>CM037998.1:13321188-13746524 GCA_021234005.1 Nephelium lappaceum | reverse complement strand
CGATTTCGTTTCTATTTTACCCTTTCATTTAATCTCCAATCGAGTTTAAATCGATCTCTAAGGGTTCCCTAAACCTTAGGTGCTTCCCTTGACCATTTAGGGACTATTTTTAGGGAATCCGTAAAATAAAAATAGAGTGTTACAAATGTGGTTGAGAACTAGAGGAGGTGTGTTCGATAGATTAACTTATTTTGAGTTTTCAGATTGACGTTGATATGGAATTAAATTAGAGATGAAGAACTGGATTATGATGTTAAACTAATGTTGAGTTAAAAGTTTTTTGGGTTTTCGATTGTTGGTAATGATCATCTTTGGGACTAAACAAGATGAACAACATGGTTTTTTTTTTACTTTTTTTTTTTTGAAACTAAGATCAAGATTATTATTGTGTGAAAATGATTTGGGTTGTGCAAAGTTTTCGTTGAAGAACCGATCTGAAAATTATATTTGAGTTTGGTGTTTGGTGGTGAATCTTATGGTTAGTTTGGCATCGTTTAATTTTTTGGATTGATTTAATTGAATTTTAGATTGATTTAGTTTGGTTGAATAGGATTAATTAAAAGGATTGTGATTGTATTTTAAAAATTAAATTATTTTTTCTTCTTTTACTTTTTATTATTTCTCATTTTTTATTTTTATTTTGATATTTTAAGAAAAATTTATTTTTTAAATGTTATTGGTGATGATTTTTAGGATTTTTTAAAGGAATATTTAAGATTTTGTCTTATTCATGGGTAAAATGGTCATTTGAACAAAAATTTTGGTTTGGTTGGTCAACTGTTAAAGTTGATAGAAATTGACTAACGATATGAGGGTTTGGTGTAATAAAATAATAAGTATGTTTTCATCTTATTTTTGACAAACCTTGTGCAATTACTTCATTTTATGAGGTTATTGTAATAGTCATGGTGTTATGTTATGTATGGGCTTGCTCAAGGTATCTGAGGTTTTAGGTTTAAAACAAAACAAAGCCTTCTATGTTTAAGGTTAAAAATAAAAAATAATAAAAAAAAAAGATGTAAAAACTAACAAATAATGGGTTGTAAAAAAATTCAAAACTAAAAATATGGAAAAAAGAGAATGAAGTTTAGAATAAAGAACGACTAGAATGTGAACAAAAGTTTAGAATAATAAGATTATGAGACACATGACTTCTAAATTCACTTTCACACCTCAACTATTATTACTAGTGAAATGTTTTGGGCTACCCATGATCATCATCTCCATAACTGTTTCCTCAATCATCATGGCTTCGATCAGCTACTGAATACGTTCCTGCTGCTGTTCCTCTTGAATTGGTGTCAACACACCCAAGAACAAAAAGAAATCCATAATCAGGATAATATGACATTCTGTCGCCCATTAATGTAGAAAGCCTAGGAGTCCTGGCCATCAAAAACGAGCAACAAAATAAAGCTCTTGGACCATAGAAATTCCAACATCTGTTGTTGATAAGTCCTCAATATCTACATCATGCTTGTAAAATGGACGAATGCCACACCTCTTCACCAAATGTCCGTAGTCAATGATGGAAACGTGAGCATATGACCTTCATGTGGATCACCTAGTCCTTCGCGAGGTAAATAGGCCAACCAAAGGTGATCGGACTTTATAGTTGAGAAAGGGTCATCAAAATCATCGACAGTTGTCATTGAACCATCTGAATGATCACTGGGTGAAAACACTCCACACACAGCAAATCCGATAAATTCATCATTGAACCAGCCATCAGTAGTCTTCCATTTACTACACTCCCTTCATTCTGACAATGAAAATTTTTGGAATTTCACTTCCTGGGAGACGACTATGAATTGAAATGAAAAGAGAACTTCGTAAAAAGGGATCGCATTGCTTCTAACACTTATCTGCAATAGGAAATGTTGTATTAAAAAATCTGAATTTATCAATGTAATAAAACAGAAATGGCCACAGCAACAGGACTCAGAACTTGATATATTAGTGAAACTATAGAAGACAAATGTTGGAAAATTTGAAGTACGATATCAGAAGCTTGTTTTGGAAAGAGAAACCTGAAGCCAATGTTTCAGCAACATAATTGCCGAGCTGTTTTTGTTGCTGCCTCGAGTCTCAACCAGGTTGAAGCAATTGAGAAAGTCTAGTGCATCGCTGGAGAGGTGAGTTCTAGTACACTTGATATTGTTTTCAAGGAAGTACAATCATTGTCCGTACAAATTAATCCAGGTGGAAGCTTTGGCAATGACTGAAGCCTATGGCATTTCTTCAAGCAAAGAATTTCAAGCTTAGATAATTGACTGGTATCTGGTAGGCTAACAAAGTTGTTCCCACCGATATATAAGTCTCTTAAGGAGTATAAGGAGCCGACATCTCTGGGGATTGCTCCTTCCAAAAGATTGCAGTCACTGAGATCTAATTTTTGCAAAGAGGACAAACCTGCAAGAAGGCAACAACAAACCCATGCAGTCAGGCTTTCTAGTTGGCAACAACAGTGAAAACAGAAAAGAACTCCATGTTTCCGGTGGTCCTCCTTTACATCCACGGAATGACATTGTTCTAAGGTTCGTTAATTGTACAATGGATGATGGTACTTGTCTTATAGCAGTCCCAGTGACATCTAGCTCCTCCAAATGCTCGACTTTTCCCAAATTATGGGCAGTCTGTCTAGTTTTGAGCAGCCATGAAGATTAAGAATCTGAAGAGATTTCAAGCCACAAACGTCGCTTGGAAATTGTACAAGATTTTCACAGTTATTCAAATTTAATACAAAAGCCTTCTGAGAGATCCAACGGATTGGTGAACTTTAAGCAATCTTGTACAGTATTGAAGATCCAACCTCTCAAGGTTTGGTATCATTGTAAAGTCTGGGGTTCTGACAAGGTTTTGGGAGTAACTGAGCTTAATAGTTTTTAGCTCTTGAAAGGCTGTAGAAACAAAAACCAAAGTTAATAAAAAACTAGCTTTCATGACTTTTATAATGTTTTAAAAACAATTACAATAGTGTTACTAGTGTACCTTATATCATTCCATAGATACTCAATGTTGCTATAACACAAGCTCAGTTCAAAAAGTTTTTGTGGATGGAAACTGGAAGGCAAAGTCTTCAAAGGGTACCCCTTCCATTTGAGAAACCGTAGCTCATTTGATAGATACTCAAGTTCTTTAGAAATGTGAACATTACTGATATCGAGGAGTCTTAGATTACTCATGGTTGAGAAGCATTTAGCATTTGCGTGGGTAATATCCTTATTATGTTTGACAATTATCATAGCTTCAACAACTAGAGTTCCCTGATGAGAAGATTGAACAATGTGCATAATTAATAGAAAGAAATATTAACTTGTGATATTTAGGCATTATGTAATATTAATACATAATTAGCTATATTCTTTGGAAAATATCTTACCATATTTCTAGCCAACACGCTATGGACATCTTGACACAGCCATAGTCTGCTCCATTTGCCAGGCTCATCAGGGTGTCGTTCGCGAACAATGTCCCAGCCCATTCCTTGTACCAGATCATGCATTTGCAATTTGTTATCTTGAATAGTTATCAAAGATCTTTCAACAAGAACTTTATTCCAATATCTGGGTAAAAGTTACAACTATCTAATACTTCCTTGATTTGACCTACATCTCTCCTTTGAAGAAACATGCAATATCTAAGAATATTTTCTTTTCAATCCTTTCCAATCCATCATAACTAATTCGAAGTATTTTCATAATTTTTTGATTAGGAATTGCTTCCAGTCTTTCCAACGCACTTTTCCATTCATTGACATTTCTACCACACAAAAATGATCCCAAAACTTCAAGAGCTAATGGAAGTCCATTTGCATAATGCACAACATGCTTTATGAGCTCAACATGATTGTTTGTTGGTCCTATGCGTTTGAAGGCTTTCAAACAAAAGAGTCCATGAGCTTCATCGTAATTTAATCCTTTGACCTTATAAATATTGTTGATTTCATGGCTTGTCAGCACATGTTCGTCTCTGGGTGATGATGATTCTGCTTCCAGAACCAAACCAATCTTTCCTTCCAGCCAACCTTTCTAATTGTTCTAATTGATCCACATCATCAAGAACAAGAAAAATCTTCTTCCTACATAGCCGCTTTCTAATCAAACTAATCCCTTTATGATAGTCACATATATTCATATCCTTTTCCTTTAAGACCTCATAAAGAAGCATTTCCTGTAAACTTTCAAGACCCTTTTTTTCAGAGACTTCTCTAACATTGGCAAGAAAGCAACTACCTTCATATTGTATGAAAGCCTTTCATATACAACTCTAGCAATTGTAGTTTTACCTATTCCTCCCATCCCACAAATGCCAACAAAGCGAATTTCATCAAAAATATCAGGTTTTAAAAGCTCATAAATCTTCTCCACACGAGAATCTATTCCAACGAGTCCCCCATCGAAACTTGGAAAATATTGAATTTGATTCAATCTTTTCCAAATCTTGTCGACAATATCAGTGATCAACTTAGCTTCAGACCTGCAGTGAAGAAGAATGCTAACTATTTAAACCTAATAGGAAATAATAATTTATGTTTTGCATTATATTTTGAGAGCATGATCTGTTCAAGCCTCCCAACTTGGAAAAGCTTGTAAAGGTGTTAAAATTATGTCAAAAAGAGCATTAGTGAAATTTTTCTGTGTAGCCTAACCAGTAACAAAAGTCATAGAATTTCAATGCTTTAAAGTTTAAAGATACAAAGTTACCTGTCATGTAAATGCCATCCAGAGAGATTGGCAACCTGTGTGAGAGCTGATCTCCACCTCTTCACCTGCTCCAGGTTATCCCTGAAATCTTGTTCATGTTTCTCAAAGGCTTTCTTGAATGCTCCTCTCTGTTTTCTCACGTCTGATGGAAGTACCTTGTAAAAAATTGGCAAAACAATCTGATCCTTTGCCTTCATGCTCTCAACAATCTTTGCAAGTTCTTCCAAACACCATGTAGAAGAAGCATAGTTTTTGGATAAGATAATGATTGAAACCTTTGATCTTTCAATTGCTTCCAAGAGTTCAGATGAAATCTCTTTTCCTCTCTCAAGTCTTTCATTATCTCTAAATGTGTAATTCCTTTATGATCCAAAGCAGCATACAGATGATCAGTGAAGTTGTTGCGTGTATCTTCACCTTAAAACTCAAGAACACCTCGTATGTCCATTGACTATTGCCACCAGAAGAAGAAGCTGGAGAGGATTTCTGTCTCGTAGAAGTCGATAATGAAGAATGATCATCAGTGGCTTGTTTTTTCTCAGAGTTGGAAGCTGCCATTGAAGGGTTGATAGCTTGTTTGTTTTCAGAAACAGAGGACTTGGAAGTGCAAGCCTTACAGTAGCAAACACAGTCCTTCAAAGATTTTAAAAGCATAACAGCGAGAGTCAACCTCAAATTTTCCAACAACTTTTCAAAGGCTGCATTGTCCAGAAAATTTTTTTATTATGTTGTGCGTATAGAAAAATTAACCAACCAATATGCTGGTTATTTATAAACAAAACAATTAAATATTAATAAATAAAAATTTAAAAATCAAGAAAATTTTCATTCAAAGTCAAGATCATACTGCCCTAGATTGGTTGAAAACCGCGTTGTAGGTGGATTTCCTTTAGCCAGTCTTGTCGAATTGTGGATTGGTAGTGGATGAATTCCTCTAATGCAAGGTGCATGCGTGTCAAATTAATACGAGTTAGTCCCACCTTGACTCCAATTCGAATGTATCTTGTACGTCTAGGCCATCCTAATTCTTCACTGCCGACTTTCTTTACTTACGACAGTATTATTTCTAGCCTATAAGACCCCACCACAAACTTATCTTGTACTGCTTCTATAATGTTCCATCATCAATTAATAATTCTTCGATTTTTTTTTTTCACTTTTTAATCTTGTTTTGTCCATATCATCATGTAATTAATAATTTGAATTTTAATGTCAATCAAATACATATATGAACAAAAATACATTTACACCAAATTTGATTTTCACACTTGTTATTTTCTTTGTGAGAGATATCTCCTCTTTCAAAAGTTACTTTATTCCTTTAAGAGACACTTTATTTGAGAAATATTTATTTCGTTCGAGACATATTTCCTTTTCTTAGATCATTAAGTTCTTTCTATTCCAGCTTTCTTTTTGTCATTTTCATTGTGTTTTCAACGTTTAATTTAAATAATCTTCTAAATCCAACTCGAAAAATTAAAAAAAAGAAAGTCGGTGTTGGCAGTTGAATTATCTTCAAGAGAAAATTGTAATAATGTATAATAATAGTCTACATATAAAACAAATAGCAAGATGAATATAATTATTTTTTGGGTAGCTTTGCATAGTTCAGATATGATTTTCTATATGATGCCGTCCACAAGAAATGCATGGCATGTAAATCACTTAACTGGAGGACTTCAATGACATTTTGTAAAGCTCCCTCAGCTTTCCGGCATCCCTAGACCTATGCAATGGCTGACCAACTGGAGACGATTATCAATTGAAAGTGCCATGAACAACATGTTTTTCAAAAGCATTTGTACCTGCTTCCAATACTTGGCATTCAGCTCTGGGTAGTCCTTGAGAAAGATCCTGCAAATGTCTCAGATATATGGCGTCCTTCAAGTAGGCAGGATAGAGCCGAATCCATCATCTGGAATAAAAAGCAATATTTGGAATTGACTAAAATGCAAGTAAAAATTATTGCAATAACAAACGAATCCAATCATATGAAACTTCATTTGTTTGGCAAGACAATAGGTTGGCCGAGTACTATGCAATGTGAATGTTAAAAAACAAGATAACAATGTTGACCAGAAATATATATCTGAATCAGACTTAAATAATTTCAATTATATTATAGATTTGATTTCTATAATAACTAAAGTTTTGTAAAAAGATTATCAATAAGAAAGTATATTATTGTGGTTATAAGTATAATATGATTTAACTCTCTGCTCATTTCTCTGTTTTCAACGGATATGCCTTGCTTGTGCTGTATGTGGAGCCAGGGGTGATATGTTGCAGTGTGATGACTGCCATCGAACTTAACCACCTTCAGTGTGTTAATCAGTCAGTTGAGGTACTTATTTATCAACTTAGCTTGTCTTTGTTCCTTGCTTATGTCTTTCTCTCCCTCTGTCAAAGCATATTCTCCATGAAAAAAAGCTATCCTGCAATTCCATTGAACAGCATGGTGGTTCAACTTCCATCCTGTCCGGAAATATAGCAGATTGAAGGCAAAGAAGCGCATTAAAGGATCTGATGCACTAGAAGTGACATTTAGGCCTCAGAAGTTACATATTATAAGGACTACTGGAGAAGATATGTCTGGTAAGGACATGGGTGGATCATCTTCTGTGGACGCCTCATTGGAAAGTAACACAAACCACATTCAGGTTTGTTCAGGTTCCAATGCAAACTCTTGTTGTGGAAGTGATGAAAATGTTTTACAAGGAGATTAGTTTCTCGGTCAGTGGCAATGGAAACTGCAAAGAGTTCAGACATTGTTAGCACACATTTAGCTGATAGAAGCTAATGTAGCTGGCCACTTGATGATGGCTCATACTTGTCAAAAACTTCAAACTTGGAAATCTCCAAAGATAAGTTCACCAACTCATGAGGTGAAATTCCTGTGCAAAGCAAAATGACCACTCCATTGATTACTTTCAGTCGTAAATATAAAAAAGAAAGGATATAGATCAGACTGATGCACCAAAAGATCATTCACTGAGGAAAAAGATTGTTGACAGCTTACTAGCTGGAGTAGCGGTGTTGCACATTCTAATTCCTCTTCTTGTGAAGCAACATGTCATAAAGACAGCTCAACGTGTCTTTTAACAGATCTGGAGCTGCCAGGGGAAAATCCGGATGCAAAAGTTACGCACTGTTACCATCAAGATAAAGTATGTATTTCTTCTCTGTTACAAAACTTCTTGGAATGCATACTTGAAATGGTATCCTGGTTCTTTTACTTTTTCCAAAAAACAAATGACAAATAATGAATTTTGTATGGCTTTCCATCTGATATTGTCCGATGGTACAGCTTTGTGGAATTATTGGTTGTTATGTTACTATTGTGTTACTCTTATCATTTTATGCAAGTTAATCGTAATATTGTAATATAGACCTATGTCTTATTGATTTAGGAGGCTCCCCTCTAGAATGGAACTTAAGGAGGATAATGAAACTAAACAAAGATGGTTGAATATCTCTTTTTCTCTTGTTAGTATTCAGAGGTAAAACCTTTTCACAATAGGTGTGGTTCAGATAAACGTTTGGATGAAGAATTCTTATGTTGGTGGTTAGGTGCTTATTACACTATCATCTAGGCGAAGGGCTGAAGATGAGCAATAAAATTAATAAACATCGCTTAAATATCAAGATCATTGGATTATTGCTTTACAGTTATTGCTTGACAATTTATTCATCAGGACTGGCAAAATGGAGTCGTCTGTAAGTAACAAACCCAAAAAATCTGCTGTTACTCTCTCCTGAATTTAACATGCAAAAGCCACATAAATTGTATGACAAAGAACCAATTTCATGTTGTAGATTAATTCTATAATGTCTGGTGAAGTGTAGGTGTTATGTAGCAAGTGAACGTATTTCCAGTCCTGTCTCATATTCATGTGACAAAGAGTTTCAGAAAATAAATATTGAAACTTGTAAAATGGCAGAGCCATCCTCTTTCCATTTTGCTGGATGCACTAGTAATATAGCAGTGTATGCTCCAAAATTTTATTGACACTCCAAACCCATTATTTCTTGCCTTTTACGGGAATTGCTCACTTTGTTCATCTGTGACAGATGGAGGCTGATTCTGTAAATGCTGATTCAGGACCAGCTTTGGAAACTGAGATGTATGATCAGATACACTCTGGCAAGTTAATACATAAATCAAATTTGTCGGCGTTCTATTGTAACAAATTTTCTATTATCTTAAACAGATGACATGTGAGAGTAAACAATCACATGATTATCAGAACGTATCCAAGGATGCCACTCCTAATGCTGGACCAGTGCCATGCCAGAGTTCCAAAGGTGCCATGGATGTACAAAAAGCATCTTTAAGATGCAATCAAAGCTTGCATCTTTAGTAGCATAATTGTGGATGAAAAATCTGGGATCCATGAATTTGGGGCATGTGCTACAACTGAGTCTCAGGTCTTGTCATGTGATGATGGGAAGACATAATATTTCCTGAATTAATGAAAGAAGAAGTGCTACCCTGGTTTGAAGCACTCTATTACTCCCCTGGGTACAAATTTATTTACTTAGCCTGTCAAGAACATAGGCAGCACACTTTAGTCAATAGGTCTATTGCTTGACAGGTCATTGCTTTGACCATTGAGGTTGCAGTTTCTGTTCCATACTTTACAAAGTCATAAATAAGGATTCCATTTCTCAACTCCATCTAAGTAACTGTGGTGGAGTGGGTTTACAGTTTTCATGTGGTGCTTTGACTCTACTGTTGATATCAACTCGATTCTGAGAACCAAACTTTTAATGCTGAACCAATAATTTCTCTTCCAGACTCATTAGACTCTTCAAGTAGAAGTCGTACTGTTCTATCACATGAGAGATCTCATTCAAAAATTAAACAAAACAATAACTGAAAGCTTGGTATATCTACTACATGCAGCACCACAGAGAGAGAGGTACTTGGAATACACTGATCTGTAGAAATAATGTTGAATCTTCCTCCTGGGTGCTCTGCCAAGTTACATCAGAAAACAAATGCCTACAGGCAAGTTGATTTGTCTATTCTGTGTTGCTTTATTTCTCTTATCTTATTCTATACAGATATGTGTTAAGTTTTATAAAGTCCAAGATTATTCTGTTTTGTTAATGTTGGGACAATATGATGTCCTGTTTGAGTTAAACTGGAATTTCTTTTTGCTTGAACCCAGCTGTTTTCAGAAGAAAAAAAGCAAGACTTTTCCCAGTTAGCAATTACGGACTCACAGGCAACCACCTGCATTATGTTGGGGGAAAATAATAATCATACTTTAAGAAGTGAAAGTGATCAGCTGAAGAGAACTTCTAGCGGATCTTCATTCTTCTTAAATCCATTGTTGCCCACAGAACCAAAATTCCGAGGATATGCTCCCAAGATTCTTAAATCCATTGGTCATTATGAACAGTTCATCCAGGATGTTTGCAGCAATCTTCTTGTAAGCCAAAGATCACAGCTGAGACACAAACTGTCACTTGACATCATCTTGAGTCGAACAAGAGCTTTGAATAGAAGAGGCAGTCCTATATATCCATTCACGCCATACACTGACTTTGGTCTGAAGAGGAATTAGATTTTCTTTGGATAGGTATGAAGAGACATGGTAGGGGCAATTGGGATGCCATATTAACTGATCCCCAGACTGCACTTCGCGCCATGGAGATTGGCCAGAGATCTTGCTGAGCGGCGGCAGGAAGAACTATCTAAACTTTTGAATGGTGCATGTGTTTCACTAGTAAAATATGCAGAAGCAGAAGCTAATTCTTTGGGCTGTAATGATGCCTTCTTGCATCACAAAAGAAGACCATGGAGAGAAAGTACGATGGATAGAACCCGACTTTCACTAGGTGATGTCTATTCTCGCAGAGACGGCAGTGTCTTGGACAAGCCACATTTAAACTTCACAACTGAACAGATCAGGAGACCTTTGATTTATCCAAGGGCCACTCCTTTTATTTAGTGATTTAAGATCAAGTTGCCACCAACCATCTGGAAGTGATCATCAACGAGAGATTTCCCATGAACGAAGCACGACTTCTTTGTATCATACGAACAAACCAGATGACTTGGTTGTTGTCGAGAGTGATGCGTCATCAGAGGAGACGATATCAGATGATGATACTTGAGGCCGTAGGTAGATTTGCTAATGTAACTTTATTATAAGGTACGTAGCTGTTTCTCTACTACATGTTTATATTATTGTAATCTAGAATCTTGTCTCATGTAAATGCAAACTTCGATTACTTTCTTTTGCTGCTGTATTGAATGCATTAACTGATTGTATGAATGAGATGTAAATTATCTCAAAATGTAAGACTGCAATCAATATATAAAGACAAAGTCTGCCATTGTAACTACTCATTATGTTCAGAAAGATAGGTTTTGATACCAAAACTTATAATCTTGTAAAGGAAACTTTACAAAAGGGAAATTAAAAGAGATTAAAATTGTGAGTTTAAAAGATGTTAGAATTGTACTAGGAGTTGAAAAATCTGAAGCTTTCAATGCTCCTAACAAACTATTAGGAAAATGACTTTTTCAAATTTCTTAGTTATCTGGTTTTCAAAGACTGGTTCTTAGAAAATTCCTTTCCAAATAACATTTCTCAATTCTAACAGCACAAAAAAAATCAGAAAATCTACTGGAAAAAACAATTTTCCTCTGACAAGTATGCACTGAGTTGGGCTAAGTACTCGGGTCACAACTCAACCAACTTGGCCCAACTCGAATTATGTAAAAAAAAAATGATAATAATAATAATAAAAAAATACACCTTATCAATCACCACTGACCGCCATACTTTAAATTTTCTTTCACTTTCTCACTATCAAACAGCCTACAACAAAAATTTTCAAAAATCAAACATCCTACAACAACAATTTCACTTTTTTCTTAAAATTTTACTTGCTAAAAGTAGCGAGCAACGACGACAGCACTAGCAAGCGACAATGAGAGAGGAGGGTGCAATGTGAGAGAGGAAGAGAGCAAGAGAGGAGGGTGAGGAGTGAGAGAGAAAGGTGAGAGAGGAGGGTGAGAAAAAACTTGTACGTTTTTGTGTTTATATGTATATAGTCAAATTACACAAACACCTATAAGGTTTGATGAAATTACACCAATATTAGAGTTTTGGTCGTAATGACATGAACCTTTTTTGAGATTCCAAAAAACTCAATAGAAATACCTTTTACTTTTAAAGAGTAGATGTTAAATCCTAATGGTCAATGGTCAGAAATATCAAACTAATTGGTCAATAGTCATATTGATCAAATAGAAAATTTTCAAGTTTTTTGTATAAGTTTGACTCAGTTTGACAGTTGGTAAACAATACTCGCCTAGTAACTGAAAACTCGCTACTCCTTGTCTTGCCGATTGAGCAACGAGTGGCGAGTTTTGGAATCTTTACCATGATACCTTCAATGGCTTGTGTTCCTAATAAATTAAATTAATTAATCAGTTAGTGCTTAACTAATTGCATTCTATTGTAAACCTTTTTGCTTTTGATGAAATCATATATAGAATATATAAATATCTTTTAGTTAAAATTAAAAAAACTAAAATAGAAATTAGTGTTTGCTTTGCTAACACGTCATGCACATGATTAGACAACCATAATTTGCTCGATTTGCTAGGATTATTAGGGTGTTGTTCATGAACGATTTCCTAGGCCATTTCTCGCAACAAATCATGCATCGACACTTTATTATTTGAAATAGTGATTAATGATCTTTCAACAAGAGCTCTTATTCCAAAATCTAAGTTAAAATCACAACCATTCAATATTTTTATGATTCGATCTTTATCTTTTCCTTTAAAAAAAACATGCAATATCTAAGATTATATATTTCTCATTCTGGTTTAGATCATCATAACTTATACGAAGTATATTCAAAATCTTTTTATTTGGATACTCTTATAGTCTGTCGAAAGCACTTTTCCATTCATTGGCACTTCTATCACACAAGAAGGACTCAAAACTATAAGAGCTAAGGTAAGTCAATTTTTGTAATACACGACACTCTTTATAAAAACAGCATGATCATTTGTGGGTTGCTTATGTTTGAAGGCCTTCAAATGAAAGAGCTTGAGAGCTTCATCATTGTTCAATCCTTCAACCTTATATATGTTACTAATCCCATGGCTAATAATATATATAAGCCAGGATAGCACCAAGGTATTAATGTTGTTTCATTTTTCTTAAAGGATAATCCTAAAAAACTTATTATAGTTTATAAATATATCTTTTTTACCACCCATTGTTTCATTTTTATCTGAAATACCACCTGACTTTAATAAAAACACTTAAAACACCTGTTTGAAGGTGTGTGAAAGGATGATAATATCCCTAACGGTCATAGAATCCGTTAAATTGACTTGGTTGACCGTTTGACTTAGGGGCCAAAATGGAAATACAATCAAAAAGTAATTAAAATATAAAAAATCAAAATAAATAATATTTAATATAACATTATTAGAAAAACCAAGATATTTTATTTAAAAATAAAAAAAAAATAATAAAAATATATAATAAAAATCTATTTTTTCCTCTCAACTACCTCTCTCTCTCTCTCTCTTGCTCTCTTTATCTCTTATTTTCCTCTTCTCTCTCTATCTTCGGTAGGTGGGTTCGACGACTACAATAGGTGGTTCACTGTAATGGGTCTCTCTTCTGACAGGTGGGTCTATCTTTGACGACGACAACAAGTGGGTTAAAATTGCCTCTCTCTCTCTCCTTTTTTTCTCTTTTATCTCTATCTCCGGTCTGATTTATAGGTGGGTTCGATGACAACAACTTAGTGAAGATTATTGGAGACCCAGTTTGGTCTCTGATGGTAGGGACCACCTGGGTCTCCACTGCCAAAAACCTAGTTCAGGTCTCCATCATGGAGACCTAGAATGGTCTCTACCATTGGAGATTCGAATTTTAAAATATTTTTTAATTTTCTTTATTAATATACAATTTTTATTATAAAATATTTTTATTGATTTTTGTTTGTGTGGGTTTTTTCTGGTTTTTTTTTTGTGACTTATTTTTTCTTTTTAGTGTGTGGTTTTGGTAGGGATTGATTGTTGTTGTTGTGTGTAAGATTGATTGATTGTGTGGGTTGATGATTTTGCAGATGGTGTTGATTGTAGATGGTATTGATTGCAGATGATATTGATGAAGAAGCAGTTGCAGATGGTGTTGATGAGATGTTGGTTTGATGATGAATGATGGTTAAGTGATAAACTGCATATGAATGAAATTTGGATAGACAGTAGAAATCCAATCTAATGGATCTCTATTTTTTTTTTTTAGATTTTTTAATTTTATTTTTGAAAGTTTTGTTTTATTTTATTTAAAAGTTTATTTTAATTTTATTTTTTTCTATGATCTCCATCATCTAAATGAACGGTTGAGATGAATTCTTCAAAATTATTTTATTAGTATACAAATTTTTTATTTGAAGATATTATTGATTTTTTTTTCTATTTTTATCAATTTTTTATTTTTTAATTTGGTGTGTTGATCTCCACCGTTCATATGATCAGTTTTAATTATTTTATAATTATTGTAGGTTGTATTTTATAATTATTTTATTTTTTAAATAAAAATCTTTTTATTAGAGTTGAAAATGTCATTTCATACTTTGCCTAACTTTTCTGTTAACTTAGTATAGATGCTAGAAAGGAGATATTTGCAAACTATAATAGGTTTTTTTTTTTTCCTTTTTTTTTAATTTAAATTATCCCTTTTTCTTAATTATTAAAATTAGAATCTCATCTATTTGTTTAACTATGAACCTTTAGGCTTTAGCAAGTTATATCTTATTATAAGGGATTCCATGAATGACCAAGCAACAATTCCATTTTATGTACAATTTTGTGTGACTAATTAATGATTTCATCATCTTGTTTTATTATGATTTTAAGATATCTGTTTTATCATATTTTCAAACCACTAAACCAGTTAAGTTGAAAATTTAAAATGTTTTTGTAAGTAATGTCATAAAGGTGCGACATCCTTCCCCTCTTAATGTGGGTTTCTCCTCAATGTATGTGCGTTGCCCTACACGCGTGCCACCCTTGCTCCCCCCGTTTTAAGAAGTTGATCTCCGAATCGTGCCCAAACGCCTATTGTTACTGGTTTGGTTGTATCCTGGGCTGATCTCAGTCACCAAGAAACAAAAATGTCATGAAGGTATAAAGATGCCTATTTTGTACAGTAAAAACAAATTCTACAGTCATATCATAAGTATTCATAGTAAATGCATTTCATATCAAACATCGTACTCTAATGAAAGAATCATGTTTCTTTTAATTTCTATGTTAATATTCTATAGGAATAAATTGTACAACGCTCTTCTAAGGTTTGCTTAAAAACAAACAGAAACACATTTACTCTTTTATTACACCAAACCCTCACTTTATTAGTCAAATTTTGTTAAGATTGATCAATTTAAAGGTAATTTCACCTTTTAATTTTTTATCTTATTTTTTAAATTTAAAATTATAAAAAATAAATAAAAAAATAAAAATAATAACTAATTTAAAAAAGAGATCTCCACACCGTCCATCACATGATGGACAGTGGAGATTAATTTGAAAGTAAAAAATTAAAAAAAAAAAATTGTTGTAAAAATGAAAAATTTTAAAAATTAAAAAGTTAAAATTAATAATTAAATAAAAACAATAATTTCTTTTGAAAAAAAAAAAATCCCCACCATCCATCACATGATTGGACGGTGGGATTTAATCTCAAAATAAATTTTTTAAAAAAATTATTGCAAATATATATATATATATATATATACATAATTAGATAGATTTGGGCTTCAACTTGAAAATGAGCTACGCCTTCTGGATCGAAGGACAGCGGATCTCCACCTAATTCATCTCATCACGCACCTATCTAACATCTCCTTCATCTCCTCCATTTCCACCCACCTACCCATCTCCACCTATCCATCTCCCTTCTGTTCACCGCTGTCTTCTTTTTCTTCATCATCAACCACTGCAGTTTTCTTCTTCTTCATCTTCATTCGCTTTCTTTCGCTCTCTCTTTCCTTTCTTGCGCGCACTCTCTCTTTCATATATGCTATCTTATCCTTCGATGGTGGCTACTTCATACACGACATCACGGTGCCTTTCTCTTTTCTTTCTTTGCTAGGCTGATGAGGAGAGCTGTTTGAGTTTCAGATAATGAGAGAAGTTGGTTCAACGTGGTTGAGAATGAGAGGAGGTGTGTTCGATAGATTAACTTATTTTGAGCTTTCAGATTGATGTTGATATGGAATTAAATTAGAGATGAAGAACTGGATTATGATGTTAAACTAATGTTGAGTTAAAAGTTTTTGGGTTTTCGATTGCTGTTGGTAATGATCATCTTTGGGACTGAAACAGAGATGAACAACAGGGGTTTTTTTTTTAACTTTTTTTTTTTTGAAACTGAGATCAAGATTATTATTGTTGTGAAAATGATTTGGGTTGTGCAAAGTTCTGGTTGAAGCACCAATCTGAAAATTATATTTGAGTTTGGTGTTTGGTGATGAATCTTATGGTTAGTTTGGCAAATCATTTAATTTTTTGGATTGATTTAATTGAATTTTAGATTGATTTAGTTTTGTTGAATAGGATTAATTAAAAGGATTGTGATTGTATTTTAAAAATTAAATTATTTTTCTTCTTTTAGTTTTTATTATTTCTCATTTTTTATTTTTATTTTGATAATTTTAAGAAAAAAATATTTTTTAAATGTTATTGGTGAGGATTTTTAGGATTTTTTTTAAAGCAATATTTTAAGATTTTGTCTTATTCATAGGTAAAATGGTCATTTGAACAAAAATTTTGGTTTGATCAACTGTTAAAGTTGATAGAAATTAACTAACGATATGAGGGTTTGGTGTAATAAAATAAAAAGTATGTTTCATCTTATATTTGACAAACCTTGTGCAATTACTTCATTTTATAGAGGTTATTGTAATAGTCATGGTGTTATGTTTTGTATGGGCTTGCTCAAGGTATATGAGGTTTTAGGTTTAAAACAAACATATCCTTCTATGTTTAAGGTTAAAAAATAAATCAGATGTAAAAACTAACAAATAATGGGTTGCAAAAAAAATTCAAAACTAAAAATATATGGAAAAAAGAGAAGTAATGAAGTTTAGAATAATAGAACCTAGAATGTGATCAACAAGTTTAGAATAATAAGATTATGAGACACATGACTTCTAAATTCACTTTCCCACCTAAACTATTATTACTAGTGAAATGTTTTGCGCTGCCCATGATCATCATCTCCATAACTGTTTCCTCAATCATCATGGCTTTGATCAGCTACTGAATACGTTCCTGCTGTTGTTCCTCTTGAATTGGTGTCAACACACCCAAGAACAAAAAGAAATCCATAATCAAGATAATATGACATTATGTCGCCCATTGATGTAATAAGCCTAGGAGCCCTGGCCATCAAAAAACGAGCAACAAAATAAAGCTCTTGGGCCATAGAAATTCCAACATCTGTTGTTGATAAGTCCTCAAGATACTCTACATCATGCTTGTAAAATGGACGAATGCCACACCTCTTCACCAAACTTCCGTTATCAACAATGATGGAAACGTGAGCAATATGACCTTCATGTGGATCACCAAGTCCTTCGCGAGGTAAATAGGCCAACCAAAGGTGATCGGACTTTATAGTTGAGAAAGGGTAATCAAAATCACCTACAGTTGTCATTGAACCATTTGAATGATCACTGGGTGAAAACACTCCACACACAGCAAATCCGATAAATTCATCATTGAACCAACCATCAGGTAGTCTTCCATTTACTACACTCCCTTCATTTTGACAATTGAAAATTTTGGAATTTCACTTCCTGGGAGACAACTATGAAATTGAGGATGAAAAGAGAGCTTTCGTAAAAAGGGATTGCGATTGCTTCTAATACTTATCTGCAATAGGAAATGTTGTATTAAAAAATCTAAATTTATCAATGTAATAAAACAGAAATGGCCACAGCAACAGGACTCAGAACTTGATATGATTAGTGAAACTATAGAAGACAAATGTTGGAAAATTTGATGGTACAATATCACAAGCTTGTTTTGGAAAGAGAAACCTGAAGCCAATGTTTCAGCAACATAATTGCCGAGCTGTTTTTGTTGCTGCCTCGAGTCTCAACCAGGTTGAAGCAATTGAAAAACTCTAGTGAAATCACTGGAGAGGTGAGTTCTAGTACACTTGATATTGTTTTCAAGGAAGTACAATCATTTGTCCGTACAACCATTAATCCAGGTGGAAGCTTTGGCAATGACTGAAGCCTATGGCATTTCCTCAAGCAAAGAATTTCAAGCTTAGATAATTGACTGATGGTATCTGGTAGGCTAACAAAGTTGTTCCCACTGATATTTAACTCTCTTAAGGAGTATAAGGAGCCGACATCTCCGGGGATTGCTTCTTCCAAAAGATTGCAGTCACTGAGATCTAATTTTTGCAAAGAGGACAAACCTGCAAGAGGAGGCAACAACAAACCCATGCAGTCAGGCTCTCTAATTGGCAACAACAGTGAAAATAGAAAAGAACTCCATGTTTCTGGTGGTCCTCCTTTACATCCACGGAAAGACATTGTTCTAAGGTTCGTTAATTGTACAATGGATGATGGTACTTGTCTTATAGCAGTCCCTGTGACATCTAGCTCCTCCAAATGCTTGACTTTTCCCAAATTGATGGGCAGTCTGTCTAATTTTGAGCAGCCATGAAGATTAAGAATCTGAAGAGATTTCAAGCCACAAACATCACTTGGAAATTGTACAAGATTTTCACAGTTATTCAAATTTAATACAAAAAGCCTTCTGAGAGATCCAACGGATTGATGAACTTCAAGCAATCTTGTACAGTATTGAAGATCCAACCTCTCAAGGTTTGGTATCATTGTAAAGTCTGGGGTTCTGACAAGGTTTGGGGAGTAACTGAGCTTAATAGTTTTTAGCTCTCTGAAAGGCTATAGAAACAAAAACCAAAGTTAATAAAAAACTAGCTTTCATGACTTTTATAATGTTTTTAAAAACAATTACAATAGTGTT
This sequence comes from Nephelium lappaceum, assembly GCA_021234005.1. Lineage (NCBI taxonomy): Eukaryota > Viridiplantae > Streptophyta > Magnoliopsida > Sapindales > Sapindaceae > Nephelium > Nephelium lappaceum. Next base: position 13,727,756 of record CM037998.1, on the reverse strand, counting down.
ACTAGTGTACCTTAATATCATTCCATAGATACTCAATGTTGCTATAACACAAGCTTAGTTCAAAAAGTTTTTGTGGATGGAAACTGGAAGGCAAAGTCTTCAAAGGGTACTCCTGCCATTTGAGAAACCGTAGCTCATTTGATAGATACTCAAGTTCTTTAGAAATGTGAACATTACTGATATCGAGGAGTCTTAGATTACTCATGGTTGAGAAGCATTTAGCATTTGCATGGGTAATATCCTTATTATATTTGACAATTATCATAGCTTCAACAACTGGAGTTCCCTGATGAGAAGGTTGAACAATGTGCATAATTAATAGAAAGAAATTATTTAAATTGTGATATTTAGGCATTATGTAAAATATTAATACATAATTAGCTATATTCTTTGGAAACAAATCTTACCATATTTCTAGCCAACACGCTATGGACATCTTGACACAGCCATAGTCTGCTCCATTTGCCAGGCTCATCAGGGTGTTGTTCGTGAACAATGTCCCAGCCCATTCCTTGTACCAGATCATGCATTTGCAATTTGTTATCTTGAATAGTTATCAAAGATCTTTCAACAAGAACTTTTATTCCAATATCTGGGTAAAAGCTACAACTATCTAATACTTCCTTGATTTGATCTACATCCTCTCCTTTGAAGAAACATGCAATATCTAAGAATATTTTCTTTTCAATCCTTTCCAATCCATCATAACTAATTCGAAGTATTTTCATAATTTTTTGATTAGGAATTGCTTCCAGTCTTTCCAACGCACTTTTCCATTCGTTGACATTTCTACCACACAAAAATGATCCCAAAACTTCAAGAGCTAATGGAAGTCCATTTGCATAATGCACAACATGCTTTATGAGCTGAACATGATTGTTTGTTGGTCCTATGCGTTTGAAGGCTTTCAAACAAAAGAGTAAATGAGCTTCATCGTAATTTAATCCTTTGACCTTATAAATATTATTGATTTCATGGCTTGTCAGCACATGTTCGTCTCTAGTTGTGATGATGATTCTACTTCCAATGCCAAACCAGTCTTTCCTTCCAGCCAACCTTTCTAATTGTTCTAATTGATCCACATCATCAAGAACAAGAAAAATCTTCTTCCTACATAGCCACTTTCTAATCAAACTAATCCCTTTATGACAGTCACAAAAATTCATATCCTTTTCCTTTAAGACCTCATAAAGAAGTATTTCCTGTAAACTTTCAAGACCCTTTTTTTCAGAGACTTCTCTAATATTGGCAAGAAAACAACTACCTTCATACTGGTACGAAAGCCTTTCATATACAACTCTAGCAATTGTAGTTTTACCTATTCCTCCCATCCCACAAATGCCAACAAAGCGAATTTCATCAAAGATATCAGGTTTTAAAAGCTCATAAATCTTCTCCACACGACAATCTATTCCAACAAGTCCCCCATCGAAACTTGGAAAATATTGAATTTGATTCAATCTTTTCCAAATCTTGTCGACAATATCAGTTATCAACTTAGCTTCAGACCTGCAGTGAAGAATGCTAACTATTTAAACCCTAATAGGAAATAATAATTTATGTTTTGCATTATATTTTGAGAGCATGATCTGTTCAAGCCTCCCAACTTGGAAAAGCTTACTAGGTGTTAAAATTATGTCAAAAAGAAGCCATAGTGAAATTTTTCTGTGTAGCCTAACCAGTAACAAAAGTCATAGAATTTCCACGCTTTAAAGTTTAAAGATACAAAGTTACCTGTCATGTAAATTCCATCCAGAGAGATTGGCAACCTGTGTGAGAGCTGATCTCCACCTCTTCACCTGCTCCAGGTTATCTTTGAAATCTTGTTCATGTTTCTCAAAGGCTTTCTTGAATGCTCCTCTCTGTTTTCTCACGTCCGATGGAAGTACCTTGTAAAAAATTGGCAAAACAATCTGATCATTTGCCTTCATGCTCTCAACAATCTTTGCAAGTTCTTCCAAACACCATGTAGAAGAAGCATAGTTTTTGGATAAGATAATGATTGAAACCTTTGATCTTTCAATTGCTTCCAAGAGTTCAGATGAAATCTCTTTTCCTCTCTCAAGTCTTTCATGATCTCTAAACGTGTAGATTCCTTTATGATCCAAAGCAGCATACAGATGATCAGTGAAGTTGTTGCGTGTATCTTCACCTTTAAAACTCAAGAACACCTCGTATGTCCATTGACTATTGCCTCCAGAAGAAGAAGCTGGAGAGGATTTCTGTCTCGTAGAAGTCGATAATGAAGAATCATCATCAGTGACCTGATTTTTCTCAGAGTTGGAAGCTGCCATTGAAGGGTTGATAGCTTGTTTGTTTTCAGAAACAGAGGACTTGGAAGTGCAAGCCTTACAGTAGCAAACACAGCCCTTCAAAGATTTTAAAAGCATAACAGCGAGAGTCAACCTCAAAATTTCCAACAACTTTTCAAAGGCTGCATTGTCCAAAAAATTTTTTTATTATGTTGTGCGTATAGAAAAAATTAACCAACCAATAAGTGCTGGTTATTTATAAACAAAACAATTAAATATTAATAAATAAAAATTTAAAAATCAAGAAAATTTTAATTAAACAAAACACACTCTCAGAAGTGGATTTTTTTTTATTATGTTTTTAAGAACTCAAAGTGGAATTATGTGGTCATAAATAAAATAAATAATTTTAACAAATAAGGAATAATGAAACCCTGTTTTTTTTTTTCTTTTTTTTAAAAAAAAAAAAAAAATTAATGAATGCTTAGTTGAATGAAGTCATGATCAAAGTCAAGGTCATACCGCCCTAGATGGGTTGAAAACCGCATTCTAGGTGGATTTCCTTTAACCAGTCCTTGTCGAATTGTGGTAAGGTAGCGGATGAATTCCTCTAATGCAAGGTGCATGCGCGTCAAATACGAGTTAGTCCCTCCTTCACTCCAATTCGAACGTATCTTGTACGTCCAGTCCATCCTAATTCTTCTGCTGCCGACTTTCTTTACTTCCCCTGGCTTTTCCTTTCCCACAAATGATTGTGACTATACTTATGACAATATTATTTCTAACGTATAAGATCCCACCACAAACTTATCTTGCACTGTTTCTATAATGTTCCATCATCAATTAATAATTCTTGGATCCTTATTTTTTTTTTTTTTTTAATCACTTTTTCAATCATGTTTTGTGTACATACCATCATATAATTAATAATTTGAATTTTAATGTCAAAAAAATACATATATGAACAAAAATACGTTTACACCAGATTTGATTTTTACACGTGTTATTTTCTTTTTGAAAGATATCTCCTCTTTCAAGAGTTGTTTTCTTAAAGATATTTTTATTTGAGAAATATCTTTTTTGTTCCAAATATATTTTCCTTTGTCAGATCATTAAGTTCTTTTTATTCCAGTGTTCTTTTTGTCATTTTCATTGTGTTTTGAACATTTAATTTAAATAAATTTTCCAAATCCAATTCGAAAAATTTTAGAAAAAAAAATTTGTGTTGGCAGTTGAATTACCTTCAAGAGAAAATGTTAAGAACGTAAAATAATAGTCTACATATCAAACAAAATAGCAAGATGAATATAATTATTTTTTGGGTAGCTTCGCATGGTGATGCGATTATCTATATGATGTCGTCCATAAACAATGCATGGCAGGTAAATCACTTAACTGGAGGACTTCAATGACATTTTGTAAAGCTCCCTCAGCTTTCCGGCATCCCTAGACCGATGCAATGGCTGACCAACTGGAGAAGATTATTCAATTGAAAGTGCCATGAACAACATGTTTTTAAAAAGCATTTGCACCTGCTTCCAATATTTGGCATTCAGCTCTGGGTAGTCCTTTGAGAAAGATCCTGCAAATGTCTCAGATATATGGCGTCCTTCGAGTAGGCAGGATAGAGCCGAATCCATAATCTGGAATAAAAAGAAATATTTGGAATTGACTAAAATGCAAGTAAAAATTATTGCAATAACAATTGAATCCGATCATATGAAACGTCATTTGTTTGGCAAGACATTAGGTTGGTGGAGTACTACGCAATGTGAATGTTAAAAAGCAAGATAACTAATTTCACAAATTACAAAATTAGTTATTATTATGTTTTTTCATAATAATAAGATTATATTATATTACAATCATAAATACCTTTCTTCTTCTTGTCAAATGTCTGTTATCTTTCTCTTATAAATTTACCCTCAAAATTGGGAATGGGTGGGCATTTTGAACCCAACCCGAGTAACCCGACCCAAACCGACTACTTTTGGTCGGGTTGGGTCGGGTTACAGCATTCAAAAAACCTGATTCGTGTTGCATAAAAAGAACTCGAAAACTCGGGTTGTATTAAAAGAACCCGAATTATTTTCAGGTTGAGTAGGGTTATGCAGTTAAACCGATAACCCAACCCGAACCCAACACAATATATACAAAATAATTTTCGCCCTAGCCGCAATCTCTTCCATTTCTCTCATGGCTAACCATTTTTCCAATTTCTCTCCATGTTTCCTCCATCCAAGCATTCAGACCCAGGCATCCACCATCCACTCCGAATCAATTACCTTCCATCTCCTCGACCTTCCATTTCCTCCTCGGCTGCCAACCCTCTGTTTCCAGTCGCCGTGCTTCTTCAATCGTCGATCCCTCACTCGAACACACACTCTCTCTGTCACTCTCCCATCGGCATTCTTCTCCTCGCTGGTGGTTAGCTGCTTGCGGTGCCGTGCTTCTCAAACAAAGTAAGAACTCTGTTGTTGGTTGATTTTGGTTGGTCCTTGTTTGATTTTGTATAGTTATCGACATCAATATTATTCAGGGAATCCCTCATCCCTAAGTCTTTTGATTTATATCAGTAGATGGTTTTTGAGAAGGTATGGATTTTACTATATCACAAACCGATTTGACCCAAGCAGAGGTTAAATGTGCTTTAAATCCTAGTGGAGAATGAATAGTTAGTTTCTCCAAGGTTCTGCACAGGTGGTTTTGAGTCCATGATCTTTATATTCTTAGTGTAATGAAGTAGTACACAGACTTGTCCTGGCTAAAAAATTTTGTGCCCTATTCCATATCTATAACTTGCAGTTTTCATTTTGCAATAAATAAATCAATGAACATTGATTACAGTAGGCTTCCTTAAGAGATGATGAGTTGAACATAGGCTGAAGAACATTTTAATTTATGTGATGCATAGACAAGTGAATATTAAACCAGTATTGCAAGCCTCATATTACCAGTTAGAAATAACTATATAAAAGAACTCTGTTTTTGTTGTTGTTGTTGTTTTGTTAATTGGTTTATTCTTGTTGCTATTATAGGTTAGGTTACTATTCAAGTGTTTGTTGGGTTACCGACAAGAGGAAGGCTACAATGGAGAACAATTCAGGTTCTTTAAATTAGACATGTCAATCGTAATCAACAAGAGTGTTTTGTATTTCAGTGGATCGCTACCGGGATCAACTTAATCCAACCCAACCTAACCCAATTATTATTGGGTTAGGTTGGGTTGGGTTGAGTTTAAGAATTGATTGGGTTAAGTTGGGTTGAAAAATCCTATCCAATCCAATCCAAACCTGAAAATGTCCACCTCTAATTCAGACACGCGGCTTGAGGAAAGACTCCAAGACAATGACAGACAAACAAGAAATTATGTGTCAAGATTTGTACCACGTCATAATCAGTCCTTTGATTGTTCTTCTCAAGCCCTCGATTTTTTGTCCTCATTAATTTTTGTTGAAATTTGGCACTCATCACTTTCTTTCTTGCCAAATCCTTGCTTTGAAAATGGAAACAAATATCTTCGTCAATTCTTATTATTATTATTATTTTTAAACTCCTCAATTCTTATTTCGATTTACACAAAAGCACCATTGATTAGGGCGGGAGTGCGAGTAATAAATCCAGTGTATCTATTCAACCCTTCAATTTTTGTCTGAACCAACTATATATCGAGTCATAAGCGAGCAGTCTTACCCCCAAGGCCCTAACTGATGGTTGTCTAGTGCTGTCTTGGTCCATGAAATATAATATATAATAATTGCATCGCCGCCCCCATAGGGAGTTGCACCGCCTAGCTTTCTAAAAAGTAGAGGAATGAAGTTCGAGTATTATAACTTGTAGAGTGTGAGTAATTTTCTCATTTAATGTGAATAGCTCATAAAGTGGGGGAAATTTTTCCACTTAATATGGATAGACCTCTTCCGTCTCCTGGGAGCAACAATTTCGGGTTATGCATTAGAGTTTTATCTCAATTAAGTTGCAATTGTTTGACCTAATATTAGAAGGCAAAAGAAAGATGCCTTAGTTGGACTTCCTTTGAAGCTTTCAAATGGGTATGCATCGGGATTAGGGATTGAATGGTTTCTCTAGTTTTTTTATTTTTTATTTTTTTTTTAAAGAATGAAATTAGAGTAAAATAAAATTAAAATTAAGGTAAGGAGGTGTGTTTTCCGGGATATGAAAGTAGCTATACCTCCATCATGCTTCTTATATGTTTTTATTTTAATTCTATATTGTTATTTTTATAATATTTAATCAAAACTAATGAAATGACATATTGGTAATATGTGGGGTGTTCTTGCATATGTAATATTTTAGAAAATCTTAATGGAGTGCATGCACAAAAAGGGATGGACATACAGTTTTTTACGGGTGTAAATATCGTCACTCCTCAAGAATATAATTTTAAATACAATATCAAACTCCAAATCAACAACCAAAGAACCATAGAAGCCTCCAAGAATGTTAAATCCACCAAGTTCTCACACTATTTTCTCTTTAACCTTAAAATCAAAATAAATTATGATAAATTTTTAATTAAATAAATTAAGTAAACAATTTTTGAAATAAACTGTTCGCAATTCTTTTTATGAAAACAGTTGTTAATCTAATTCAGAAAAAAAAAAAAAAAAAAAAATCCGGTTGTTCCTGAATACATTTTATTCAATCATCATGGCTTTGATCAGCTCCGATCCTGAATATATTCTTGCTGCTGTTCCTCCTGAATTGGTGTCAGAATCTTCGCTTCCTCCACTAAACTGTTCTCACTATCATCGTCATGGCTTTGGTCGGTTGATACTTCCTCATCACTTGAACTAAAGAAGAAATCGAATCCAGAACTATATTCTGCTGCGCTCTTATATACAAGGCATACGGATCTCACAAAGATCTTGGACCACAGAAATTCCAATATACTCTACATCTTGCTTGTAAAGCGGACAAATGCCACAACCGTTTACCAAAGATCTTTTTCCTCCAGAGATGATAAAGCTAGCAATAACGCCTTCAAATGAAGCAGAATGATAAACTCGTCCGCGTGATAAATAGTCCAACCAAAGGTGATTGGACTTGATTGTTGAAAAAATGTAGTGCAATCTCTAGAGAGGTGAGTTCTACTTCACTTGATGTTGTTTTCAAAGAAGTACAATCTTCTGCCCCTACAAATATTAATCCATGCGGAAGCTTTGGCAATGACTGAAGCCTATGGCATCTCTCCAAGCAAAGAATTTCAAGCTTAGACAATTGACTGATGGTGTCTGGTAGGCTAACAAAGTGGTTCCCACCGATATTCAACTCTCTTAAGGAGTATAAGGAGCCGACATCTCTCGGGATTGCTCCTTCCAAAAGATTGCAGTCACTGAGATCTAATGTTTGCAAAGAGGACAAACCCGCAAGAGGAGGCAACAACAAACCCATGCAGTCAGGCTTTCTACTTGGGAACAACAGTGAAAACAGAAAAGAACTCCATGTTTCCGGTGGTCCTCCTTTACATCCACGGAATGACAATGTTCTAAGGTTTGTTAATTGTACAATAGATGATGACACTTGTCTTATAGCAGTCCCAGTGACATCTAGCTCCTCCAAATGCTCGACTTTTCCCAAATTGAGAGGCAGTCTATCTAGTTTTGAGCAGTCATGAAGATTAAGAATCTGAAGAGATTTCAAGCCACAGACGTCGCTTGGAAATTGTACAAGATTTTCACAATTATTCAAATTTAATACAATAAGCCTTTTGAGAGATCCAACGGATTGGTGAACCTCAAGCAATCTTGTACAGTATTGAAGATCCAGCCTCTCGAGGTTTGGAATCATTGTAAAGTCTGGGGTTCTGACAAGGTTTTGGGAGTAACTAAGCTTAATAGTTTTTAGCTCTCTGAAAGGCTATAGAAACAAAAACCAAGTTAATCAAAACTAGCTTTCATGACTTTTATCATGTTTTGAAAAAAAAAAAAAAAAAAATTATAGTAGTGTTACTAGTGTACCTTAATGCCATTCCATAAATACTCAATGCGACTATAACACAAGCTGAGTTGAAAAAGTTTCTGCGGATGGAAACTAGAAGGCAATGTCTTCAAAGGGTACCCCCGCCATTTGAGAAACCGTAACTCATTCGATAGGTACTCAAGGTCTTCAAAAATGTGAACATTATTGATATTGAGGAGTCTCAGATCAGTCATGGTTAAGAAGCATTTACCATTTGCGTGGATAATATCCTCATTATATTCAGCAATTATCATAGCTTCAATAGCTGGAGTTCCCTGATAAGAATAGTGAACAATGTGCATAATAAGTAAAAAAAGTTACTTTTTTTTTTTTTTGGAAACTAGAAAGAAGTTACTTGAATTATGATATTTAGGTATCTGTGAACTATTAATTTATAATTAACTATATTCTTCGAAAAATATCTTACCATATTTCTAGCCAACACGCGATGGACATCTTGACATAGCCATAGTCTACTCCATTTGCCAGGCTTATCAGGGTGTTGTTCACGAACAACTTCCCAACCCATTCCTTGTACCAAATCATGCATTTGCAATTTGTTATCTTCAATAGTTATCAAAGATCTTTCTACAAGAACTCTTATTCCAATAACTGGGTGAAAATTACAGCTATCTAATATTTTCATGATTTGATCTATATCCTTTCCTTTGAAGAAACATGCAATATCTAAGAACATTTTCTTTTCCATCCTTTCTAATCCATCATAGCTAATTCGAAGTATTTTCACAATCTTTGGATTAGGAACTACTTCTAGTCTTTCCAACGCACTTTTCCATTCATTGACATTTCTACCACACAAAAATGATCCCAAAACTTCAAGAGCTAATGGAAGTCCATTTGCATAACATACAACACGTTTTGAGAGCTCAAAATGATAATTTGTTGGTCCTATGCGTTTGAAGGCTTTCAAACAAAAGAGTCTATAAGCTTCATCATAATCTAATCGTTTGACCTTATATATATTATTGATTTCATGGCTTGTTAGCACATGTTCGTCTCTGGTTGTAATAATGATTCTGCTTCCAGAACCAAACCAATCTTTCCTTCCAGCCAACCTTTCTAATTGTTCTAATAGATCCACATCATCAAGAACAAGAAAGATCTTCTTCGTGCATAGCCGCTTTCTAATCAAACTAATTCCTTTATGATAATCACATATATTCAGATCTTTTTCCTTTAAGACCTCATAAAGAAGCATCTCTTGTAAACTTTCAAGACCTTTTCTTTCAGAGACTTCTCTAACATTAGCAAGAAAGCAGCTACATTCATACTTGTGTGAAAGCTTTTCATATACAGCTCTAGCAATTGTAGTTTTACCTATTCCTCCCATCCCACAAATGCCAACAAAGCGAATTTCATCACAAATATCAGGTCTTAAAAGCTCATAAATCTCCTCCACACGAGAATCTATTCCAACGAGTCCCCCATCGAAACTTGGAAAAAATTGAATTTGATTCAATCTTTTCCAAATCTCGTCGACAATATCAATGATCAACTTAGCTTCAGACCTGCAGTGAAGATAAATGCTTATAACTATTTAAACCCTCATAGGAAATAATAACTTAGCTTCAGACCTGTAGTGAAGATGAATGTTTATAACTATTTAAACCCTCACAGGAAATAATAACTTATATTTTCCAAGTCACACAACTTGGAAAAACTTGTAAAGGTGTTAAAACAGTGTCAAAAAGAAGCATTAGTGAAATTTTTCTATGTAGCCTAATCAATGTAAGATGCAACAAAAATCACAGAATTTCAAGGTGTTAAAAGTTTAACGATACAAAATTACCTGTCATGTAAATGCCATGCAGCGAGTGTGCCAACCTTTCTGAGAGCTGATCTCCACCTCTTCACCTGTTCCAGGTTATCCCTGAAATCTTGTTTATGTTTATCAAAGGCTGTCTTGAAATCTCCTCTCTGTTTTCCTCGCATCTGATGGAAGTACCTTGTAAAAAACTGGCAAAACAATCTGATCCTTTGCCTCCATGCACTCAACAATCTTTGCAAGTTCATCCAAACACCATGTAGAAGAAGCATAGTTTTTGGATAAGATAATGATTGAAACCTTTGATCTTTCAATTGCTTCCAAGAGTTCAGATGAAATCTCTTTTCCTCTCTCAAGTCTTTCATCATCTCTAAATGTGTAGATTCCTTTATGATCCAAAGCAGCATACAGATGATCGGTGAAGTTGTTACGTGTATCTTCACCTCGAAAACTCAAGAACACCTCATATGTCCATTGACTATTGCCACCATAAGAAGAAGCTGGAGAGGATTTCTGTCTCGTGGAAGCCGATAATGAAGAATCATCATCAGTAGCTCGTTTTTTCTCAAAGTTGGAAGCTGCCATCGACAGGTTGATATAGCTTGTTTATTTTCAGAAACAAAGGACTTGGAAGTGCAAGCCTTACACAGTAGCAAGCACAGTTCTTCTAAGATTTTAAAAGCAGAACGGCGAGAGACAACGTCAAATTTTCCAACTTTTCAAAGGCTGCATTGGCCAGGAAATTTTTTATTACGTTGTGCGTATAGAAAAAATTAACCAATCAATAATTGGTGATTATTTATAAATAAAACAATTAAATATTAATAACTAAAAATTTCAAAATATTGAAAATTTTGATTAAATAAAACACATTCTTGAAAGTAATTTAAAAAAAAACTCTCAAAAGTGGAATATATTATGTGGTCATAAATAAAATAATCAATTTTTAACAAATAAGGAATAATGGAAAACCTAGTTTAAAAAATAATAATAATAATAATTAATGAAAGCTTGGTTGAATGAAGTCATGATCAAATTCAAGATCATACTGCCCTATATTGGTTGAAAACCACATTCTAGGTAGCCGATGAATTCTTCCAATGCAAGTGCATGCATGTCAAACACGAGTTTGAAATTGAATTGAGTAAGAGATTTTTTTCACAAGTTGTCATTTTCTCCAACTGTGTTCATTTATATGTTCATTGTGAAAGTGAGAAGAAAATTATATTTCATGTTATATTTTATAACATAAATAATTAATTTTATATCATCAAATTAAATGAGATAATATTTGTTAAGGTGTGTAACAATCAACTAGATATCTTTTCTAGTGCAATTTTGATGGTGGTATATATGTGGCAAATGAATGAAGAAAACCACCTTTTCTTCGAGTGGTCCAGTCCCATCCTGATTCTTCTACTGCCGACTTTCTTTACTTCCCTTTGCTTTTCCTTTCCCACGAATGACTGTGACCATACTTATGACAATATGATTCCTAACGTACAGGATCCCACCACAAACTTGTACCGTTTCTATAATGTTCATCATCAATTAATAATTCTTGGATCCTTAGTTCTTTTTTTTGTTTTTGTCAACTTTCCAATCTTGTTTTATGTCCATATCATTGTACAATTAATAATTTGAATTTTAATATCAATACAATACAAATATGAACAAAAATACGTTAACAGCAAATTTGATTGGGATAATCTCAAAAAATCTATTATAATTTACAAAAATATTCATTTTACGACCTATAGTTTCATTTTTATCTAAAATTTTCCGTAACATCAATAAAAACACTCAAATACCCCCGGAAGCATATGAAATGACGACAATGCCCTTAATGATCACAAATTTATGATGAAGTCATAGGAGGTAAAATAAACATTTTCTGTTAATTTATTTAGATCAAGGGGAATTTTGGATAAAAATGAACAATATGTGTAAAATTGATGTTTTTGCAAAATACAATACGTTTTTTGGGATTATCCTAATTTGATTTTCACGCTAGTGTTATTTTCTTTTTGAGAAATATCTCCTCTTTCAGTAGTTATTTTTTTCCTTTAAAAGATATTTTTATTTAAGAAGTATTTATTTCGTTCAAGATATATATTCCTTTATTAGATCATTAAGTTCTTTCTATTCCAACTTTCTTTTGTTAATAGCATTATATATGTAATTGAATATTTTTTTTTAATGGTTTAGGTAATTAAGAATTAATTATTGTTTCTTATTAGAATCATGTGCTTGCCAATTGTATAAAATAAAGAACAACTCGAAGGACCCAATGAACATAGTAATTTTAGTGCTTCACATGCCACAAAATCGTAAAAGCTATAGGTAAATTTTAGTGCTTCACAGCAAAACCACATGATCATAAATCAATAAAAATGAAATCCGATCATCCACATTTAACTTATTTTATTTTATTTACTAGTAATTTTCGCATCACCTTATTACAAATACAAGGTTGTACTTTCAAGCTGGCACCTCACATGCCATAGTTTACTGTACATTATAATATTGCTTATTAATTATTCATATGGAACATGGATAAGGAGATTGGTGTTTTGGCTTTTTGCGACACTAGATATACTTCAGAAAAACATAAAGGTGTAAAAGATTTGTAGTATGTTTATTTCAGAATTTGATACGAATGAATTGCATAACGTCGCCTGAGGTATGTCTAAAATGAAATGGAAACATATTTATCATTCTATTATATCAAACCCTCACGCTATCAGTTGACCAGAATTTTTGGTCAAAAGATCGTTTCGCATATGAATAAAACAAAAAATAAAATAAAATTACACAAAACTCCCCTGAGGTATGCCTAAAATCAAATAGGAATACATTTACCTTTTTATTACACAATACCCCTACATTGACAGTCAAATTTTGTTAAGATTAGTCAAATTAATTTGATTGAAGGGCAGTTTCGTCTTTTACCTTTTTAATTTCCTTTTAAATTTTAAAATTATAAAAAATAAAAAATAATTTAAAAATAATTAAAGAGATCTCCACTGTTCATCACATGATGGATGATGGAAATTAATTTAAAAATAAAATCTTAAAAAAAAAATGTTGTAAAGAAAATTTTTAGAAAATAAAAAAATAAAATAAAAAGTAATTATTTTTTTATAAAAAGAGATTTTCACCATCCATCTTATGATTAGAACCCAAACAAACATCATTTGGGATCATCCCAGATGATGCTCATTTGGGAACCCACCACCATTATCCAAAGAAAAAAAAAAAAAAAAGATGACTAGATCGGAGGATGATTGTGGATCGAGGATTAAAATTTGATGTTGTTAGGTAGCAGATGAATATGATGATTAATTTGAGGTGGAGATCCAATCTCCAAATTGGATCTCCATCATCTATTATTTTTAACAGACGAATCTCCACCCTTAAGAAAATATTTTTTTTTATTTAAAAAAAAAAACTTTTTTATTTTTTTTAAAAATGATGTCCACCGTCCATCAACATAAAGGATGGCGGAAATCTTTTATTTTTTTTTAGAAATTTATTAATATATATTTTTTATTTTTAAACATTTTACATTTTTTTTATTTTTTAAAATTATTTTGATTTCTACCGTCCATCTATGAGATGGAAGGTAAAGATCTTTTTTTTCTTTCTTTTCATTTTTCATTTTTCCTAAGATTTTTTTTTTTAATTTTTTAAATTGTCAGTAGAAATCCAGATTGGATCCATCCAACGGTGGAGGTTTAATCAGAATGGTCCAGTCATAACTGCTGGTTATGCCTAGGGTTAGGGCTAGGGTTGGGGTTGGGGTTTGAGTTTGAAGTTGGGGTTGTGATTGAGGCTGGTGGTTATAATTGAGTATGTTATTGTTGTTGATTTGGTGTTTGTTGACGAAGAATGAAAAAGAAGAACACTGGTTGTTCTTTGATCTGGTTTGGTGCGTGTCAACCAAGGCAATCTGGTTTTTGAAGTTTATCCTCAAGTTGAACAAGTTGAAGATCTTTTAGAGAAGAATTTCATTTTTTTTTTCTATTTTTCTTATTTTGCTATAATTTTTTTAATTTTTATTTTTAAATTAATTCTTATCGTCCAATTATGTGATGGATAGTAAGGATCTCTTTTTAAAAAATGATAATAATAATAACTATTATTTTAATTCTTCTTTATTTTCTAAAATTTTCTTTTTTTACAACAATTTTTAGTTTTATTTTTACATTAATCTCTACTATCCATCATCTGATGGACGGTGGAGATCTCTTTTTTACAAAAAAAAATCTTAATAATTTTAAAATTCTTATTTAATTTTTATAATTTTTAAATTTAAAAGAAATTTTTTAAAAAAATGAAAAAAATGAAATTACCCTTAAGTCAAATTAGTTTAACTAGCATTAACAGGATCTGACTAACGAAGTGAGGGTGTTATGTAATAAAAGAATAACTATGTTTCCGTCTAATTTAAGGCATACCTTAGGAGGGTTTCGTACAATTCATTTTTATCTTTTTATCTTATTCATTGGCAAAATAGTCATTTGATAAAAAAATTCTGATCAACTATTAAAGTTGACAAAAGTCAACTGACAATATGAAAGTTCGATGTAATAAAATGATAAATGTATTTTTGCATGGTTTAAGCATACCTTAGGGGCAGTTATGCAAATTGTTCATTTCATAAACTTAAGATTCTTAAGATTTGCAACATGAGAGCGTCATAAAAGTAACCCCAACTCAAGTGTGGGTTGCTCTCTCACATTCATCGAAGTCAATATCGACTAGCCATACTCCAATCATTGCTAGTCCCCAATTGTATCCTAGGCTGGTCCCAGTCATTTAAAAAAAAAAAAAAAGTAAATGCCTTTTATGTATAAATATATAAGGGTATGAATCTGGTTAAGTGTGATGGTTCAGGTTCTTTTGCTACTAAACATAATTTTACCTGTTTTCTATTTTGAAGTGGTTTCTTATTTATTTATTTATTGCTATAGTGAATCTACTCTATTGCATTTAAAATCTTGAGTTGTGGGTCCCATTAACCCAAAAAAAAAAGGCTTTTTTATAACATTATAATTAATATAAAATTTTTAGCTAGTAACTAATTTTTTTAAAAAAAAAAATTAATATTATTATTGTTTGTCAACAATAATTTACAAACAAAAATCATAATCATGAAAGAAATGGCCATAAGAACTATAGTTTGCATCTTTTATTCGTGAACTATAATTCGTAAATACTAATGTTAATATATAATAAATCCCATCAATCGTAATTTTATGTAGGGATAAATCTAATTTTCTCCTATAGTTTGGTATAATAGTCAAAAAACTTCTGATTTCAAAAAATCGCTAAAGACCTCTATAGTTTATAAACATAGCCAAAAAACCCTTGCTGTTTATAAAAAAAGTAGAAAAATCTTTCGCCGTAAACTTGGACAGTAAAAGTCAATATTTAACCGTTAACCAAAAAGGGCAAAACCAGCAATTTATTGTAATGTAACTTAAAAAAAAATTGAATGAATAGATGAGTGTCACATGTACACTAATATGGACCACCAACAAAATATTTTTTTTAATAATTAATAATTAAAATAATTTAAAAAATTAGGATAAATTCAAAATTACCCCCAACTTTTGCATTAAAAAAAAAAAAAAAAAACACGTCTCGACCTTTCAAAAATTCACATTTTCCACCCTATTGTTACACTTTTCGTTTGTAAAGTTGACTTTGAGCACTAAATAACTTTTTTGCCCTCGATTTAAACTTAACTCAATTAAAATTAAGTAAATTAAATAAAAAATTTGTTCATCAGATCTCCATCTTAAGATAAATAGTGGAGATTAAATTTTTTAAAAAAAAAAATAAAAAATAAAACAAAAATTAAAAAAATTATATAACAAATTTGTTTACTAGATCTTCATCGTCCATTTTGATTTTAAAAAAAGTTAAAATTTTCAACTCAAAATTTTTTTTTAATTTTTTTTTTTTAAATTAGGAGTGAAGATCCAATCTTCAAATTGGGTCTCCATCGTCCATTGACTTCAATGGACAATGGAGATCCAATACCTCTAAAATTAAGGGACCAAACGTCATCTTCATTAGCAATCAAATTTATCCACCTCCAATCAAACCCATCCAAACATCATCTTCCAAACCCAACATCATCAATCAATCGTCCACTATAAAAACCCCAAACATCTTCAAACATACACAAATAATAATAATAATAATAATAATTAAAAAAATGTAGGTTTAAATTTAAAAAAATCAAAAAATCATTAAACCTAAAATCTATGTTTGAATCGAACCTACGTTTCATCTGGGTCACCAAACCTTGATGAACAAGAAGAAGAAGAAGAAGAAGCAGAGAAAAATAAGGGATGAAAGAAAGTGGGTCAGTATGGGGTTTGGTGGAGAGGGTTGTGCTGGAGGTCTGGTGGAGGTTGGTGAGGAGATAGAGAGAACCTGGTTGTTAGTTTTTAAAATTTTTATTTAAATTTTTAATCTTAATTTAATTCTATATATTTCTTTTATATATTTTTATTTTTTATTATTTTCTTATTTACTCATTTAATTAAATGCTTCATTTATTATCTTACTCTCATTTATTATCTTACTCTTATCCCACTAATGGCAACTACTTTTTCAAACGAAAATTCTAACAGTTGGGTGGAAAATGGATATTTTTAAAAGGTCAGGGTGGTTTTTTTTATAGGCAAAAGTTAGGGGGTCAGTTAGAATTTATCCTATTATTTATGACTTTCTTTATTTGATTGGGGTAATCCGAGTAATGTCAACCGTGCACCTCATTTTCAAAGAGCTAACCTTTTTTTCGAGTGGTCCAATCCCATCCCAATTGTTCTACTGCCGACTTTCTTCACTTCCTTTTGCTTTTGCTTTCCCACGAATGATTGTGACTATACTTATGACAATATGATTTCTAACGTATAGGATCCCACCACAAACTTGTACTGTTTTTATAATGTTCCATCATCAATTAATAATTCTTGGATCCTTAATTTTTTTTTTTTTCTCACTTTTCTAATCTT
This sequence comes from Nephelium lappaceum, assembly GCA_021234005.1. Lineage (NCBI taxonomy): Eukaryota > Viridiplantae > Streptophyta > Magnoliopsida > Sapindales > Sapindaceae > Nephelium > Nephelium lappaceum. The sequence goes on along the minus strand of CM037998.1, from coordinate 13,710,702 downwards.
GTTTTGTGTCCATATCATCATAAAATTAATAATTTGAATTTTAATATCAATAAAATACATATATGTACGAAAATACGTTTACAACAAATTTGATTTTCTCACTTGTTTTTTTTTCTTTAGAGATATCCCCCTTTCAGGAGTATTTTTCTTCATTTAAAAGATATTTTTATTTGAGAAATATTTATTTCGTTTGAGATATATTTCCCTTTATCAAATCATTACGTTTTTTCTATTCCAGCTTTCTTTTTGTCGTTTTCATTGTGTTTTGAACATTTAACTTAAATAATCTTCCAAATCCAACTCAAAAAATTAAAAGAAAAAAAATTCGGTGCTGGCAGTTGAATTATCTTCAAGAGAAAATGTTAATAATGTATAATAATAGTCTACATATCAAACAAAATAGCAAGATGAATATAATTATTTTTTGGGTAGCTTCGCATAGTTCAGATGTGATTTTCTATATGATGTCGTCCATAAAGAATGCATGGTATGTAAATCACTTAACTGGAGGACTTCAATGACATTTTGTAAAGCTCCCTCAGCTTTCCAGCATCCCTAGACCGATGCAATGGCTAACCAACTGGAGAAGATTATTCAGTTGAAAGTGCCATGAACAACATGTTTTTCAAAAGCGTTTGCACCTGCTTCCAAAACTTGGCATTCAGCTCTGGGTAGTCCTTTGAGAAAGATCCTGCAAATGTCTCAGATATGTGGCGTCCTTCAAGTAGGCAAGATAGAGCTGAATCCATCATCTGGAATAGAAAGAAATATTTGGAATTGACTAAAATGCAAGTAAAATTTATTGCAATAACAATCGAATCCAATCATATGAAACTTCATTTGTTCAGCAAGACATTAGGCATGGTGGAGTACTATACAATGTGAATTTTAAAAAACACTATAACAATGTTGACCTGGAATAATATAGTCTGAATCCTAGACTAAAATAATTTCAACTATATTTATAGATTTGATTTCTATAATAACTAAGGTTTTTGTAAAAAAATCATCAATTAGAAAGAATATTATTGTGGTTGTAGGTATAATATGGTGGTAACCATATTTCTCCATAAAGTGAAAATCTCGAGTTTAAATCTCCTTTCCCTAAATTAAAAATAAATAAATTAATTATGTTGGATTCACAAGCAAACTCGCAATGCTTCATAAAATTATTGAAAGTCAAGGGAGTCGAACTCAAACAATGTTGTTCTTTATTTTCATGACCAAGTTCTTAACCCACAAATGGAAGAAAATAAAGGGAACCAAACTTGATCGGCAGCGCTCCATGAATAGCAACCATAATAAAATGCATAAATTTTGTAAAGGAAGTTTAGAACATACAGCATTTTAGCATATGGTGGATGAAAATCTGGACTGCAGAGCTGATATCTCCAAGAGAATAGTCAGGTACAAGGTGGGGTGAGTCTGAGGACCATAAAAGCCCATGGCTTGTTGCCAGTTCTTCTTGGCTAATAAAACATATTTTGCTTGATCCTCTGGAAAATGTTGCCTTCCTATTTAGGTAAATCAAATTTCTTATCATCTGATTCCAATAACTTCAAACAGCAATCTCTTCAAACAGCAATCCCTTTGGTAGCAAGCGAGTCGAAAATATGCATATGCTTCCTCCTTCATGCATAAATCTCCAACGGATTCATACGCCGATATTGCCTTTCTAAATGCATATACTTTCTCATTTCTCTTCTGGCACATGGAAAAGGCATATCTTCAAAAGTTGCTTTTTCATAAACTTCAGCAGTTGCGTCTTCTCTTGCCAGAAGCATGCGTAGCCTCAAGTATGTGTGACCAAATTCAGTAAGTACATCGATCCTTAAATCGTATGGCACTAGACAAGAGTCTTCTGCAGCAAAATTCAGTTGCAATATCAACTGTTTGAAGATTGTGTGTACTTCAAACGTTTCAGCTTTTGATATCATCTCTTCAGCTAATGCTAGTCTTGCTTGGCCCAGGTTACAGTATATCAATCCATAAATTGGAAATGAGGATTTTGGTGAAGGGTTTACATTATTGTTTTTTGTTCTGTTCACTTTCTTTTGACTATATTTATTGTTTCTACTTCTCTGCTCATTTCGCTGTTTTCAACAGATATGCCTTGATTGTGTTGTATGTGGAGCCTGGGGTGATATGTTGCAGTGTGATGACTGCCATCAAACTTACCACCTTCAGTGTGTTAAGAAGACCACGGAGAGAAAGTACAATGGATAGAACCCGACTTTCGCTAGGTGATGTCTATTCTCGCAGAGACGGCAGTGTCTTGGACAAGCCACATTTCAACTTCACAAACCTCCAAAGCAATGTTACTGAACAGATCAATAGACCTTTTATTTATCCAAGGGCCACTCCTCTTGATTTTAAAAGGGAAATACTTGATCAGGGTGGTTCCTTCATATATATGGGAGTCAAGAATATGAGGTGTGATCCATTATGGATCAATAATCCTTTCACTAGTTCATCAACCAGCAGTAATTTACCCCTCCGGGTTAGAGAACCAGCAATGCCGCCAACTCTTTGTGACAACGTTTCATCCTTCCCTCAGTCGGAAAAACAACGGGATATCCAACCTGATTTAGATCCCACTGAGGCACATTTTCGACTGAGGAACCGAATCTACACTGCTTTTAGTGATTTAAGATCAAGTTGCCACCAACCATCTGGAAGTGATCATCAACGAGACATTTCCCATGAACAAAGCACGACTTCTTTGTATCGTACGACAAACCAGATGACTTGGTTATTGTCGAGAGCGATGCGTCATCAGAGGAGACAATATCGGATGATGATACTTTGAGGCTGTAGGTAGATTTAGTAATGGAACTTTTATTATAAGGTACGTAGCTGTTTCTCTACTGCATGTTTATTGTAATCTAGAATCTTGTCTCGTGTAAATGCAAACTTAGATTACTTTCCTTTATTGATGTATTGAATTCACTAACTGATTGTATGAATGAGATTTAAATTATATCAACTTGGAGTGTTTTCCGTATTGTCCAAAGCCTTTTTAGATACTCAAAGGCCATTTTCGAGTAGCAAATGCCCTTTTCAGTCTTGTTTAATGTATTTTTTTTTCCTTTTTGAAATGAGTCTAGTTTAATGTATTTTGAAGTTAGGGATATTATGAAAAATTTCAATGAAAAATAAAAATCTAACTTGTGTTAAAATTTGAAAGTGAAATGGTAATCTAATAAAATAATTAAAATTTTAAAAAAATTAATTAATTAAAATTAAAAAGAAAAAAAGCTCCATTTTTTATAAATAAAAAAAATTGTAAAAAAATTAAAAACAAATAATAATAATAATTTAAAAAAATTAAAATGATTTTCAATGTCCTTCGACATGATGATAAACAGTAAACATCATTTAAAAAAAAATTAAAAAAAAATTTAAAAAAAAATCTAGAAACCTATAAATTCTAGGTTTTCAAGCATGATGAAAACTCATTTCTAGGTTTCTAGATTCATCGTCCCATAAACCCAAAATCATCATCTCTTCATGGATTCAACACATCAATCCCAAACACAAAACACATTATTCTCAAACCAAAACCAACATCACCTAAATGAATAACCAAAACCAACATCACCCAAAACCCCAAACACAAAACACCCAACCAAACCCCTACACATAAATCCCAAACCAAACCAACATCACCCACCCAACCAAACCCAGAATCGGAGGAGGAAATAAGGATAAGAGGAGAAAGAGAAAGGAGAGTAAGACAGAGAGAGGTTGAACCCAGCTCTCCGAGGCCGAGACCTCCCTCGCCGATACCACCCCACCTATCCGCTCCGTCAACATCATCACTTTCTAGTGCATGCGCCCCCAGAAGAGGCCATGTTTAGGGCAATGAAAGAGGAGCTGGGCTCACTTGTGAGTGGCGATGAAGTGAGGAATTTTGCACAATTCGTGTAGAAAAAGGTGGAGGAGAGGGACCTAAAGTTAAATCCGGGTCTGCCTATGAGGAAGAAGATGGTGGGTGATGGTGGACGATGAGCAGATCTAATGGTAGGGTTATGGAGTTGATGATGGTGGAGGAGCAGATTTGATGGGTTTGTGGATGATTAAGTTTTTGTTTTTTAAGTTATCTGATGGTGGGTTTGTGGAGTTGTTGATGATGGTGGAGGAGGAGATCTGAAAGGTTTATGGATGATTACGTTTTTGTTTTATTTATTTATTTATTTATTTAATATTGTTTTTTTCAATGTTTTATTTAATATCGTTATTATAAATATATTAAAGGGTATTTCAATCCTTATATAAATTTAAAGGGTATGTTAAGGATTTTATAAAATCTTGATGAGGACATTTTTATCGTTTCACAATTTTGAATGGAAAATGTTAATGTTTTGGATGAAAAGTTAACAATAGGGAGACGATTCATCTAAAAAAACAAAAAAAAATCGAGGGTTATTCACGACTTCTTTATTTTCTAGAAGGGTTTTTCATAATATTCCTTAAATTTATATGCAAGTGTTTATCTGGAATTAAAAATGCTTTTCCCAGCCTTTTCGAATAAATGTTAAACATTATTTTTTAAAAAAAGATTAAAAAAAAATTTACTAAATGAGAATAAGTATATATTTGGTACAATTTATTTACTAGTCAAAAATGTCTTTTCAATCCCCAAAACTCTTTTTGATTTTTTTTTTTTTTTTTTTATGTTATTTGATTATCATTTTAGTAAAGCTTTTGAGTAATTAAGAAAATTAAAATACTGTCATGCATCATCCGATTAGCGTGAGTGTGTTGTCATGAGAAAGTTTAGATGTACTCGTTTGTTTTTTTTATTTCCAAGTACAGATTTTGAATTTGGGAGGAATGACTTTAATCATAATTTTTTCATTTTTTTTTTAAACTGACTTGAATCATAATTTCAAACGGGTAGGCGTGAGAGGTTTATCAACTTTTGTTCAATATTTTTTTTGGTGTTCTTAATGAAATGGTTTCTAGGTAAAAGTTTCTTCACAAAAGTTGGCATTGGCAGAATAGCAAAAAACCATGCACTTTCTTCACAAAAAGCCATATGTGATTCCCCAAAGCTGCTCCCATCCTACGCCAACTAACGAATGCTTCAAATCCACAGCCACATCAACATTTAATTTGTTTCTGCCATAATTAAGGAGGACGATGCCACCTTCAATACATTGATTCAACCAACTTATTCAATATAATCAGAATGGAAATTTTCATAGTCTTAAGTTAAATTGGAATATCAGTTTTTTTAACTGTTTTTGGTTTTCCAAGTCCCTTTGTTTCTTAAAAACCAGAATATATTCACTGTTATATATTTCACCGCATTGACAAATGACAAAAACACGTTTACCTTAGAACTAAATTAGGATTTAGGATTCTATAACAAAACGGACTTGGTTACATTTCCAAGAATCTAGAAATGCTCTCTGGTTTTTTCTTATAATCAAAATATTGACTTCAACCAAGTCACATAAAGCATTGTACCATAGATAAGGACTAGTTCAAATCACATCACTACTAATTAATCAACAGATTCCTATGTTCAGTTCCTCCAGTAGTGTGTGTCTATCATTTTACTTGATCCTACTATTTATAACAATCTTCATCGAGGAACTTCACAACAATTGGATTATTTTCCCACAAATAGGACTTGAGTTTGTAAAAATCAACACAAACCAAATCTACTTTCGGCCACCAACCAAATCTACTTTGACATGGTATCAGAAGCAAAACGACATCGTCCCTTCTGTTTTACTGACTCTCACTCCCATTCTTATATTTTTTGGGTTCAACTGGGCTGAGCCCATGTTTAGCTGAAGTTTATACATTTTCTGAAATAAAATACAGCCAAAACAAGTTCCCAAAAAAATTAAAAAATACACCTCAAGACAATGGGGTCGAATATTGCCTTTCTACAATCATATAATCAATTTTTTAAAAACAGATCAATGAACTTCCCTAATATTATCTTTCTACAATCATAGTCAACTTTTCAAAAACAGAACAATGGTCTTCCCCAGTAATAAAATGGTTGACTATAAGATATTAGGATAGACTGTTAATTATTATCAATCATAGTTTTTAGTTAAATATTATCAAAACCATACCGTATGAAACAAATAAATTATAAATTAATTAAAATAAATATAAAGCACGAGAATTCACAAGTGGTTTGCCTGGTTTGCCTAAGTGGCACACCCACCTATCACTCATCATAAATGTCGTCCATCACAAAAAAAAAAAATAAATAATTTTATATCAGTTCATTTATTTGTGGACAATCGACATTTAAATCGTTTCAATTGGAAGATATTTTTCATCTCTCTTTCCTTATCAATATGGAGTAGAGTTACATGTTACATTCCGAATCGTTTTATAGTATCATCATCTAGTGGTCTGAATAGATATAAGTGGATTTGTAATTGAAAAAAAAAAAAAAAGGTGAAGCGTGAGAAAGTGTAGCTCGCTCCACCCTCATGGTGCTCCTCTTTTTTTAAAAAAAAAAAAGAATTTAGCTTATTTTTTAAATAAATTTAATGTTTTTCTTTTTTTTTTTAAAGGTATAATATTTTTAACATTTTTTATTTAAATCATCACTGTGTAATTGTTTTAACTAATAAATACATATTTTTTTATATAATCGTTTACATTTTGTCAAAAGAAATGATAATTATTCAAAATATTAATATTAGCGTAATATGATATATATGATGTATTCGTAATTATTTTATTTCTTTAGTTAGTTTCATTAAAAGTTACTATTAAAATTTTGAAAAAAAAAATTATAATTTTAAATGTGCATGCACTTACAGACTCTGTAATTGTAGATACCATTTACCACATTTAAATATCTTAAAGACATATTAATCAAACCCATCCCATTGAAAAAATATATTTAACATAAAAACCTCCTCCAAACTTAGATTGATTTAAGTAGGATTGATTGCTAGATCTTCCCCGATAAGGGATCTAAACATTTAGATTATCTTATTAAAAATTTATTTATTAAAATACAAAATTATTTATTAAAATATTTATCTTTTAATAAACCTAAAAATAAAGTACAAGAAAGTTCAAATAGTAAAAATCTCTTGTATTTATGTCAATAAGAGATTTTAAATTCAACTTTCATATACTAAAATTTTGAAGAACATGATATGAGATATATTATGAAATTTAGAAAACAATTTTAAAAAATTAGAAAATAAATCATATTTGAAAAGATTTTTTTTTTTTTTTTTTTTTTTGCATATTAAAAAGATGTTAATCATCATTATAGTATTAAAATATGATTGGTGATCATTTGTTTTTAATCGATTGGTGATAAATTTTTTTTAATCAACTCAATAACATGTCATCTTCAAATATGCTCAATGGTGTTGGTATGAAAAAAAAAAAGGGAAAACTTCATTTGAGTCTTCAATGTTTCAGAAAATATTAAAATTTTTAAACTATTTTAGAAACAGTTTTTTTCATTCCTAACTTTTTTAAGACTTTTCAAAAATGTTCAAATCGTTAGTCAACTAACAGTCAATGATTATTCTCGTTCATTTTTAATTACTTAAATTTAAAGATATTTTAAAAAATTTAATTTATAAATTTATTATTTTATTAGGATAATCAGATAAATTATCTGAAATTAACAATTATTAAGAATAAAAATATTTTTTACTCATTTTGTTAATATTGACTTTCAGTTAACTGATAGTTTTAAATCTTTTTAAAGAGTTTTTGAAAAGTTGGGGATAAAAAGAGTTATTTAAAAAAAAAAAAGACATTAAAAACATGAGATTTTTTAAAATTTTAGGGGATAAATGAAGTTTTCTCAAAAATAAATCTATTCGGAGCCAAAATTAACTACATGACAATCGATCACAAATCAGACAAAGTCCACACTCTTTTTGACTGCATCAATGTCCGTATTAGAATGGTGAATCCAGCTGGTGGACCTCAGTTCTCAGTCCAATCAGAAAACTCAGCATGCAAACAGCAATGGGCCGGTCAAATGTGTGATGTATGCAAAGGTAGACTCGCTTGGGGCCCACGTGGGGCCCGTGACCCACCTCAAATACTGATTAAAAAAAGAAAATTAATATGCTCTATTTCGAAAAACAAAATAATATGCTCAATTTATTTTTAAAAATTAAAAGTTTAATTATTTTTTATTTTTTATTTTTTAATATTTTTTTATGTACATGTTAGACTTTTATTCTCTATATTTTTCCATACAATAACGTCTTTATATTTTAAGGGATAATCTCAAAAAACTATACGTAGTGTGTAAAAATACTGTTTTTACTATTTATAGATTCATTTTTATTTAAAAACTCTCATTAAATTAATATAAACACTCAAAATGTCCTCTAGAGATGTGTAAAAGGATAACAATATCCTTTACGGTCATAGATTCTATTAGACTAACTTGGTTGGTTGTTTGACTCTTGGTGCATAAAGGGAAATAAGATGAAAAATTAATTAAAATATGAAAAATCAAAAATTAAATTAAAAACTTTTTTTTTTTTAAATCTTTCTTTTTTAACAATTTGTTATATTTGAATATTATTTATTTTGGATTTTTTATATTTTTATATTATACATTTTTTATATTTTTATATTTTATATTTTTATTTTTGACATTTAATATTATTTTTTTTTAATTTTTTAATTTTTTAAATTTAATATTTTTATTTTTATTTTTATGTTTTCATATTTTAATATTATTTAAATCAAATGTAAGTTCGATATTTTAAAATTTTTAAATATTTTCATTAAAAAATTGACAGTAAAAAGAGATTTTGATTGAAAATGAAACTATAAATGATAAAAATGATATTTTTACATTTTTATAATTTTGGCATGTCAATTAATAATACTTATATCATAGTCGAAACTTATCATTTTTTTTGTTTATATCTAAGATCAACTCAAAGGACTACCGAAACTAACCGGGATGAGACACTAATGATACAATTAGGAGAACTACTCCCATATAAGAGAGCTTGGCCACACGGAGGTCAGGAAGTAGCTTACATGTGAGTGAAGAGACTACCCGCATAAATTGGTAGAAGGATGTTGCTATTAAATGTAGAATCTACACCAAAAGACATGAGAGTTATGGTTTTTTACCAAATGTGCCAACAGTTGGCTACTTGAAACTTATCATTATAGTATTATATTTTATTATAGCATTCACTCTCACATAAATCTCTGGATCCGCCGCTGCATGTATGTATACTTGACGTTTACTAAGAATAGTGACTTAATAATTATCTAGTTATGTATTCTTCTCTTTTGATAAAATACATAATTGATTTTTATATATTAAGTTCAATTCCTTTTTCGAAATACATCAATGGAATTTAAAATTTATAAAAATCAATATTTTGAGTTCAAAGATTTGTTATCATAAAATAGTTTATAATGGGAAAAATAAAAATCAGCGTCAGATCGTTATCAGACTACGTAGACTGTACTGACCAAGCCGTCCCACCGTGGTGGAAGAATACTTAACGTAATAAAGTTTGCTAGTGATCCAATTGAGTCCAATTTCGTGGGAAATTAAAATCCTCATCCTGGTCCACCTTGCAATTACAGAGACAGGATCTGATATGGACGCGCCGGGTTGATCCAATTTTGCTGAGTCAAGCAGTCTTTATTTTAGTCCAAGTAAACAAAGAATCTTATTGTTAAGTGGTGTCTCTGCTAGATGATTTTGACACATATTAGGCAGCGAATCACTGTGAAAAACAAATAATGGAGTAGACACTTGGACCTTGGAGGACTAGCTGAGTTGGCCATTGCATGGGAGTGGAATTCTTTAGGAAAAAACTTCATTTTAGTCCCTAAGGTTTCGTGAAATATTAAAATTTTAAGCATCTATTGAAAACAGCTCTTTTAATCTCTAACTTTTCCAGAACTCTTCAAAATAATCTAAACCGTTAGTCAACTACTGGTCAAACTAAACAGATAAATTAAAAAGACTCAATTACCTCTCACAACTTAAAATGATTATTTTACCACTAATAAAACCAAAATATTATATATTATTTGATCAATTAAAAGCTAACATGTGTCCACAATAATAATATGATTTTTTTAAAAAAAAAAATAATTATTTTCTTTTATTTAAATTAAACAATAATTAAAAAAAAAAAGAAAAAAAAATCGATTTAGGAAAAAAAATTAAACAATAAAAATTAAACTTTTTTTTTTTGCTTCTCTTGATCTGGAATCCAGATCAAGTCTCATTTCTCCTCTCTCTTTTCCCTCTCCTTCTTCTTCTTCGTTCTTCTTCTTCGTTCTTCTCCTTCGCTGCCATCTCTTCCGCCTCCGTCTCTTCTGGCCACCATCTCCTCCGCCTCCGCCTCCGTCTCTTTGCCTTTGCCTCTGTCTCTTCTCCTTCTTCTTCAATCTCTTCTGGCCACCATCTCCTCCGCCTTACCTCATCTTCGTCGAAAATGGAGCCGATCTGGGTTCGATCAAACCCAGACCTAGAGTCGAACCCAGATGAAAAGCAACTCTAGGTCTGGGTTCGATCGAACCCAGATGAAGAACCCAGATGAGTGTTCATCTGGGTTCAATCGAACCCCAGATGAAGACTCTTCTGGGTTCGGTCACTCATCTGGGTTCGACTGAACCCAGAAGAGTCTCTCTCATCTGGGTTCGACCGAACCCAGAAGAGTCTCTCATCTGGGTTTCATCGAACCCAGATGAGTCTTCATCTAGGTTCGATCGAACCCAGATCTCAATGCAAGTGTTTTGTTTTTTGTTTTTTTTTTTTTTTTCTGATAAACAGTTTTATTATTTTTTCTTAATGTTGTTGTTGATGTTGTTTTTGTGGGAAATGATACTGTGATGTTATTGATGATGTTGAAGACTATGGGATTGTTGATGATAATGTTGATGAAATGGCTTGTTGATGATGTTAGTAAAAGGGTTTGATGAACAATCAAATCATGAGTTTGAATAAGATTTTTTTTAAAAAAAAGTTCAGATTTTTTTTCAGTTAATTTTTTTTTTTAAGTAATTTTTGATTTTTTAAATTATCTTAACTTTTTATATGGAAAGACTATCTTACCCTTTTCATCCAAGCTTTCTGTGACTGTTGACCAGTTGTTGACTAACGGTTTGGACTATTTTGAAGAGTTCTGAAAAAGTTAGGGATTAAAAGAGCTATTTCCAATAGATGTTTAAATTTTGATATTTCACGAAATCTTAGGGACTAAAATGAAGTTTCCCCAATTCTTTAGTAGTTTACACAAAATGAAATGACGTTTAAATGCGCTGTCTTATTATATAATCAGCATGTTACAACTCTGATTTAACTCTCCTTTGAAATATAGAAAACAACTGATTTAGCTAACAAAGTCTCATCTTGTTGAACCAGATTTGATGATTAATTCCGTGTTGTTCTGCGAAAGAATTAAAATATGTCGTCCTTTTATTATTTGTGTAAAAACGTTTCTCATTTTTCTCATTTAAATAGTTATTTCACATATAATAAAAGTATTCACTCAAATTGTACATATTGAATGTCTTAATTGTTAAAGTGTTTTATAGCTGTATAAGTTTTGTACATAGATAATGTAGAATTGTACGAGAAAAATATTATATATATAGAGAGAGAACTCTATAGGAGAAATATACTATCATTTAATGATAAAAGATTTTACCTGTTAAACTAATGATGTTTGCAACTTAATTTAATTTTAATTATATATACATAATTAAATTAAAATTAAACATAAGTTAGTGATAAAATCTCTTATCATTAAACAAGATGGTGTATGTCTAATTAAGATGGTGATCTTTTCTTTACTTGTGTCAACATACTACTCTCATTAAGGTTAGAGATTTCAGACCATGCACACATAAAAGTTCCTAATTCATTATTAAATGGAAGTTGTCATCTTGTTCCCTCCAATTTCCTCTTGTTATCATGTGATAATACTGATTAGCAGGAGGTGCTAGAATTGGGCATACAAATTTTTAAAACAACCAATTTTGATTAATAAATTGTACTGGGAGGTGGTTTGCTGTTATTCCTGAAACATAAGACATCACATGGTTTCACCCTCTTCAGGTTTATGAACAAAGAAGGTGATCATCATAGCTAAGCTGCAACTAGGAAGAGTTTCATGATCATCACTTACTGCCTTTTTCTTGTTTTTATTGATTGTAATTGGCCAAACAAAAGAAATATCATCCAACTTGCAGAATAATCCCTTTCTCGATAATTCAACTTAACAAATTCCTGTCATTGTAGAATCTTCCATTATTGCTTCTGTGGAAAGAATTTTTCGAGTTTCAAATTATTGTACTTTAGTTAATCTAATCAGCCTTGAGAGTCTATGAAGGGCCCTGAATGAGAATGGATATGTTCAATACTAGAATAATTAAAAACTCTCTAATGCTTTGTGAACAGTATCTTCCTCAAAATACGTAGTTTTCATCCATGGATAATGACTTGCTTGCCTGTAGACATTTAGGTTACGTTTGACACGTATGATTAAAATAGAATGGAATAAATTGAATTAAAATATTACTATCTTATATTTGATAAAACTTGGGATTAGATTAAAATTATATCATATCATGTTTGATGTAAGTTGAAGTTTGATTGGAATAAAATTAATTTAATTTTTTATTATATAAAATTAAAATGAATTTTATAAAAAAATCTGAAAAAATAAAATAAAATACAACCACAGTTCATCGTGAATCCACTGTCTTCAACATCATCAACCTACAATTCATCAATATCATCAATTGAATTCATCGATATTATCATCTTCCACACCAACAACATCATCATCAACATCAAAACATGAACCAAAAAAAAAAAGACAAAAAAAAAATCAAAATAAGGGGTTCTTATCTAACTCAAAATCGGATAGTTTTGGGTTCTATTGGATTGTTAATTGTCATTATTTTATGTCCATTTTACTTATTATTTATGTTATGTTTTTTAGTAGAATTTGTGTTTTTATTTCCTTTAGTGTTTTTATGTTTAATTTTAGGTTTTGAGAAGAACAAAATAGAAGTGATGAATTTTTTGAAATTAATTTCAACAATAGAAAACCAACGATCTGACTCAAGAAATAATTGTGAGCAGATTTTAAAGTTCAGGGGCTTAATTATAATATTTGGAGAATTTTTGGGCAAAAGAGAAATTAATAGAAAGCTGAAGGTAGAACTGAAGTTCGCCAAGTAGACTCGCGTGGTGTGGGTTGCAGATGAACCTCGCCCAAAAGTAAGCTGGGGTCGCTTAACAGATCCGAATTGAAGGGTCATGGGGTGTACATGTGAAATGGCAAGCCAAGCCACATTTCGGAGAAGTAGGTGCGCATGGCATGAAACATGCCTCTATTCTCCATTCCATGTCATCTGTGAAGATTTGAGTTGCACTGACCTAAGTGTTTTTGCAAATGGTAGTTGTCGCTATTTCGGATCCAAGTTGGGCATAGGTGGGTCTCGCGCATAGATCTTGTTTAGGCAAGGTTCAGGTTCGTGTGTTTAAGAAGCTCTCCTTTAATCGCTATTCCGGGTCGGGTTTCAACCCACGAACACACACCCATGGTTTCGTTTGACCCGCGCGTTTTTGCTATTGGGTTGGCATGTGACGTGCAAGAGCATTCATTTCAAAGAGCATATTCTTGGAATATTTAAGTAATATTCCTGGACATATTCGTTCTCCCACACCTATAACCATTCAACACATTAGAGAAAACAAAGAGAGAAGCAAAGAGACAACGCTAAAGACTTTGGTTCCATCTTTTCTTTTCTTTAATTTTAATCTCATTTTTATTTTTATTTTTATGTAATTTGTTTATTAATTAGAGCTAACTTGAAACTCTAAACATGAACTTAATTTATTTATCTTTTTAATAAAATTTAGTGTTGTACATATTGAAATTAATGTTTCTATTTTAATTTTATCCTATTTATTTTATTTTTTTGATTGATCCCCTTAGAAGCATGTTTTTATAATTATATTGTAAAAATATAAATCGACATTATATGGGTATATTCTTTGTTTGTAACAATCAATTGCTTACGAACCAATTGAGGGATATTAATTCATAAATACTTAGGATAAACATTATGCTCTAGGATTTATGTGATATTCATATTCTTCTAGTGCTTAATGAATTTCAATAATTAAACCTAAGTAAACTCATCATGCATTATCAAGAACTTGCTTTATTAATCTTTTTAATAAATTGAGGGATGTTTAGTTATCGATAGGATGTCCTAACTAAGATTTTATCTATTGATTTTCATCCATTAATTTGTCGCATTAATTTAGTTTAATCTTAATTTTAATCCCAAAACTCCTTTTCTTTATTTTAATTGTCTTTAGTTTAGGTCTTAAATAAACTTAAAATTAAAGTAAGTTGAAACTTTTCATAAGATCGACCCTTACTTATCGCTATACTCAATAAAATAATTTGTGTACTTGCACGGTTTAAAATTTGATTTATTACAAAATTAACCAATAGATTCATCGTTAAACCCAGAACTAGGTGGTTATGGGTTCGACAATCGAGATTTGGGTTCTCAAACCCAGAACATGATTCTAGGTTCATTCCTATAACCAGATACCTAAACTAAGAAGAAAAAAAAAAAAAAAAGGTAGAGTGTGCTGCAGGTTTTATGGATGTGTGATGAGAGAATGAGGAAAGGTGAGAGAAAGAGAGATAGATAGAGGTGTGAGAGAAGAGAAAGAAGATGGGAAATGAGAAATCTCATTCCCACCAAAACCTACCATTTTGGATGGGAATAAGGATTCCTAAAAGATTAAAAAATGAGAGAGGTTGGGATCCCAATCCCATTGTTTTCCAATTAGTCTCCAAACACAGCATTTAAGAAGTTTAGAATTTTTGAATCCCAAACCTACTCTCATTCCCGCCTGCCAAACATGCCTTTAGGTCTAACAAAGAAGAAAATATGTCCTATAAGTGTTATAAAGTCAATTTGTGTGTTGATTACCCCAACCTCCTTTCTCATTCATTGTCTCTATTTGTAACCTGAGTCCATTTTAATGCTACAAGACATAAATTTTACTATTGATTACGACCCTATTTTTTTAGGTGCCTAGGTAGTAGTCGAGACCAACTGAAATATGATTCTGAGATATGGTCTGGAAATCATCTTCCTGAAGTAAGAGATAGCAACCGATATCAAGCAGAAGAGCAACCCACATTGTGTGGGGAAAATTGTCCAGAACTATGGGGCGGCTTGAGATTGAACCCACTACCTTGAGAGAAGATGTGGATAGGCCAAGGTTTCACCACCAAATCAGGCCACAATTCCCGATTATGACCCTTTGAAACTAGTTTATTTTGTCAAGCAAAATCATTTGACACCAAACATGCACAAAACCATCTCCAAAAGCATAACGATAACAGAAAACCTTTCGATAAAGAAGAAAATTACATGTTACCGATGCAGAGAATAACAACTTTACAGAGCGATAAATTCCAATATTTGGAGCCCAAGTCAGAACATCTCTCAAGGCAAGTAGAAGGGCAAGTCTTTTCGAGCATTATCAAAAGAATAGATAGATTACAAGAATCCTTGTCTATAAATACCAACAAACATTTTGTATATGCTGCGCCCCATTCAAAGATTCTCCTCTCTTAGATTCTGTAAGTATCATGCCTTTCACAAACAAATGCTTAGCCTCTCTCCTTCTTTTGACCATTTGGGCCATTCATGCTCTATGCCGCACTCTAAACGAGGAATACGTGCTAAAGAAGCATGAGGACTGGATGGCTCAACACGGGCGCGTCTATAAAGATGCATTAGAGAAGGAGAGACGCTATAATATTTTTAAAAACAACTTGGAATATATCGAAAACTTTAACAAAGGCGTGGACCGTGGATATAAGCTGGCTATAAACCAATTTGCGGACCTAACGAATGATCAATTTCGTAGCATGTATACTGGTTACAAGAGACAAACCTTCAAAGCAGTCAAGTCCACATCAGAAGCCACATCTTTTGCATATGGAAACTTGACTGCTGCTCCAACTAGTGTGGATTGGAGAAAGAATGGTGCTGTCACCCCTGTCAAGAACCAAAGCCGATGTGGTAATTAACAAGCTATAACAAACTTTGTATTGTCTTTTTATGTGTAGTCAAGGTATTTTCTAATTTACTATCACTTATTTATTGTGACTTTCAATACACAGGATGTTGTTGGGCATTTTCAGCTGTGGCAGCTGTAGAAGGAATAACCAAGCTCAAAACTGGTGAGTTAGTCTCGCTATCAGAGCAACAGCTTGTGGACTGTGACATCTACGGTGACAATCAAGGTTGTAATGGTGGTTTGACGGACAGTGCATATGAGTTCATTAAACGCAACGGTGGCCTTACAACTGAGGCTAATTACCCTTATGAGGGAAGAGATGGCACTTGCAAGAAAAACAAGGCAGCTGCAGCCACAATAACCGGGTATAAAGACGTGCCAGCCAATAACGAGAAGGCCTTGCGGCAAGCTGTGGCAAATCAACCAGTTTCTGTTTCAATTGAAGGTAGTGGCTATAGTTTCCAGTTTTACTCAACTGGTGTCTTCACCGGCGATTGTGGCACATCACTAGACCATTCTGTTACAGTCATTGGCTATGGTACCAATACTGATGGCACTAAGTACTGGTTGATCAAGAATTCTTGGGGAACAAGTTGGGGAAAAAGAGGATATATGAAGATCCAGAGAGACACTACAGCCAAAGGGGGCCTCTGTGGGCTTGCCATGGAGGCTTCTTATCCAACTGCATGAATGAAAATGACATCTAAGGTGGTGTTGTTCTAATACTAGTTTAAGTGTTTCTAGGTCATGTAGATAGTTTGAATATATATCAATATCATGTACTTTTAAGTGATTTGTTGTTGCTTAAAACTCTACATGTCAATGTCATGTACTTTAAGTTAACCTTTCTTTCTGTTGCCAAAAAAATAAAAAAGATTTTCTTCAAAAAAAAAAAAAAAAAAAGATAGAAAGGGTTCAATGTACAATCTGGAAGTGTTGTTCGTATATGTGTGCTTTATGTATCTTCTATTTACAGATATCAGTAAAATTTGAGCTAAAAATGTTTGCTTATATTTAAGTTTGTAAGCTGTTGTCTTTCTGGGAGAATTTAAGGTTCTATACAACATACTTGGTCCTGTTGTATGTGTTCTTCTGTACACAGGAATGTCACAGTTGGGGAATTGACTGGGCTTATCAAAATCATGCTTTATTGACAAGAAATGAAAGTTAAAAAAAATAATAATAAATAAATAAAACATCATTCAATAGACACATGATGTGTAGAAGGTTTATTAATTAACAAATATGGCTTTTAGGCTCCAAAATGATGGATTAATTATTACACACTCGAAAAAGTCCCATAACCAAACAAAAGTCACTCTATCAATATGACCAGTGTTACAGTACCTCAATAAATAAATTTTAGATGTCGTTTGAAACCATTTTTGAAAACTAATTTCCATTTTTAAAAACGAAAAACATTTAAAAATGTGTTTGATAATCGTTTTCAAAACTATATTTTCGGAAATGAAAAATAAATTTTTAAAAATGTTAAGGTAAAAGTAAAAATGATTTTTTTTTATTTTTAATTATTTTCAAAAACCATTTTCATTTGTATAATAAAACTCAAAAATATAAAAATACCCATCTTTATCACTGATATCGTCATTTTTAAAAACAGTTTTCATTAAAACACATTTTCAACTCTTACTTATTTTTAAAAATGATACCAAATAATTTTTATAATTTTTCGTTTTCACAATATATTTACAAAAATACTACCAAACGCATTATTATTTTTTAAAATATTATTTTTAAATCATATTTTTTTTATTTTTAAAAATACTTTTCAAAAATATTTTTTAAAAAATCGTATCTAAACACACCCTATTCTATTTCCTTTTCTACCAAATACAGCAGAAAAAATACTAATCATGCATGTACCAAAAAAAATCCACAAAAAGCCAAAAGATATTCTTATATTACTAAATACTAAGCAATAAATAATTTCTTTTATTGCTTTTTGATTTCTTTTGTTCGTGTACCACACTCCGCGTTGAGATCACTTTTGTTCTTACTGGATACCATAAGCTTTTGAGAATTGCGTGATCACTTGTAAGTATAAGCAACAAAATCAGTTTTCGAAAAATAGCAAAGAAAACAATAAGTCTGCATCAGATTGCAATAGATTTACATGGTTGAAGGCGACCATCGCTAAAAAGGGGCCAGCCTGAATTTCATGTGTGAGCTTGAGTTCAACTTGACATTAGCCTGACATCATTATTTGGGTGGCTCATACTAATTCAAGATAGCTCCTTATGGTTTGTTCTCTTGGGACTGTTGTAGCTGCCCATGTAGATGGACTCTGACCAATCTAAAAGGGTCCCTATTTATCTCCTAAGAGGATGTGATTTGTCCATGCAGAAAGTCACACCAGTCTGATACTGGTCCTTATTGTCTCTTCTTCGAACCCTCATCCTCATTAAGAGAGTTCACACAAGTACTGAAGCATTAAATCAACACAATAAGAGACGGACATGCAGTTGAAACTTGAAACACTTCCATAGGTGAAAATATTAAAGATGTTCAATTTTATACAATCACATGACTTAAAAGACAGTTACCCTAAAAAAGGATATCAAGACATACTGCCCTAGATTGGTTGAAAACCGCATTCTAGGTGGATTTCCTTTAACCAGTCCTTGTCGAATTGTGGTAAGGTAGCGGATGAATTCCTCTAATGCAAGGTGCATGCGCGTCAAATACGAGTTAGTCCCTCCTTCACTCCAATTCGAACGTATCTTGTACGTCCAGTCCATCCTAACTCTTCTGCTGCCGACTTTCTTTACTTCCCTTGGCTTTTCCTTTCCCACAAATGATTGTGACTATACTTATGACAATATTATTTCTAACGTATAAGATCCCACCACAAACTTAGCTTGCACTGTTTCTAAATGTTCCATCATCAATTAATAATTCTTGGATCCTTATATTTTTTAAATAATGAATGCTTGGTTGAATGAAGTCATGATCAAAGTCAAGATCATACTGCCCTAGATTGGTTGAAAGCCGCGTTGTAGGTGGATTTCCTTTAACCAGTCTTTGTCGAATTGTGGTAAGGTAGAGGGTGAATTCCTCTAATGCAAGGTGCATGCGTGTCAAATTAATACGAGTTAGTCCCTCCTTCACTCCAATTCGAATTAATTCGAATGTATCTTGTACGTCTAGGCCATCCTAATTCTTCAACTGCCGACTTTCTTTACTTACGACAGTATTATTTCTAGCCACAAACTCATCTTGTACTGCTTCTATAATGTTCCATCGTCAATTAATAATTCTTGGATTTTTTTTTTTCACTTTTTTAATCTTGTTTTGTGTCCATATCATCATGTAATTAATAATTTGAATTTTAATGTCAATCAAATACATATATGAACAAAAATACATTTACACCAAATTTGATTTTCACACTTGTGTTATTTTCTTTGTGAGGGATATCTCATCTTTCAAAAGTTACTTTCTTCCTTTAAGAGATATTTTTATTTGAGAAATATTTATTTCGTTCGAGACATATTTCCTTTTTTTAGATCATTAAGTTCTTTTTATTCTAGATTTCTTTCTGTCATTTTCATTGTGTTTTCAACGTTTAATTTAAATAATTTTCTAAATCCAACTCGAAAAATTAGACAAAAAGAAGTCGGTGTTGGCAGTTGAATTATCTTCAAGAGAAAATTGTAAGAATGTAAAATAATAGTCTACATATCAAACAAAAAAAAAGAAGTTGGAGAGAATATATCTTGTACGTCTAGGCCATCCTAATTCTTCAACTGCTGACTTCTTTACTTACGACAGTATTATTTCTAGCCACAAACTCATCTTGTACTGCTTCTATAATGTTCCATCGTCAATTAACCTCTCTTAGATTCTGTAAGTATCATATGGCTTTCACAAACAAATGCTTAGCCTCTCTCCTTCTTTTGACCATTTGGGCCATTCATGCTTTATGCCGCACTCTGAACGAGGAATACGTGCTAAAGAAGCATGAGGACTGGATGGCTCAACACGGGCGCGTCTATAAAGATGCATTAGAGAAGGAGAGACGCTATAATATTTTTAAAAACAACTTGGAATATATCGAAAACTTTAACAAAGGCGTGGACCGTGGATATAAGCTGGCTATAAACCAATTTGCGGACCTAACGAATGATCAATTTCGTAGCATGTATACTGGTTACAAGAGACAAACCTTCAAAGCAGTCAAGTCCACATCAGAAGCCACATCTTTTGCATATGGAAACTTGACTGCTGCTCCAACTAGTGTGGATTGGAGAAAGAATGGTGCTGTCACCCCTGTCAAGAACCAAAGCCGATGTGGTAATTAACAAGCTATAACAAACTTTGTATTGTCTTTTTATGTGTAGTCAAGGTATTTTCTAATTTACTATCACTTATTTATTGTGACTTTCAATACACAGGATGTTGTTGGGCATTTTCAGCTGTGGCAGCTGTAGAAGGAATAACCAAGCTCAAAACTGGTGAGTTAGTCTCGCTATCAGAGCAACAGCTTGTGGACTGTGACATCTACGGTGACAATCATGGTTGTAATGGTGGTTTGACGGACAGTGCATATGAGTTCATTAAACGCAACGGTGGCCTTACAACTGAGGCTAATTACCCTTATGAGGGAAGAGATGGCACTTGCAAGAAAAACAAGGCAGCTGCAGCCACAATAACCGGGTATAAAGACGTGCCAGCCAATAACGAGAAGGCCTTGCGGCAAGCTGTGGCAAATCAACCAGTTTCTGTTTCAATTGAAGGTAGTGGCTATAGTTTCCAGTTTTACTCAACTGGTGTCTTCACCGGCGATTGTGGCACATCACTAGACCATTCTGTTACAGTCATTGGCTATGGTACCAATACTGATGGCACTAAGTACTGGTTGATCAAGAATTCTTGGGGAACAAGTTGGGGAAAAAGAGGATATATGAAGATCCAGAGAGACACTACAGCCAAAGAGGGCCTCTGTGGGCTTGCCATGGAGGCTTCTTATCCAACTGCATGAATGAAAATGACATCTAAGGTGGTGTTGTTCTAATAGTAGTTTAAGTGTTTCTAGGTCATGTAGATAGTTTGAATATATATCAATATCATGTACTTTTAAGTGATTTGTTGTTGCTTAAAATTCTACATGTCAATGTCATGTACTTTAAGTTAACCTTTCTTTCTGTTGCCAAAAAAATAAAAAAGATAGAAAGGGTTCGATGTACAATCTGGAAGTGTTGTTCGTGTGTGTGCGCTTTATGTATCTTCTATTTACAGATATCAGTAAAATTTGAGCTAAAAATGTTTGCTTATATTTTAGTTTGTAAGCTGTTGTCTTTCTGGGAGAATTTAAGGTTCTATACAACATACCTGGTCCTGTTGCATGTGTTCTTCTGTACACAGGAATGTCACAGTTGGGGAATTGACTGGGCTTATCAAAATCATGCTTTATTGACAAGAAATGAAAGTTAAAAAAAATAATAATAAATAAGTAAAACATCATTCAATAGACACATGATGTGTAGAAGGTTTATTAATTAACAAATATGGCTTTTAGGCTCCAAAATGATGGATTAATTATTACACACTAGAAAAAGTCCCATAACCAAACAAAAGTCACTCTATCAATATGACCAGTGTTACAATACCTCAATAAATAAATTTTAGATGTTGTTTGGAACCATTTTTGAAAACTAATTTTCATTTTTAAAAACGAAAAACATTTAAAAATGTGTTTGATAATCGTTTTCAAAACTATATTTTCGGAAATTAAAAATAAATTTTTAAAAATGTTAAGGTAAAAGTAAAAATGATTTTTTTTTGTTTTTAATTATTTTCAAAAACCATTTTCATTTGTATAATAAAACTCAAAAATATAAAAATACTCATCTTTATCACTGACATCATCATTTTTAAAAACAGTTTTCATTGAAACACATTTTCAACTTTTACCTATTTTTAAAAATGATACCAAATAGTTTTTATAATTTTTCGTTTTCGAAATATATTTATAAAAATACTACCAAACGCATTATTATTTTTTAAAATATTATTTTTAAATCATATTTTTTTACTTTTAAAAATATTTTTCAAAAATATTTTTTTAAAAACGTATTTGAACACACCCTATTCTATTTCCTTTTCTACCAAATACAGCAGAAAAAATACTAATCATGCATGTACCAAAAAAAAATCCACAAAAAGCCAAAAGATATTCTTATATTACTAAATACTAAGCAATAAATAATTTCTTTTATTGCTTTTTGATTTCTTTTATTCGTGTACCACACTCCGTGTTGAGATCACTTTTGTTCTTGCTTGTCCTTACTGGATACCATAAGCTTTTGAGAATTGCGTGATCATTTGTAAGTATAAACAACAAAATCAGTTTTCGAAAAATAGCAAAGAAAACAATAAGTCTGCATCAGATTGCAATAGATTTACATGGTTGAAGGCGACCATAGCTAAAAAGGGGGCCAGCCTGAATTTTATGTGTGAGCTTGAGTTCAACTTGACATTAGCCTGACATCATTATTTGGGTGGCTCATACTAATTCAAGATAGCTCCTTATGGTTTGTTCTCTTGGGACTGTTGTAGCTGCCCATGTAGATGGACTCAGACCAATCTAAAAGGGTCCCTATTTATCTCCTAAGAGGATGTGATTTGTCCATGCAGAAAGTCACACCAGTCTGATACTGGTCCTTATTGTCTCTTCTTCGAACCCTCATCCTCATTAAGAGAGTTCACACAAGTACTGAAGCATTAAATCAACACAATAAGAGACGGACATGCAGTTGAAACTTGAAACACTTCCATAGGTGAAATTATTAAAGATGTTCAATTTTATACAATCACGACTTAAAAGACAGTTACCCTAAAAAAGGATATCAAGACATATGTGTGGCAATAAATATCTGTTTTGATAAAAGAATGAATAAATATTGTGTGTGTGTTTTTTTTTTTTCTTCTGTTTTGATAAATATCTAGCTAGAAAGAAAGTAATAACTGAAAAGAAATGTCCATATCAACTTATAAAGTACCTCTATTTTGCACTCATTTGAGTGTATCTGTTTGCTAAGAAGATGCTATATTTTCTTTTGTAGGAGAAAAGTATTCCCTCAACAGAGAAGCCTCTTATTCTATAGAGGATTCTTCTTTTACATACCTTGTTACGTTTTAGTGTTCATTTGACATGCTAGATCAAACTGCAATGAATGGATTGATATAAACATATGATAACATAATAAATATTAAAGCAGATGCTAGTTTTACGGTGACGAACCTGTACATTCCTATAGTTGGAAAACAAATAATGGGAGGAGAAACCAACTGCTGTAACACCAGAAACTGCACACAGATACTCTTATTGACGTATGCATGTAAAGAGGAATACAAAATGGGAGAGGGTTTTGTCACCAATTCTAAAGAATATAAACTCATCAATTGTGACTATTTGCAAATCTAATTTGGCTTTCGGTAATTTCAAATGTGTAATAAACAAACTTCGCCAATTTACGTGCCCCAAACGATGTTCTGATCAGGACCTCACTAAGCTTAACTTATGAAATGGACATTAGTTAATCTACAGTCGCGTTGTTAGAGTCTTGTGAATAAAAATAAGGATATAATTATATTATTTATAAATTCCATGTGATATATTTGTTAATGTTAATGTTATCATGTAACTTCAAATATAAGTAACTTAGGGGGGTATATTCAATCATGATTTTGAAAAACTTTTAAAGACTTTTTTCAGTGAATGACTTTTGTAGAATTTTATAGATTTCTAATGACTTTACAGATTTATGAAAGACTCTCACAGACTTTTATAAACTCTTTTTTAAAAACTTTCATTAACTTCGATAAACTTTCAAAAAAAATTATGAAAGACTTTTATAAATTTTCATAAATTTTTATAGACTTCTACATACTTTCATAGACCAACCTTTCACTAACTTATAATACAATATACACTTTCTAAGTTAATAAAACTATATTTATCGTGTCAATAATAATAAAAAAGTATGATACATAAAATAAAAATAAAATCACCTTAATTATAGAAATTGATAAACAAAATACCAAGTATTTTATGCGTTTTATTATTTATTTTATGTCTTCTATAAAAAATGAAATATCTAATATCTTATCAATAATCCCAACATTACTTCATATATCAACAACTATAACAGTCTTCCATTTATTAGCATACTCTCTTTGTTGCTTTTGAGTCTTAAGAAATGAGTTATAATCGTCGTTTCATTAACTAATAATGATGAAGATGATGAAGATTTGTAAATACTGATAAATTTTTGTAGATTTTCATTTACTTCTAAAATAACAATATATTCCTTTGACAAACTCGTGCTGCAAATTATATTTTTTGTAAGTTATATTTCTCATTTCAATAAAAAAAAAAAAAATTGACATAGTGTAAATCAACTTGTGAAAAACAACTATCAAAACTAAAATTTTACAAAATTTAAATTGATTAATTTTATGATATATTACAAATATCAAAATTGATTACTATACTAATCAAATTAACTAACCAAAAGTAAAAGTTCGAGAAATTCTCTAACATGTAATAAGAATAAAAGTTGAAAAAGATATCACATGTATAGATACAATTAAACAATCAAATTTAAAATTTTAATTTTTTTAAATATACAACTAGCTGAAAAATCTCCAAATATTAGTTTTTTTTTTATTTAAAATATAGGTTTTTCCTCTTTTTTTTGTATAAAAATTAAAGATTTCATTTATTAATTTCATCGATTTTAAAGTAATGAAACTTTTCATTTAGACATTTTTGTGTTCCATTTTCATTATTTGTAAATAAGAAATGTTAATCTATTAGCTTACAACACAATCGTTAATAATAGTTATACTATTTATCATAAGAATAATAAGATAATTTGAATCAATATCTATCTAGAGATTTTTTTGGGGCTATTATATATATAAATATAAATTATAAAATGTTTCATTTCTTAAATCTATTTTGTTGACATCTAACTCCTTAACTTTAATTCAAACTTGAAATTTTCTACAAAATAATAAATTGATGTCCTTTGGAAGAAAATGGGTCTAATAAGATTCAAAAACTAAAAAACTAACAATTTAAATATAGGAAAAAAATATTGACCATTATAATTCACAATAAAATATGAGTGAAATATACATACATACATACATACATATATATATATATATATATATTTGTGTGTTTTAAAAAAAAATAATAAGTGAAATATTTTTATGACTATCATTGAATTTGAGGAGATGTAAATGTAAAAGAAATTGTAAGGTTTGTTTGTTTGTTTTTTTTTGTTTTTTGTTTTTTTGTTTTTTTTTTGTTTTTGGATGAGAAGAGATTTGCTTTTTATAATCAATAACAAAAGTCTCTAAAAGTTTTTGAGGGGAGTGTGAGAGAATTTGTGGAGTTTTATTATTATAAATTTAACATAAAAGTCGATAAAAGTTATTAAAATTTAAAATTCCATAAAAGTCATTAGCATTTTGGATACCCCATAACTTTTATAAATTCTTTAAAAATTTTAATTAAATACCTCATAACTTTTATAGATTTTTTAAAAATAATTAAAAGTCTATATTGAATACCACATTACTTTTATAGAGTCTTTAAAAGTGTTTATTGAATATACCAAAACTTTTAAATTTTATAAACTTCATTAAAAGTTTGAATTGAATACACCCCTCTTATATTCAAATTTTATTTATTTTTATGAATCAATATATAAAAATTTAATATATTTTATGAATCAATTTCTTAAATATCACAGTTTACTTAACATATCAATTATGGCCAATCCATCGATGAGATCGTAGCAAAACTATGTTATTTCATTTAAATTTGTTTGAAAAATATTGCTTTTGTTTTCACGGGACAATTCTCTACTTATATTTTGCATTTTCTTGCTTAGCTTTTGAAATGACTAATCTTGAGAATTCAAACATCATGTCGCACTTATTAACAATATTACTTGAAAGAATACCATATCGATAATGATTCATTTCTATTTACTCTTACACTTAAATTATGTCATTATATATATATATTGAAATGATTATTGCATTATATATGGTGACAAATAAAAACAAAAATTTTAAATAAGAAACACAGCGTACTGAAATTGATGATTATGACAATCAAAACATTGTCTCCGCAAATCATGGGGCAGTCCAAATCACACTTATTTTCTTGCTACGTCAGGAGCCAGTAATGTTCAGCTATTATCACAGCGCAGCAAAAAGATTCTATCATTTTTGGTTCATTTTTACGAATTTGACAGTTTAAACAATCTGAAGGTTAGCTATCTCAATTTCTTGGAGCAGTGCAAACTCTAATTCAGTCATTTGTATAGCAAAAATATTAATGAACCCTTTTAATATGATTACTGATTAGTTAGTGATTTCCTGGTTTCTCCACTCAAGAAACACACATGCAGCAAATTTAAATGAAATGAACCCATAAATAGAAATTAAGCTGAAAAAACATTCAACATTCGCTAAAGCCATACATAATTTTCAGAAAACTGGAAGAGTTAAATTGAAGTGTCAAAATGGAAAGACATCCTTGTGCTGATAAAACATAACAAAGAGACATGACTCGATAATACCATAGATGATAAAACTTCTGAGATATAAAGGACTTTACCTAAAGTGAAAATTCCCTGCTCCTGGACCTCATAAATTGGGTTCTGGATTATCTGAATCTAACTACCGGGACTGACGCAACTCTGGGCGAACAAAATCTGCATCAGGGGGCACTGAGATGTCAACAGTTGGTCTCAACTCAGCACAAACTTTGATGGCTCCATGTACAGGATCAGACACGAAGTTGCTAATGAGGTCCTGGTTGATGGGAGTGCCGGCATCTACTGCTACCAAAGCTTGTTGGGTAAGGATGTAATCAAAGCCAGGGGCCCATTTCCTTGATCCCAATCTTGCAGTTGTGGAACAGTTATCAACCATGAATGAGACACCGCGGGCATGCATAAAGGGTTTCAAAGAATCCACTGCTTCTAGCAAACTCTCGTTTATGATTTCTGAGTAAGAGTGCCCCTTCTTTCTCAAGACCTCAATCTGGAAGTTTGCAAGAACAAATGGTAGGTGTAAGAACAAAAATGAGCACACAATATCCACAAAACCCAACCACTGACTAATCAAACAATAATAATAGACTTTAATACCTGGGCCATCATAAGTGCCACGAAAACCCCAGCAGTGAACGATACAATGGACCCAAGTCGCCTTTTGGACATGTTGCTTGAACACGCTCACCAACTTTCCACATCCGAGTTTGATCTATTTTACCCATTGGGAAAGCCGATGGACCCTCCTTTTCCTATTCAAAAAGTGATCAATGAACCAACCCAGCAACATTAATGACTAGTTTTAATAATTACAAAAAACCATAAGGGATTCCCATTATATGATATCAACTTACATAAAATTGTCATCCAGCCAAAACTACAGAGCGAATCTCACTCCCACTGGCAACATCTTCATAACACTCATACAAAATGTCCATACAAGGATAATATGAGGCACTATATGCAGCCTCAAATTCCTTTTTGCCATCCTCAGACAACGAGTTATGCACAGCCAACATGCCTGTTGGTTAATTTTTTAATAAACCAAATTTATTTAAACCTTGCAAGTGCACAAATCGTTTAACTGAGTATAGCGACAAACAAGGGTCGATCCCACGAGGAATTTCAACTTACTTTAATTTTAAATTTAATTAAGACCTAAACTAGAGCAATTAAAATAAATTAAAAGAGCTTTTGGAATTAAATTAAAAATAAACTAAATTAATGCATAAAATTAAATAAAAGAAAATCAATGAATAAAAGTTTAGTTAGAACATCCTATCCACCACTAAACAATCCCTCAATTTGCTAAAAAGATTAATAAAGCAAATTCATGATAATGCATGATGAAGATATTCACGACAAGGTATGATTAACTCATGTCGCATAGATTCTTCCTTAATTAGTATATAAATCGCATGATGTCTACGTAGATGCGTGTATTCCTAATTATAACCTAGCATGATGTCTACTTAGGTTTAATAATTGGAACCCATTAAGCACTAGAAGAATATGAATATCACACAAATCCTAGAACATGATGTCTATTCTAGGTATTTATGAATTAATGTCCCTCAATTGGTTCGTAAGCAATTGATTGTTGCAAACAAAGAATATGCCCGTATGATGTGCGGTTTACATTCTTACAACATAATCCTAAAAATATGTTTCTAAGGTGATCAATCAAAGAAACAAAATAAATAGAATTAAATTAGACTAGAGACATTAATTTCATTATGCAAAATATAAATGTTTATTGAAAAGATAAACAAATTGAGTTCATGTTTAGGGCTTCAAGTTAGCCCTAACAAATAAACTAACTAAATAAAAATAAAGAAAAGAAAAGATGAAACCGAAGCCTTCAGCCTTGCTCCTACGCTTCTCTCTTTGTCTTCTGATCTCTGTCTTCCGATCTTTGTCTTTCAATCCCCCCCTTAATTGAATGGTGAAGGCACCTATTTATAGACACTCAATCCTTGAGAGATAAGATTTCCTCAATTGAGAATGATTCCACTTCCAACTTTGATTTAGAATCAAGTTTTGATTTGGAAAGTGAATCCCTTTTATTTGAGGACTAAAACTCTTTCTAATTGCTTAACTCATTTAATTAAGGCATTTCAAGGTTTAAGAAATTGATTAGGAATGCTAAAAGAGGAAATTCGAATTTCATATGTTTTCCCGTAGCTGTCAGGTCTCGTGACAACCTGACCTTCAGACACTAAATTAGTCATAACTTTCTCTAGAAAATTCCAATTGACGAACTGTCAATGGCTATAGAAACTAGACATCCGGGGCTTTAATTTGATGGGTTATAGCTCACACAACGCGAACTATGCACTTCGTACGAGCTCCCGCAAGTCACGTCACGTTTCTGCCCAAAAATTCTGCAATTTCCTTTTAAAACATTCTCCAATTCCATGAGCTGCAATTAATCTTCAAAAATCCTTCGATTCCATCATTTTTCTTCTCAAAACCTAATTCAAAGCATAAAAACACAAAACAAATTAAAAGTATCAATTCCATACAAAAACATAGCATAAATAATAAGTAATATGGGCATAAAATAATGATAATTAATGACTCAACAAATACCCCCAAACCTATATTTTGCTAGTCCTCGAGCAAAACTAGAACTTTAAAATAACCTAATCTAAAAATACAGAAAATAAAACACAATCCATTTTCGTAGGTAAACACGATAGCATTGAGCGTATACCACAAGCCTTTAAACCCCTAGATGTCCCTAGTAGGAGGAGTTGTGTCTCCTGAGGGTTTACCAGCAACGATACCCACAAACGTTAAAACATTCCACCCATAACTCATCAACATGTCACTAAATCCAAATCAACAGAAATCTCATTCATGCATGATCTTGTATCAAGACTAAAGATAAGTCACTAATAATCTAAGACATAATCATCAACAATCTCATACCACATTCAAAGCAATATCATTTCAAAACACCATATTCACATGTCATGGACTTATTTCGCCTCGACTCTAATTCTCACAAGATATCACTCATAACTCTCTCAAGAGTCCTAAGGCAAACACTCATGTAATCATATGTGACAGAGGTTATGTAAAGGCATAGCAAGTGTCTTTTACATCACATATGAATATAGACATTGAAAAGAACCGCACTTTAAGTAAATAGATCTCATGAATGGAATCAAATACTAAGAACGTAGATAGAGCATGATGACATACTTTAACTCTCAAATTGGACTTCCCTCTTTCAAAGATCAATAGGCCATATTAAAGGTTGTATTTGGGCTAAGGTTGATTAATGAGTAAGTAATAAAAGTCTAGGTTCAAAAGAAACTTAGGATCACATCAAAGCACTTCATTCATTGTTCTTTTTTCTTCTCTTCACAACCTTCTTTCTTTTCTATTCTTCACTATTCCTCCTTCATTCACTTCCACTTTCCCTCACATATTTAGGCATCATAAAACTTAATTTGTGCTCTTTACATTTTTATTCATTCTTTATTTTTTTTCTTTTTTCTTCTTTTTTTTTAACCTTTTTTTTTTTTTTCAAAACAATCATGCATAAAAGCACATTTTTTCAATACATATGCCCATGTACACATCATATCAATACTAACACTTTAATTCTCTTCTCCTTTGCACCACTTGGTATGATCCCAAACTTTTGAAGTATGGTTAAATTTAAGGCTCAATAGGATCATTTAGTAAGGGTAGACAAAGAAAAATGCTAAATATGTTTGGCTTCAAAGGGTTTGATGATGTATTTCAATTCAAAGTGAGGGAATAGGCTTTTATTGGGTGAAAACTTGCCTATATTACTTCTAAGAAGTCCATCCAATTCTTGAATCAAAGTAACTCATGTTATGTACAATAATGATTTGTTCTTTAGTATTCAATGCAAAACCTATAGAGATCATCAATTAAGAACAAAGGCAAAGAGTGTTTAAAGAGTAGAAAAAATTAAATCCCTCAAAAAAGAAACGCTTCAAAAGCTCAAATCCTCACCAAGGGTAGTCTCCACTAATAGTCCACAATTCATGCAAACATAGTATTCATCCACTCAATTAACTAAAATCATGGTATTCAAAAGTCTCAAATCATGCAAAGATGTTCATGGCTACTCCCTAGTAAAGATATCCAATCAAAAACATGCATGAAAACTCTATCAACAAACACAAAGTAACTAGCCAACTTGCTATTGGTAGAATTGAAAAACTAAAAAAAAAAATGAAAAATTTATGAAAAAATGTTGAAAATTTTTATCGAAACCTAAAACATAAAAACGTTTTTCACCACCCCCAAACATAAACTAAACATTGTCCTCAATGTTTCAAATGTAAAGCATAAGTAAGAGAAGAGTGAAAACAAAAATAAAAGAAAAGAAAAGGAACGAAATTACCCAGATGGGTTGCCTCCCATCAAGCGCCTTAGTTAATGTCTTGGCTAGACATTCTTCTACCACTTTATCAACCTGGCTCCCATGGGTAGGTGTGTCTGCACATTAATGGTCTTAACCCTTTACGCTTGAATTTGCTCCAAGATATTTTGTCTCGACCATTAAAGACACGCCCTTGATGGTATGATTTAGGATAAACTTCCAACTGCTTGTACCCATTCCATCTTCTGAGTCTCTTTTTTAAATATCTTCCTCTCTCATATGGATGAAAAAGGAATTTTCTTTTCATAGCATAGAACTCATAAGGATTTAGTGGTAGCTTATTTGAACACACATTTTCTACTTTTTTATTGTTTCCTAAATCAACCTTATAACGATTTCCCTCCATTGGAAACAGTTCGCTAGGCTTGAGTTCTTTGTAGACCACCTCTTCAGTATGAACCCTACTTGTGATTTCACCATATTGCATATCCACCTTCTCTTCAATGAAGTCATTTTGTTGGTTAAGCGTCCTATCCACCAACTGATGAGTAACATCGGTAGGCTCGAACACCCCCAAACCTAGTTCCTTAGATATGGATTGCTGTGTAACGTATGGTGTAGTCTCAATTTGTGGCATCTCTTTGGGGTCTTCGTCTTGAATTAAGGTCCCTTCAACTTCACATTCTTCATTATCTTCCCACTCATCGTTAGGAAAATATTTGAATACTGAAGTAGACTCATCCTCGCCCTTTTCAAGCTCTTCTCCACTGTTTAAGGTGATTGCATGACATTGCTCATCTTCCTCTAGCTCGCATTGGTGACGCAAGGTTACCAAGTGTTCAACTTGGTATTCCAAGTTCTTGATACTTTGTCCCATTTGGTTTTTTAAATTTTTTATTCTTGCGGCCATTTGAGCGTTGGTTTGTCTTGTCTCCTGTATGAAAGATATGAGCATCTCTTCAAAATTTGTATCTTGCTCAGTGGATTCTTCTTCTTGAGAAGGAATACTAATCTGCTGATTATAGCCTTGAAAATATTGGGGACTATAAGGTTGCTGAAACTGATCTTGAAAATTTGATGGATATGAATTTTGATCGAAATTCGGTTGACCACTCCATCCTGAGTTGTAGAAGTTTGAATGCGGTTGATAGTATTGTTGATTAAAATCAGACACATAATTGTCTAATGCTTGACTACTCCAACAACTATCATTCCATTGACTACCACTCCAATTATTGCTCCTTATGGATGGGCCTTGGAAATCATTCATCCCACCATGATTACACCATTGGTAGTTCCTACAGACCATTCCTCGGTCTCGTTCCACCTCCTCGTACATTGTCGAACAATTTCTCGATAAGCATCCTCTATTGGCACACATATTTTGGGAAATAAGTTGTTGCACAACACGAGTTAAATTATCTAATTGAAACCCCAAATCATCAAAATTGTCCTCATGTAATCTGTGGTTGTGGTGAGCCATAGTCCTAAAAAAAGAAGACTAATTAAATTAAAAACTGAAAAATAAAACCAAAATAAACTTAAAATCAAAGCAAGTATGTTAACTCCCCGGCAACGGCACCAAAAACTTGTTGGTTAATTTTTTAATAAACCAAATTTATTTAAACCTTGTAAGTGCACAAATCGTTTGACTGAGTATAGCGACAAGCAAGGGTCGATCCCACGAGGAATTTCAACTTACTTTAATTTTAAATTTAATTAAGACCTAAACTAGAGCAATTAAAATAAATTAAAATGGCTTTTGGAATTAAATTGAAAATAAACTAAATTAATGCATAAAATTAAATAAAGAAAATCAATGAATAAAAGTTTAGTTAGAACATTCTATCCACCACTAAACAATCCCTCAATTTGCTAAAAAGATTAATAAAGCAAATTCATGATAATGCATGATGAAGATATTCACGATAAGATATGATTAACTCATGTCGCATAGATTCTTCCTTAATTAGTATATAAATCGCATGATGTCTACGTAGATGCGTGTATTCCTAATTATAATCTAGCATGATGTTTACTTAGGTTTAATAATTGGAACCCATTAAGCACTAGAATAATATGAATATCACACAAATCCTAGAACATGATGTCTATTCTAGATATTTATGAATTAATGTCCCTCAATTGCTTCGTAAGCAATTGATTGTTGCAAACAAAGAATATGCCCGTATGATGTGCGGTTTACATTCTTATAACATAATCCTAAAAATATGTTTCTAAGGTGATCAATCAAAGAAACAAAATAAATAGAATAAAATTAGACTAGAGACATTAATTTCATCATGCAAAATATAAATGTTTATTGAAAAGATAAACAAATTGAGTTCATGTTTAGGGCTTCAAGTTAGCCCTAACAAATAAACTAACTAAATAAAAATAAAGAAAAGAAAAGATGAAACCGAAGCCTTCAGCCTTGCTCCTACGCTTCTCTCTTTGTCTTCTGATCTCTGTCTTCCGATCTTTGTCTTTCAATCCCCCCCTTAATTGAATGGTGAAGGCACCTATTTATAGACACTCAATCCTTGAGAGATAAGATTTCCTCAATTGAGAATGATTCCACTTCCAACTTTGATTTAGAATCAAGTTTTGATTTGGAAAGTGAATCCCTTTTATTTGAGGACTAAAACTCTTTCTAATTGCTTAACTCATTTAATTAGGGCATTTCAAGGTTTAAGAAATTGATTAGAATTGCTAAAAGAGGAAATTCAAATTTCATATGTTTTCCCGTAGCTGTCAGGTCTCGTGACAACCTAACCTTCAGACACTAAATTAGTAATAACTTTCTCTAGAAAATTCCAATTGACGAACTGTCAGTGGCTATAGAAACTAGACATTCGGGGCTTTAATTTGATGGGTTATAGCTCACACAACGCGAACTATGCACTTCGTACGAGCTCCCGCAAGTCACGTCACGTTTATGCCCAAAAATTTTGCAATTTCCTTTTAAAACATTCTCCAATTCCATGAGCTGCAATTAATCTTCAAAAATCCTTCGATTCCATCATTTTTCTTCTCAAAACCTAATTCAAAGCATAAAAACACAAAACAAATTAAAAGTACCAATTCCACACAAAAACATAGCATAAATAATAAGTAATATGGGCATAAAATAATGATAATTAATGACTCAACAATACCCTATAAAAGCACATAAAATAGGCCAAAAGCAGAGACCAAAATGAGTGTATTGTCCAACAAAAAGGAAAAAAAACATCACACACACACACAGAATCTAAAGATAAAAATACCTTCATTGAGATGGTCTTGGATACAATTCCTGTTATGCACTCAACAGTATTCTCGTAAGCCAAATCTTCAGGCATTCCGTTCTCAGTATACCTTCTGAACAAGCACTCCACAACTCCATGAACAGCACCAAGTAATATGCCTACAAGCCAGAATAAAAACATAATAAGATGCCATAAGCCATAAAAATTATAAACTAAACAAGACAACATTTTGAAAAAGAATCAAATAAACTACTCAAGTTACCTCTCTCCCCAAAAATATCACTCCTGTACTCTTGCTCCAATGTGGTGGCAAAGGTAAAAGGAGAACCAAGCGCAATTGACCATCCTAAGGTAACATCTGTAGCCCTACCATCAACATCCTGCTCGAGAAACAAAAGAATAAAACATTCAGTTGGTCTCCTCCAGCACAGGTTCCCAGATTACCCCAGCTTGTTATGACAAAATTATATGCTGAAATTAGAGAGTGAAAGAGAGACCTGATGTACAGCAAAACTGGCATTAATTCCAGCTCCATTTATCTCTTCACCCTGAACATAGAGCCTCCTAACAGAAGGTCCCATCCCCTTTGGGCAAACAGCAACAACACTTATGTTCTTTGGAAAATCAAGCCCCAGAGACTGTAAATGACCTAGAAGAAATCCATGGGAAAGGCCAAGGATGCTGTTTGGTTTCATGTGCGAGAAAATTTTCTCATAATTATCTGCCTCCAGTTCACAGATGAAAATAAGTGCAAATAAGTGCGATTACTTAAAGAACAATTGCATATAATGCAGTGTTGGAAGCAAAAGCAAACATGCCTCAACATTATGAGTACAAACACACCTATCGTACAATATTTAACTAAAAGCAAAGTAAAATTTAATCTCATGTAGTTTCCAAAAAAAAAAAAATTAATC
Organism: Nephelium lappaceum; assembly: GCA_021234005.1. Classification (NCBI taxonomy): domain Eukaryota; kingdom Viridiplantae; phylum Streptophyta; class Magnoliopsida; order Sapindales; family Sapindaceae; genus Nephelium; species Nephelium lappaceum. The sequence goes on along the minus strand of CM037998.1, from coordinate 13,675,480 downwards.
TCACGTCTGAAGCATATGATGTTACTAAAGATTTCTATAAAACAGAAATACATCTGAACTAAAGCCTATAGATATAAGTGCGTATATATATATATTGACAACATTTATTGCCAGCTAAGTTCATGTAATTTTTTAAAGCCTTGCAGTAGTTAAGACATTGTCAACAACTAGGACATTAAATTAAAATACAAACACATAAAGGACCTTGTCTATATTTACTACCTTGTTGCATTTTATAAGAAGGGGTTTTTGAAATTAAATCAGTAGTCAAGGTGAACACATCCATAATCTCAGTAAGGTTGCAAATCCTTGTGTTATGCTGTAAAGCTGCATCAAATTCTACATGCATTGGAAATTCAAACGACTACAAACATATTTGTTCGAAATGAATTTTACAATACATACTCACTCACTACTAAATTTGATCTCTATTCATACAAAGTACTCAAACAGAGGAACTACATTTAAAGCCTTTTCTTCCGATTCCATACTAATGGCTTGAGAAATCAATGAAACAAGCTGAGCCCGTATTTGCGTACATTAACTATCACTAAACAAAAGTAAATCGTTACTGAAATGAGGGGTTACTCAACTTAAACAACAACAAACACCACACTACCACAAATCACAGCCGTTGCAGCACCACCATTACAACTACCACTCAAACAAGCTACTACTACATTTATAAATACTCATTTTCCATCGTAGGCATTGACTACAACTATAAACAATCAAAATTCAATTCAACCAACCTGTGCAGCATCAGAAATCAACAACACTAGATCACTTCCCGAAACTGTCTCCCATATATCTCCTAGAGTTCCACTCTCTTCAGTGAACCCCGCAGCTCGTGCTTCAGCAAAAGAGCGCGAGCCTCTCCTCAGCCCAATCCGACACACACATCACAATAACAATCATCATATTCGCATTTTGAATCACCAAAAAATATCAAATTAATCAAACAAACAACACAACTTGCCTCCACAACAATATCAGATTTTGCCTCCACAAAAGAATCTCTCAAATTCTGTGCTTGTGCTGGCCCCTACAAATATTATATAAATTCAAATCAAGAACCAAAAATATAAAACAGATAAATAAATTTAGATTAAAAAATAGAAATGAAAACCTGAGAGCCCCAACCAATGACTCCAATTTGCTTGATACCCTTGAAAGCATCTGGAAACAAACGGAACAAATCTCTGCCTCCTCTCACGATATACTACAAAACAAAACAACAATAGTTAAATAACTAAAACGACGTCGTTTCGTTGACTAAATGAGAAATGTGAACTTAAATCAGTAGTACCTCGTCGTGGCCGGCGAGGGAGATCTTCTCCTTGTTGAAGACGCTGGTGTCGAAATCGAGGGAGGTGGTGGGGGGTAACGGAGGAGAAGGAGACCATGGTGGCAGAGAGGGAGGATCCGCCGTTGGATGAGGCATTGCTGGTGGGGACGCGGGCGATCAGAGACTGGTTTAAACTGCGTCGTTTTGTTTTGTGGTTTGCGATAAGGACAATCGTTTAACATGAATAATTCAATAGTTCTTAAGTTAAAATTATTAAAAGTGTGCATAAAAATAACGTAAATTCGTTTTGGATAAAAAAAAGTTACTTGTTTGGGTGTAAAAGAAAATTTCGATCGTCTTCGTATGTTTTGATTCTACAAAATATTAAATGTAGGTAAATATTTTACATGCGTGGGATTATCCTCGTGAGATGTTTCACTAGATAAAATATTTAGTGAAATAAAATTGGACTAAAAATAATTGAAATTTTATTTAGGATTTAAAATGAGTAATTTTCTTTTACTTTAAGATACAAACGATTTTTTTAGTGTGGCTAAAAATGAATTTGCCCTAGTTTAATGTATTAAGTGGGATTATTGTGGGGATAAATTTAGTTTTGGTCCAAACAATAATATTATTTTCAACCCAAATAAATTGTTATTCGTTTTTAGGCTCAAATAAAACATTCATTATTTTTAATCCATTTTTATTCTATGAAATATTTCATGTATACGATTTAATGTATATAAAATGTTTAACCGGATGAAAATGAGCTAAAATAAATGAAGTTCCCTTTGGAACTAACAGTGATTAACAATCTATTTGAGTTAAAATTATATTTTCATTATTTTTTGAGAGATTTTTAATCATTTCCATTTTTTTAAGCATAACAGTTTTGGAGAGAGGATTTGGTTAAATTAGTTTCAATATTTACTTATTAATTTATGACTTTAATATATGTTTACTCCATCTTTATAATTTAGATTATATAGTCTGAATTATTTAAAAAAAAAAAAAAAAAACCCATGAATTACAAAGATAATAACAAAACAACACTAGAAGCATGATAAGCAGAGAAAAATCAGCTAAACCTGTAATTGGAAGACCTGAAGAATAATGGGAACTATATGAGAGAAGACCAAAATTGGCAAAAAAAAAAAGCATATCACTTTCCAGAATAAATAGTTGTTCATTTTTCCATTCAAATGGCATGTGTTTAAATCTTATTAAAAGTGTTTTACAATCTTTTTGCAAAATTTCTTTTATATCCTTATGGTGAAAGTGTTTATCTTCCAATGTATAAGTAAATAGCAATCGATCTTAATAAGTTTTAATAAAACTTTGATCTATATGGTATCAACATTAAAAAAATATATATTTTTTATTTAAAAAAATTATTTTATTTAAAAAAAAAATATAATTACATGTTTCCTCTCTCTCTATACACATACATATATGGCAAAAAGTCATAAGTAACATGGCAAAAATATAAAGAAAATTGTAGAAATAACCTTTTTTTTAGGCTGAAGTTGAGAAGTAACATTTTTTTTTTTCAAATTCCCTATTTATACCAAGTGTATTTTTGTCCAAAAATAGTTTTTCTTTGCAAGATTTTGACAAAAGAGTTAGTGTTTAATTTGGATCTAAAGAAATAGTCATTCGTAAAAAAAACCCAAAAATATAATAAATAAATCACTTAATAATTTTAAGTTTATAGCACCAAAGTATATGTATTACCTAAAATGACCCTCATAAAAAATGTAAAAAACTTTTTTGTCTTATCAGTTGTCATTTGGTTTTCTCTTACTATTTTTCACCATCTAATTATCTTTTTTGTTTTTTCTCTCATCAAAAATTTGAAAATAATAAGAATAAAACTCAAAACCATACGAAAACTCAAAACCATAAAAAAATAATAGTAATTGTTAAAGAAATATATCATGTTTTGGTGGAGGCAAAGTTGCCTCCATTAGCCCTTGCTAAGTCATAGAAGAGGCAAAGTTTGCCTTCGGCTATTAAGTCATGGAGGATGCAAAATTTGGCCTTCATTGGGACTTATAAAGTCACAAAGGAGACAAAGTTTACTTCACTAAGGTGTTGTTTATTTTTATTACTTTTTACTTAATGAGTTTGAATTATACTCATTAAGTAATTTTTTTTTTTTTTTTTGGTTTTATTATGTGGTCAAATCACTTAAAACAACCCAAAAACCACTAAAAATAAAAAATTAGAATTTCTTACTTTTAATTGAATATCAGATCACTTAATGGTTTCTTAAATATATTATTTTAAATCTATCATTTTTAAAATAACATATTTCAAAATTTATCGTAATTTTATATTATTCATATTCCTTTTAATATTATTCCTTTTATGTTATTTTTATTTAAATATATAACAAAAACAATTCAACTTAAGACCATTTTGTTTATTTTTATTAAATAATATAAATTTAATTTACTTTACTATAATAATTTATTTATGTATATAATTTTTGAAAAAATTACTTTACTATAATAATTAATCATATTTTAATTATGACTAAAAATATTATTAATATATACATAAAAGTGTTTTAGTATTTGCCAAATAATTTATTATAATAGTTTGTATTATTTTAAATAAAGTTACATAACAACTAATGAAAAAATTATATAAATATCAAATTACTTGTTTTTAGACAATTTTAACTTAAAAAAAAAAAAACAAATAAGATTACTATACATTCAAAGGTAAAAAGAAAAAAAAAAAAAAACATATCATTCAAATTGCAAGTTTCAGTTACTATTTAATCTTTAGTTTTCAGCAACACTATTCAGTATTCAGATAAAAAAATAAATGATTCATAAGACTTATTAAACCACGAAAAAGGCAAAAATTACCTTTATTGGACTTAATAAGTCATGGTAAAGGCAAAATTTTTTTATTGACTTATTAAGTTTCAATGGAGGCAAAATTGTTTCCAACGAGAGTTCATGGAGATTGAGACTCTCATTTTCTCCATTGACATTTTCTCTCTCTAGTTTTTCTTTCATGTTGTTTTCTTTTGGCTATTTCCATTTGATTTCATGTTTTATTTCGTTAAAGTTGATTTGTCATTTGCAAGAGAGAAGAAATCCCAAAAGTGATGAAGAGAGAGAGAGAGAAAAAAAAAATCCAAAAAGAAGGAAAGAAAGAGTGAGAGATTTGTTCTTCCAAAGCACAATTTGCTAGATTATTTTCAAATAGGTGTTATAAAATTTGATGTCATTAAGTTAACTAGAGTGCATAACTATTAGTGGAGGTGGCCTCTAGAGGCAAGATTTACAGATCAATAGGTAATCTTTTTCTAGTAGAGTATGTCGTGATTACAACCATCTCAATTAGGAGACATGACATCTTCAACCCCTTTCATTGGGGGTGTTACATCTACGATCTCCTCCTAATAGAGGTGATCGACTAGTAATGTTCTTAATGGGAGAAGATCGCAAGTTGTTATCTCCTTTCCATGGAGGAGATCATGGCCATTTCCTCCATTAAAATCACTTAAATTAAGATTTTAGTGAAAATAAGTTTTATTAAAAAAAAAAAAAAAAAAAAAAACTGCCTCAAATTTATCTAATTTAAATTATAAACATGGACAAATTCAAATTTAGAATTCTATAAATAAGTTTTTAACCATATAAAATGCAATAAATTAATTATATATTTTTTAAATTTAAAGTTTGATTTTTTTTTTAAACTAATTTAAAGTTTGATTTTATAAAACAATATTTTGAGCCCTCTGCAAGTTTTGCCCCGTGCATAGTCATTAGAGCTAAAGCACGCGACTTGTATCCAAGTGGAAGACAAAATCGAATTAAACAAATTGTCCGGGAAAATCAAAGTTTGCCGGACACTGACACGATGTTTTGGATTTTTTGTGGGTGTAACTTGGCTTTAATCAATAAAATTAAACAAAATTAGTATTTCAAGATGGCTGTTGGAATGCGATATGGGATCATTACCCATGTCACTTCACCTAATAAATATAATAGAGAAGTGGAAGTAAAAAAAAAAAAATTTAGAAAAAGGATAATACTCTATTCAAACTTTATATTCATATCCAAAATCCTTATTAGAAAGTTTATATTGTGTTGGGAGATGAGAATTCAAAAAAGAAGGTTCTGATACAACAATTGAAGTTTATTTGGCACGCAAAGAAACCAAGTTTCTTTTTAACTCTCAATAATCTTGATTTAGTGGTTAAATTTTCTTAGTGAAAAAAAAAAAAAAATGTAGTCTGTGTGCCATGCTTTCAAAGTGGAGTAAGAAGCTCACTATCTAAAGGCCCTTAGTAAGTTTGTGGGTGTTATCCAGTGTCAAGCCATCCCCAGAAATGATAATCGTTTGGCACACAAACTCACTTCATTAGTCTTTTCCTCGCCCGAGGATCTCTGTTGGCATTCTATTAGTGCCTCCTGTATCTTTCCTAGTTTTACTGAAGGCGTTGTGTCTTCTTTTTAGGGAAGTCTTTGATTTAAAAAAAATAAAAATAAAATAAAATAAAAAGAAGCTCACTGTTTAACTGCTCATTGTCAAGTCCAATCTGGATGCAGAGACAAATGAGAAAACGACAGCCATCAGATTGTTGTCTTTCTCTTGATCTTTCATGCAGAGAACTATTTCCCATCGCTAAAAAAAATCTTTATTGATTAGAGTGGGGTTCAGAAGTTCATGGAACACTTCAAAACAATTATGTTAATATAAATTCATGATAGACCGAGACAAGAGTATTTTGTTAGTAATTTTCTTGAGATTATAGTAAGTGGTAATTCAAAACTATCTAAATTCAAAAGCAAAATTTGTTTTCAGTCCATTCTGTAAAAAAAAAAAAAAAAAAACTGTTTTTGCTCCCTCAAATGTATTCATTCCGCCTAATACCCCCTTTTGATCAAAATACTTTTAAGTAAAACAACATTAAAATATCTCTTTTGCCCTTAATTAAAAATTAAAAAAACTTTAAAATAACTATATTACCTTTGGTCTAAATTACCTTACTAACCCTATATCTTTTTCTTCGATCTTTCTCCTTCCACCATTGAAAGCTTACTAAAACTCAAGCTTCTTGATCTATCATTCAAACTTCTTCATCCATCACATTGAGTTTTGAAGGTATGGTTTTTTTTTTTTTTTTTTTGGTATGTGTGTATGTTCACATTGCTTATTGAGGCTAGTGTAGAGTGATTGATTGTTGTGAGTTAAATTATACTATGTGATTTAGTGATGAAATATGAGATTGTAGGTTGGAAAACAAAATTAATGCATAAAGTGTGATGCACATGACAGAACGAAAGGGGCTCCTATCATGGATCCGTGCATACTTGGATATTTTTTGGGGGGTTCAAAATATTTAACCTATTTATAGTGCATGATAGTATGGTGACACAATATGTTTTTTTTTTTTTTTTTTTTTTTTTTGCATTTAAGTTTTTAATTTTTTTTTTAAACTTAATCTCCACCATCCATCTTAAATCAACGATGGAGATCTGATTAAATTTAATTTATTTTAAAGTTTTTAAAATTTATTAAAATAGGAAAATAAAAATATAAGGTTAAAAGATAATTTTGTTAATCGGTTAGTTAACTCTAATAGAGATGAACTAACGACGGGGGGTTAACAATAATAAAATAAAAAATTTGCTTCTCCTAGACATAGTTTCAAACTTGATAGCTATGCTATTTTGTTAAATTAGCTTTTAGTTTGTATGCTAAGTTTAACTTTGTCACAAAATTCTTTAACATCTTTATCTATGTTAGGCAAACTTCCTACTATTGTTAATTTATTTCTAACACCTACTCCAACCCTTGCAAAAGATAACTAAAAAATCAACCGAAAAAAACTTTTTCTTTCTAGATTTGAATTTTACTTAGTTCTTACTTTTCCAAATAGGTTATACCAAAGATAATCCGTTAAATGCTTTCAGGAAATTTTCATAATATTTTCAAAAAATTTTCTTACCTTTTTTTAAAAAAAAAAAAAAATTGGATCAACCTTTCTTAAAACAATAGATTTATATTTTTGTTAATTAGGTTAGACTTTTTAAGCCTCGAAAACTATTAAAGTTTTACTAAGAAGACTTACTTGTAGATTGCAAACTTTTGTTAGATTTGATATAATGTTTTCTGAAACTATTTATAAGATGTATGCAAAGGAAAGGAGGAAGATTGCTTCTTTCTTTTATTAAGAAAGATATGTATATATATAGGGGCAGGATCGGGGGACACAAGTTTTGACACAAATTTTGACACGATTTGTTGACCATTGGATGAGGAGGATTTTAATGGTTTAGATTTATTCACACCACTACATACAACTTCATTTTACACTCTACATAAATGTTTTCTCTCACCTTTCTCTTCATTATTACACTATCTCTCCTCTCTCCCATTAATATTAAAATCTCAATATTTAAATTATTTTTTTCTCACCCAATCCAATTATATTTAAAAACCCATCAAGAAAATTAAAAAAAAAAAGCTACAATTGTTTTTTTTTTTTAACTTGATAAATTTATTATTTAAATGATAATTTATTTTTTAAAATAGTTTAAACCAAACAATCTTTAGTAAGAAAAACTTTTTGATTAAATGTTTTGTGTTTTTGAAAAATAAAATCTATTTAACTTATTTTGGTTAGAAATTGTTTTTGAAATAAGATTTTTTTTTAGTGGTAGTAAAAATTTTCTTACTAAAAATTGCTTGGTTTAAACTATTTTAAAAATCAAATCATCATTTAAATAATAAATTTATCAAGTTAAAAAAAAAAAATAATTGCTGTTTTTTTTAAAAAAATTTTCTTGATGAGTTTTTAAATATAATTGAATTTGGTGAGATAAACTCAGAACAAGATAATTACAAAGGATAGGACACAAAGGACAATTATCACAAAAGGTGAAAGATAGGAAGATTACAAGAGATGATTAGTACGGGAAGGAGAATTATTCAACACATTTAAAGCCTTTAGTGTACAGTAATGATTCCTTCTTTGTTGTCTTCTAATAATTCTTCAATTATTTTTTACTTTATTAATAAAATAAATAATAGAAATTCTTTGCCAATACTTCATAATTTTGGCTTTTATCTTTCCTTCCGTGGACACTTCAATAACTTTGACTTTATCTTCTCTATACTTCAGACATCCAAAAAAGATGTCCGTCTGCCTGAAAGATGCCGATACTGATTTTCTTGCTGAATGTCTTTGTCTTGATCTTTCATGCAGACTCTCCTGTCTATGAAAATGTTAGCTTTACTAGATCCATGCTTTTTAGTGAATTTAACACAAATTAACAGTAATTTTAATATAAATAAATAAGTAAACAAGACTGGGTTAATCTATGGTCTAAAGGACGGTATTTGTTGATAAGATTTGAAAAACTGTGGGAGAGAGTAAAAAATAATAAAGGACAATATTTTTGTCTCAATCTTGGGACTTTTCTCTTTAAACCTTTACTCCATTAAAAAAAAAAAAACAATTTATAATATATAAAAACAATAATTAGATCATATTTTATCATGAAATAAAATGTTATTCTATAAAATAAGATGTCACTATACTACAATTACTTCCCATTAATTACTGTCTGTTCAAGTATAATTGTAGTGAACCTCCAACAACTACCCTAACTGGTTTCACTTCCGTTATATTAACGATCTACTCTACTATGATTTTTCACGTTTATTAATGATAAAGATGATATCTCCACACCCCCTCTTCCAAATTCAGACCACTGAAAAATCTTTATTGATAAGGCTGGCAATAACATAGAGTTTATTTAAGAAGTGTTTTGTCATCCTTCAGACATGGGAGACTTGCAGTTACTGCTTCTAACCATCATAGCAATCTTTTCCAATTCATCCTGTCAAATAACTCAATTTCGAAACTCAAGCCTGAATTATTATTCTCACATATATAACATACAATGTCAAATACAACATACAACCAAATGCACCAAGTAATATTATTCAGGACATAGTTAATATTGTTCAGGACATTAAGCTTCTCATCTCTATTCATCATATAGGTCCTCTCTCTTTTGCTTATAGACAATGTAGCCAGGCAGCCCACTGTATAGCAAACCTGGCTCTAGGTTTCAACACATCTACTACATGGCAAGAGGCCTTTCAAAAGTTGGCAGCTCAAGATGTAAATCCATCCCACTCTTGTGGTTTCTCTGGTGCTCAATACAACTACTTTATTCTCAAGAAGGTGAAAAAAAAAAAAGCACCAAGCAATATACTGCCTCGACACCTAATTCATCATTACAACATACAACTCATCATTACTACATCTCAATAGAAAAACTCACCTAATTCAGCCTCCTTTCCAGTTATATATTTACTCCTTTTTCGGCCTAATCTCTATTCCTTGGAAGACGAGGCCGCGCTTCCAATTAAGACGCTCAGTCTCCTTGATACCCATTGTCAGTTCACCATCTTCGTCACCTCCATAGAAGTATTCGCCCAATTCACTTTCAAACCACCCATCTCCTCTCTCCTCTGGGAAGGACCGCATCACATCAGCAGGAAAACGTCTCTCTGTAGCATCCAGATTGACAGTACGTGTTTGGCCACCACTATCAGCAAGTCCAACAGTTACTTTTACTGGCTTATTTCTAAATCCATATGAATCATTGACTGGCTTGAACACAAGGTAAAATAAGTAAGTTGTTCCCGGGGACAGAATTGAAGTACTAATAGTGCCACTAATGTCAAACCAGCACACATGTCTCAGCTCAGCCACCTCAGGAAATCTGTTTATTTTCTTTTTCAATCGTAATCAATCAAAACACACTCAAATTAAGTATAAAAGATACAAGAAAAATTAGCAAAACGAGAAAGATACCTGGCCTCAGGCAAATGAATCCAGCCCCAATATTGAGGAGTATCACCCCACGCAATCGTGAGTCCCCTAGCTGATATCATGTAACATTTCTTCCCACTCGGCTTGTCCAACCAAAAGCTCTGTTCAATATGTCAATCAAACAATCACAAATTCTTAATAAACTATTACCGGCACATTTCCGGGGCACCAAATATAAAATTAAATAATCAACTCAACTTTTATTAATTATAAGTCTCAAATTTATGAAGGAATTTCAATAGCTAAACAGAAGTTCAAAATAAAAACTAATAGATGACTAGATAGATTAAATCTAATCTAATCAAATTCAAAACTAAAACTAACTTTTATTATTAAAATTAAATGAAACAAAAATAAGATTGCAACATGAACCTCCGATTTTCGCTCCAAAACAACAACACTTAAAAGGGTTGTTTGCAAAAACTATTTATTTTTCCCCGAACAATCAATCTAAAAATTCAAGACGGAAACAGAGTTAGTGTGAAATTACCAGTTTACCATCGTTAATGAGAACGGGGTTGTGGCAGGCTTGGAGGTAGAGCTGCTTCTTGGATAAGAAGGCTGAGTCGGGGTTGGCGGCCAGGTACTGGGGAGGCAGGAAGCGGTCCCACACGAGGTCGGAATCGACGGTGGATCTGTAGGCAGTTGAGACGCAAGCCAAGCGGCAGGCGTCGCCAGGACTGGTGAGGGAGATGATGTCCTCTATGCAGTCGTCCGGCAACGCTAACAAACCAGTCTTCGCCATTGTTGATCTCATACGGTTTTCACCCATTCTGAGGGTTTATGTAATAAAGACAGACTGAGAGATCGAGATCGAGATCGAGATCCAGCCAGAGGGATTAGCTTAGCTTAGCCGAAATTGTGGACTGTCTGTTGCTATTTCCCTACAACACACAAAACCCAGATGTGAAAAAAAAACAAAAAAAATCAAAGCAAAAGACATGATACCATCGAAATAGAGAAATGAAAAATCGAAAGACCCAAAGAAAAAAATGTAAGAGAGAGAGAGAGACGACGGCGGCGATACCACGGTTTCGAAGCTTTAGACATGACGGTGACGGAGAAAGAGAGACGGAGATGTTCTGGTGGTCGCACAACAGGTAAGACGGCGGCGATAGAGAGAGAGGCGCAGTCGAGAGAGTTGAGAGTCTGAGAGCAACTTGCCACAATGGTAGCAGCTTCGCTCTAAGAACCCATTTAACTACAGGGGGCTAGGTTGGGCTAAGTTGTGGGTTCGAGTGGCTCCGGAGGCGTGGGTGGCTAGGTTGGGCTAGGTTGTGGGTTCGAGTGGTTCCGGAGGCGTGGGTGGTCGTACCCAGCAAATCCCTCTAGTCTCGGGGACAATACCAGAATAGGTGGGCTTACACCAAGACCGTGAGGTGGACCCCACAGCTGCTGTCATGAATTCATGCATATTTGGCTATATTTTGGGGTTTCAAAATATTTAGCCTATTTATAATGCATCTAATTACAATATTCTGAAACGATATGTTCTTTTTTTGTATTTAATTCTTTATATATTTTTTTAATATTAATTTTCACCGTCCATCTTAAGATTGACGGTGGAAATCTGATTAAATTTAATTTATTTTAAAATTTTTAAAATTTATTTAAGTAGAAAAATAAAAATATAAAGTTAAAAGATAATTTTGTTACTCAATCAGTTAACTCTAATAAAGATGGACTAATGGCAGGGGTTTAAAAGTAATAAAATCAAAAATTTGCTTCACCTGGATATAGTTTCAAACTTGATAGTTATACTATTTTGTTAAATTAGCTTTTAGTTTGTATGCTAAGTTTAACTTGATCACAAAATTCTTTAACATCTTTATCTATGTTAGGCAAACTTCCTACTATTGCTAATTTATTTCTAAGATTTACTTCAACCCTTGCAAATGGTAACCAGAAAATCAACCGAAAAAAACTTTTCTTTCTAGATTTGAATTTTACTTAGTTCTTACTTTTCCAAGTAGGTTAGACCAGAGATAATCCTTCAAATGCTTTCAAAAAATTTTCTTAATGTTTTTAGAACATTTTCTTACCATTTTAAAAAAAAAAAAAAATTAGATATGCCTTTCTTAAATCAGCAGATTTATATTTTTATTAATTAGATTAGACTTCGTAAGCCTCGAAAACTATTAAAGTTTTACTAAAAAAACGTACTTGTAGACTGCAAACTTTTGTTAGCTTTGATATAATGTTTTCTGAAACTATTTATAAGATGTATGCAAAGGAAAGGAGGAGGAAGATTGCTTCTTTCTTTTATTAAGAAGGATATATATATATATATATATATATATATGAAGTTGGAGCTTAGAGATAAACTCGGAACAAGATAATTACAAAGGACACAAAGGACAATTATCACAAAAGGTTGAAGATAGGAAGATTACAAGAGATGATTACTACAGGAAGGAGAATTTTTCAGCACATTTAAAGTCTTGAGTGTATAGTAATGATTCATTCTTTGTTGTCTTCTGATAATTCTTCACTTACTTTTTACTTTATTGATAAAATAAATAATAGAAACTCTTCCGCCAACACTTCATAATTTTGGTTTTATCTTTTCTTCTGTCGACACTTCAATAACTTTTACTTTATCTTTTCTATGCTTAAGGTATCCAAGAAAGATGTCCGTCTGCCTGAAAGATGCCAATACTGATTTTCTTGCTGAATGTCTTTGTCTTGATCTTTCATGCAGACTCTCCTGTCTATGCAAATGTTAGCTTTACAAGATCCATCCTTTTTAGTGAATTCAACACAAAATAACAGTGATTTTAATATAAATAAATAAGTAAACAAGACCGCGTTAATCTATGGTCTAGAGGATGGTATTTGTTGATAAGATTTGAAAAATTGTGAGAGAGAATAAAAAATAATGAAGGCCAATATTTTTGTTCTCAATCTTGGGACTTTTCCCTTTAAACCTTTACTCCATTTAAAAAAAAAAACAATTTATAAAAGATAAAAACAATAATTAGATCACATTTTATCATAAAATAAAATGTTATTCTATAAAATAAGATGTCACTATGCTACAATTACTTCCCATTAATTACTGTCACTTCAATTATAATTGTAGTAGACCTCCAACAACTAGTTTCACTTCCGTTATATTAATGATCTACTTTACTATGATTTTCACGTTTATTAATGATAAAAATGATATCTCCACACCCCATCTTCCAAATTCAGATCACTAAAAAATCTTTATTGACAAGGCTGGCAATAACATAGAGTTTATTTAAGAAGTGTTTAGTCATCCTTCAAACATTGGAGAGTACTTGTAGTTACTGCTTCGAACCACCATAACAGTCGTTTCCAATTCATCCTGTCAAATAACTCAATTTCGAAACTCAAGCCTGAATTATTATTCTCACATATATAACATACAACGTCAAATACAACATACAACCAAATGCACCAAGTAATATTATTCAGGACATTAAACTTCTCATCTCTATTCATCATATAGGTCCTCTCTCTTTTGTTTATAGACAATGTAACCAGGCAGCCCACTGTATAGCAAACTGGGCTCTAGGTTTCAACACATCTACTACATGGCAAAATGCCTTTTAAAAGTAGGCAGCTTAAGATGCAATTCCTTCCCACTCTTGCGGTTTCTCTGGTGCTTAATACAACTATTTCATTCTCAAAAAAAATGCACCAATTACTACACTGCCTCGACACCTAATTCATCATTACAACATACAACTCATCATTACTACATCTCAATGGAAAAACTCCTGATCATCAGCAGGAATCCCCACAGTATCCAAATAAATAGAACGTGTTTGGCCACCACTATCAGCAAGTCCAATAGTTACTTCTACCGGGTTATCTTCAAATTCATCCAGGTAATTTTCAAATCCATATGGATCACTGACTGGCTTGAACACAAGCTAAAATAAGTAAGTCGTTCTCAGGGACAGAATTGAAGTACTAATCTTGCCACTAATGTCAAACCAGCACACATTTCTCAGCTCAGCCACCTCAGGAAATCTGTTTATTATTATTTTATTATTTTCAATCGTAGTCAATCAAAAACACTCTGGTAAGTATAAAAGATACAAGAAAAATTAGCGAAACGAGACCAATACCTGGCCTCAGGCAAATGAATCCAGCCCCAATATTGAGGAGTATCACCCCACACAATCGTGAGTTCCCTAGCTGATATCATGTAACATTTCTTCCCACTCGGCTTGTCCAACCAAAAGCTCTGTTCAATATGTCAATCAAACAATCACAAATTCTGAATAAACCATTACCTGCACGCTTCCGTGGAACCAAAAATAAAATTCAATAGCTAAAACTAAAACCAACTTTTATTATTAAAATGAACTGGAATAAAGATAGGATTGTAACATGAACCTACAATTTTTGCTCCAAAACAACAACACTCAAAAGGGTTGTTTGCAATAACTCATTATTTTTCCCCAAACAAATCAATCTAAAAATTCAAGAGGGAAACAGATCAAAGAGTTAGTGTGAAATTACCAGTTTACCATCGTTAATGAGGACGGGGTTGTGGCAGGCTTGTAGGTAGAGCTGCTTCTTGGATAAGGAGGCTGAGTCGGGGATGGCGGCCAGGTACTGGGGAGGCAGGAAGCGGTCCCAGACGGGGTCGGAATCGACGGTGGATCTGTAGGCGGTTGAGACACAAGCCAAGCGGCAGGCGTCGCGAGGACTGGTGAGGGAGATGACGTTCGCTATGAAGCCCACCGGTAACGCTAACAAACATAAAATTCCTAATGATTTTTAGAAAATGGTCTTTCGAATCTTATCAAGACTTGGTTTTAAAGAATGCTTGCTAAATTTTTCCCTTTCCAAAGACACCTTTTTAATCACCGCAGCCAAAAGAAAACTAGAAATTTTTAAGAAAAAACTTAAAAACCAAGTCTAAATTTTACTTAACTCCTATATTTAAAAAATATTAGACTACAGAGAATCTTCAAAATGTTTTCAAGAAGTTATACAATGAAACTCCTAAATCGGAATAATGATTTATATTTTCGTTAACCGGACGAGGCTTCTTTGTCCCTTATAAATTTAGTGAAATAAAAAATTAAAAATACTTGACATTATTGAGCTTTTTAAAAACTTTTGAGACTTATTTTCTAAAGGCTTTAAGAGATGAGAAAGAGGATTTTTTAGATGTTTTTATTGGAATACGTAGAATTGTATTAAAATTGCTTCATTTTATTCATTTCACATATATATATATACACACAGCTCGGATAACTTTGAGCTAAAGACATAATTACAAAGACGATAGAATTCTTGGAATACAAAATAATTGCAATGTTTGACAGAAAAATTTGTCAAAGAATCTTTGTCTGCCAATGCTAACACTTTATCTTTTTCTACCGTTGATACTGTACACTTTTGTCTTCTTGTGCCGATATTACTGTACACTTTTATCTTCTTGTACCAACACTACTATTAGTTTTCTTTTTGCCGATATTTTTACGTGTTCAGATTATGAATATTTTCATCATCAATTCATTCATCAAATTCTTCCATAACATTATTTTCAATAAGAAAATAATAGTTTTTCTACTCTTTCTTGAATTTTTTGTAAATATCTATCTATTACAATACTGAAAAATATCCAAGAGATTGGATATAACATTCAATTTAGTAAAAAAATTGTTTAGATTATTATGAAGTTCCTATGCTTGGTTGTAACAAAACTCAAAGCTATAAAAAGAAATATAAAACCAAGACAGAAAAATTATAAAGATTATAAACCTTACAAAAACTACAAAAGAAAAAAAAAATTAATATGGAGATAATAAATCCAAAGTAAAAAACGCTTTTAAAAAGGTCAACAAGGTTTATAAAAAATCATAAAAAATGTAATTGTTGTTCACTTCCGGCTCTATTTATTTCTTCTTGATTTTTATAATTTATACAACTTTTGCAATAGTATTTTTCATTTTCTTTAAAACCTTCATTAAAATTTTTTCTGCAAACTTTACAAAATTTTCCAAATAAAGGTATGTTTTCTTCTATGATATTTATTTCATTTTTTTCTGTATCAATAAAATTTTCTTTATTAATTATTTCTTCTAATTCTCTATTATTATCACTATCACTATATATATATATATATATATATATATATGACCGAATTACAATTTAACCTACTGGTTGAAAACTTATTACAAACAAAGTCAAGTTTTATTTTTTATTACTAAAAAGCCTACTGCTGTGTGAAGATTCTGTTAGATTTAACCCGTGAACAATATAATTATGTCAAAAAGACAAAAATGTCCTTGTGTATATTGTTGACCCAGTTGACCTCATTAAATAATGAATAAAATGGAATAAAAAATTAAAAAAATGGGTTTTCGCACCTTGAATTGTGTAAAACAGTGGTAGTAGCTGGTTTTTCATAATATCGAAAATGCCCCTCAGCAAAAAATTTAAAAATCCAAAAATTAAAAAAAAATCAAAGAGAAACAACTGATGTGGTCGTTGCATAAGTTACTATTGCAGGCAACGGTCACTTTTGCAACGGCCACATACGTGGCTATAAAAACCCAACCATTTTTCCATGTTATGCACCCATTTTTTCAACCTGAAAGAGCACATTTTTTTCACCTACATTTTTCCCTATTGTGCACCCATTTTTTCCACTTGAAACAACACATTTTTGCACCTAAAATTGTTCATTGTATGCTCATTCCCTACACATAATAATCACATTACATGAAAGGTTCTTGTCATTCTTCAACTAGTGGCAATCAGATTAATGGAGGAATTATCAAGTTTAAAAATTGAAAATGCAATTGCGGAAGAAAGGCAGGGATGAAGATATCCGAATCAGAAAAAAATCCTAACAAACTATTCTTTGCATGCGAGAATCGAAGATGTAAATATTTTTCATTTTGGGATCTTGATGACGATGAATTTCAACAAACGGTGGATGCACGCAACGAAGGAACAAGTTCAATGTATGATGGATTAAAAGCTATGATTGAAGATGAATTAGAAGTTATAAAGTTTATAGTTGATGCCAAATTTCGAAATGTGGCAGGTGCACATGAGGTATTGAAACTATTAAGCATCATAAACATAATACTGAGTGGAGTGGCTATGTTTGTTACTATATTAACAAACCTAAGAAATTGAAATATGTATGTATTGGAAGAAAATGATTTGAAGATATGTATGTGGAAGATGTTTTGTTAATGTTTTGTAATTGATTTCTGTATGTACTGCAAAGTAAAAACTTCAATATAAACCAATAATAGTACTCTGTGCAAAATAAAATAGGTGGCACCATTGATGCCAATATCCAATAACAAGAGCAAAGTAACACCAATGACAGTAGCTACAAACTTTGCTAACCAAAATACACAACTATAAAATATACATATTGACATGTACTAACCAAAATCAACAAAATGTGATATGAACTTTTAACCTATTAACTGGTGTCATTATCCATTGTGTGTTAAAGAACAAAAGCATACCACCCAACCAATATAACTGGTGCTAACCAAAACAATAATGGTGATTGTAGTTGTTGTAACAAAAAGTGACATATTAACCAACATCACCATTTAACTAACAACTGAGCAACAAAAGTAGCAAAAAGTGACATGTACTTAACTAACCAACATTTACAAGCTGCTTTTCGATCGCTCCTGACTATCTGTTAGACCGTCAACAAAACGATATCAATATTAACCCAAAACAATGTCAATAAAGCATATATATAATAGTACTGTACAAATTACTAACCTTGAGTATTTTGAGAACTGATAAGTGCACTTTGTGAAGCATTCTGGCTACATACAACATCAACCACCTGAGTGCTTGTAGTTGTTGGATGATTTACCTTAATTGGTTGTCTGCTTGGAAACCAAAGAACCTGCATATATGTATAATCATATCAACAAACATTAATTCACACATACACACATATAAGAACTTGAATATAAAGAGATATTTACATAAACGCAGTTGAATGAAAAAAATTACCCTATAAAGAGTTGAGGTGTTTTGAACTGCACTGGATGGAGTTGCACTGGATGATGGGGCTGCCTTTCCATTATGATTCTGCCTTCCCCATTGGGTTGTGCTCCTAACTTGTATTTACTCATTAGAAACAAATAATGTTATATATATATATATATATATATATATATATTGTACTGAAACATAATAAAATGATAGCGTATATTAGTTTGACATTTTTACTTAGAAAGGAGAAAGCTTTATACATGAATTGTAGTAGAGGTTGATGACCTTGAAATGCCACTTTGCCTTATCTCATGAGATGTGCTGCTAACTTGTAGCTCTATATGTTAGTAACCTGTATACAATTGCATTAAATATAAAAAACAGTTAGATGTATACCTCTGTCCTTCTTTTTTCACTTGTACTTGATGATGGGGCTGCATTTGTTTTGCTCTTGCAAGTTCTGCTATTGTGTCCAACTTCTCTATAAACTCCACATCGGACACCCACTGATTTTTGGCCCTTGGGTGGTTCAGTTTTCCCCCTGGTCTTGCTTTTCTTGTGCCTTAATGCCTAATCTTCTCTTTGTAATGCATGTCATGGCATGCTTACAAGGCAATCCACTAACAAACCAGAGACCACAATCACAAGACATCTTATCTAGTTCAACTACGAATTGTCTAGCCCCATCTACCACCTCAAATGACCACTCCCCACTCTGAAGGGGGTTCAAATACCTACCTAGTTTTTGAATATTTTAAAGGACTTTTGTCACATTTGGTGGGATGTCAGATTCCTAAGTCAAAGTTGTTTCATACCTGTCATGTGCCCTGATCATCAACTTCTTTCTAACTGTCTCTAACATTGTCAACATAGACATATCCCTAAGTGGATTCAACCAAGAGTTGAATGTTTCTACAATATTGTTAGTGATACTAGCAGATTTGGTCCCCTTATCAAAAGTATGCACACTCTAAAATGCCATGGGAATTTTCATCAAATAATTGTATATCTCCACACTACACTCTTTAATTTTTTCCATGTTAGTTTAAAAATCCACCTTGTTAGGACTTCTAACTGCAGCCCAAAAATAATTCTTCAAATAATCTAATTTATATTTACTCATCATGTTGGCCAATATGTGTCTCCCACAAAATCTAGAATTAATCCTACCTGACCAACTGTCAGCCATCGCTCCAGGTATTCCATTTTGCCTATCTGTCATAAAACACACAGCTCTACTGTCATCCATGCCTATGTGTTTATACAACAGATTCAAAAACCATGTCCATGTCTCCTTATTCTCTATTTCACATACACCAAGTGCCAAAGGAAAAGCCTCATTGTTTGCATCCATCTATGCTAATAAAGGGTCTACATCCCTCTATGAACCCAATTTTTTGTGCATGAAAACTAAGAAAGAACCTGTTGAAGTGAGCGGGGACATTAGGATCTAGGTTATTTTTAAGGGTGTTGACAAATACTGCAAAACCAAGGTCCCTCTGCCTAATAAAGTGCCCATACCTATGCAACTTATTATAACTCTTTTTATGAGCCTCACTGCCAAGCTGTGAAGCATGAGTCTTAGCCCTATATAGCATATAAAAGGGTACTTTGATACCACAATAGTTCAAAACAACAGTTTGCAAGACACTGACATTTATATTAGGATTTTCCTTAATCAACTTTTCAAACTTATTTCCTATCCACCTATAATTTACATCGATGTTCTTGGTCACAGCCAAACAATTGTGGACAGGTCTAATGGTTTTGAGCTGGAAGCAGACTTTATTCCTATTGGGATTGCCATGAACTCTCCACCCACAACCTTCAGCCTCACACCCGAATATAATTTTCCTACGCTCATTTTTAATTCTCTTCAATTTAAACCCCTTCTGCACTGAAAAGTTTATCATCACTTCTCTAAAATGTCTCATCTCTCTAAAAAGAAGCCCATTTTTTAGTACTATATGACCATCCTCACCCAACTTGAATGACCTTCCAGTGACTGCAATCTTACTTTGAGCATCACTATCAGTTCCAACCTCTAATACATCCTCTGCACTTATATTATCTTCATTAATATCAGATAGACAATCTACATCAGTTTGTTTATCCCTCCCACCAGGCTGTATACTCTCATCTCTACCAGGAAGCTGCATACTATCATCTATACCACCAACCTGCAAACTATCAGCCCTAGTATCCTCCTCTATCATATCATTCCAACTATCACTATCACTATCACCATCACCCCTACTATCACCATTATAGTTTGTATCGTCACTATCATCACTACCAAGATGAACACTACCCTCAGACTCACTGCCATTGACCAATATTACCAAATCTTTAGAAGGGTTGGGTTGTGTAGGGTTGGGCTCTATTTTAAAGGAATGTGGTTGGTTGTGTTGTGGTCGGTTAGGTTGTGGTTGGTTGAGCTCACTCACTAACTCTACATTGAAGTGGATTAGGCTCTCTCCTCTGCTCTCAAACTCCTCAAGCACATCCATCAGGTCTGCATCAGACTTCATAGCTCTCACTTCACCACTCCATGGGATTACTACCTCTTGTCTAAATACTTCCCCAACTACGAACTCTCCACCTTCACTAACATATTTGACAGCGTCCCATAAGTGGTGCAAACATATTTGATCTCGAACAAACCCATCAACATCATAGGTTACACCCTTAAATGTTACAGTAGCAGCAAAATGAAACATCCCCAGCCTGTTCACATGACAAACAAAACCATATAACACAAACATGCATATGACCATAAACATAGATATCAAAAACATAGTCTACTGTCCAATAACACAAACAAATTCATACATATATGGCACCACCATAGTCATACATACATCGCACATATGCATGCATTTAGATATTTTTATCATTTAATTTATCATACAAACATATATAAACATCCACTTACAAAGCAGTATCACTTTATCATGGGTTTTATCACATATAAACCTGCATATAAATAATACTACGATTTTAGCATACATATATAAACATTATAAACATTTATAGACATTACAAAAATCAGAACTCCAATCTTCATCTTATATAAAAATCCATATACATAACAATACTATTATCATACATATATAAATATTAACACACATCACAGAAACATAACAATCAATATTTTTAATTATAACAATAACAACTTGCCTTCACGAAAAAAAAAAAAAAAAAAAACAATCACAACTGAAAATTCAAAAAATATTTACTACCTCGCAACATGCAACCCACGAAGCCTTTTAGGGTTACAAAACCACCACGAAATCTTCACAAACCCTACACAAACAAAACCCCAATTCATTAAACCAAAAAAACAACAGAAAAAGCAAATTACCTGTAAACCAGTTTACAACCTATTTCATTAAACCTACCAAAACAACAAAAAACCAGTTTGCTCACAAACTAGTTTAACTAAGAACAAACCAAACTTACACAGACAAAAAAACAACATTTTTACTGATAAAAATCAATTTTTTTTTTCACAAAATAAACTCAGTACTTTACTTTCAAACAAAATCGCAACACATGCAACAAAAATAACCATATTTTTTTCAAAAATAAACTGATTTCCAGTTTATGAACAAACCCAACATACTTTGACAACCATAAACAACATTTTTATTGATACAAATCCCATTTTTTTCGAAAATAATTCCACTACCTTATTTTCAACCAAAAAATTGCACACATACAACAAACATTACCACTTTTTTTCAAAGATTAAGTAAATCATACCTTCTCTTGAAGCTTCTCTTTCACCTAACCATCACAACATGTCAAAGAAGTGGTCTAGGTATGGGTTTATTAGTGTTTCATATCAAAAACCAGAGGAAAAAAGGGGTATGAGTTTCAAGGGATGTAATGAGCTTTGGCTTGGTTTCATCAGAATAGAGTTTCTGGTGAGTTCTTTGGCACCCTTTCAAGAGTTGTCATTTGGCTTGCCTTTTATATTTTTGTTTCTTTTCTTATTTTCTTTTATTATTTTTATTTTCCAAGCTGTCACTTCACATTTACTCCCACCGTCTACACCCACGTGACAACCCTCTACCCACTATTTTGACATTTTTGCCCCTCTCCCTGTCAAGTCTAACGGAACCATCACACGGCAGTAGGCTTTTTAGTAATAAAACACAAAACTTGACTTTGTCTGTAATAAGTTTCCAATCAGTAGGCTAAATTGTAATTCAGTCATATATATATATATATATTCTTCGTTTGATAAATCTTCTATTTAAGTACTTATTGTAATTCTTCTATTTCTTCAAAATCATCTATATTTTGTAATATATTTACATTTATATCTTTTTGCTTATGGGCAGTTTGGCTTTATATGTCCCATTTTTCCACATAAATAGCATTTTGACTCTATATATAGAGGAAGTCAAGCGATCTTAAACGTTGAACCCAGAATGGTTGGGACAATTATTAAACAACTACTAATTTCACAACAAAATCCATTATGAGTATTACTAAAATTATATAAGGGTCACACTACTCCAAAATCATACTACTGGAATTGGGTACACAAAAATGGTCATCATACACATCAAATGAACCAATATAAATGCTGCAGAACATTTGACATTGACGAAAATGTAGATAGGAGTGACCATACTATTCCATATAAATACCAGATAACCACAGCAATAAGTTCAAATTATATTGAACATAAAAATAACAAAAATGAAAACGTTTTATTCTCATTTGATAAAGCAAACTATTAGTCTAACTAAGAAACTTTAATGACAAAGTGGAATTTTTAGCAAAGATTTTAGCTATCTTTTGATTGAGCTGCAGGAACAATATTAACAATAAACAAAGAAAAAGAAAGAATGTTACCTTGATATCTTTCCAGCACTTCCCATTCCAGTTGCTGAAATCACAGAAAGTAGTGAGCGGTCTTCCTGATATTTTCGTACCAAACAAACACACAGTGTCATGAGCAGAAGAAGAAGAAAAACATCACAATTCGCAACAACAAACCGAAACTCTCCTCTCACATGTAGGTCATAGAAATAATAATACTTGTGTGAGCTTGGAAAGAAATCTGAAGAGAGAAGGAGAAGACTTCTGTAAATTTTTGAAATTTTGGTTATGATTAGAGAAATGGAAGAATTAATTGTTTGCGATGCACCAATCCACTAATTTATTTTTCTTTTACCCCCCAAATACATGTAAATAAATCAGCTTAAAGAACAAAAAATCATGACTTAACAGACTTGTTCAAACACAGCCTGATTTCTTCACACAAGACAAAGTGTAATAATAAGAAAACAGATGACAAACTACTGTACCTTCAGAGGTGAAATGGAGACAAACGAAGCGCATAAAACTTGCATGATTTCTTGAGCTGTAGTTGATCTCCTCCCACATAAGTGATAAATTTATGACAACTTGACTGAGATGAGAATGAGAGGAAGAACAAGAAATTTTTATAAATTTTATAAACTTAATCTATTTTTTGCGAATAAAAATAGCCGATCATCGTTTGGGGTTGGGCAGCGGAAAAGCTTTGTTGAAGAAGCTGTGGTGCATGACGCAATTTTGGAGCTGGCAGTAACCTTTTAACGAGATGAAAGAAGGGTAATTATGTAATTGTAATAAATTACGTTTCAATAAGGTTGATATCAGCATTGACGTAGAAACCAAGAACAAAGTCTCACTGCTCAAAGTGAGAAAAGCGAGGTGGCTTGGTTACCTCCAACGTGACTTTCAAATGATAGGAGATTCAAATTTAAGCAGTCCCAAGTAAAAAATTATCCTGCTCCATATTTTTATTCTTTCTCAAATAAAAATTAATTGAAGTAAAATATAAAAATTTATATTGGGAAAAAGAAGGTTATGATATATTAATTGAGGTTGAAAAAAGGGATGTAATTTGATAGTCATTTTTCACTTACCCCATCTTTCAATTGATAAATTCAATTTTTAGTAATCACACCATTTATGTAAACAATCCTCTTTAGATATTAGAAAGTAGAGTTTGAATCATACTATTAAAGTCCTATTCAGATTGATTTTGATGGTAACATAAGATGTAAAAAATGTCAGATAATAAAAAGAAAAAAATATAATAATTGAAGTTTATTTGGCAGCTAAAGAATCCGAGTTTCCTTTTAATTCGCAATAATATTTACTTAGTGGTAAATTTTCTTAGTGTTTTTATAAGGAGCTTGTTCACATTAGATTGTAATATATTGCTGCATTAAAAGTTGTACACAAAACCTAAACACAGAAGTCAAAGTTAAAATAGTCCCAAGTGTTGAACTAAAGGGAACGGAATCCAACCAAACCAAACCGAGTTACTCATTCGAACCTGTCATACAAGCGTAGCACCGTATTTTCTCAAAAAAAACGTGGAGCACTGCATGCCCACGTGTTGTCTGCCATGCTTTGAAAGTGAAGCAAGTACCTCTCTGAAGCTCAGTCTTCGAGAAAATGATAGCTTTTGAATTGAACCTGGATTCCAAGAAAGATGTTCGTCTGCCTGAAAGATGCCAATACTGATTTTCTTGCTCACTGTCTTTCTCTTCATCTTTCATGCAGACTCTCTTGTGTCTTTCTCTTGACATTATTGATTGGATTTAGCCATTGCTTTTTTCTTTGCAAGTTTTTTTATCTTTTTAATTAAAAGAAAAATATTATCATTGAGTTTGAGGAATTTGTTCATGCGCTTAAGTGTCTTCCATCCCTCTGCCCCAATCTAGGAGAAATTTGATTGTAGAGGTTCTAGAAAAATAATTTAGAGTCATATATAATAAAATTCACATAGTGAAATGTTTAATTTTCTTTTTTTAATTATTTTTTGTAGTTGTCTTTAGATTGTATGATCTAAGATAAATAGGGTTTATCAAGCGAGAGAAAGTGAATATTCTGTATATTATATTGTGAAAATACTAATAATTGATACGTGAGAAAATTTGTTAGAGATTTTAGTCAATTGGCACGGTTTCAAGTTAAGCAAATGGTAATTGCCATTTTGATAGAATCTGACATTTGACGGATGACCTTTCGAAGTTATTATTGACAAACTAATTCATTTGCAATCTCCTTGCGCTTACTCGTATTATTTTTTAAACCATTTTGATACTCATAACATTCTTCGCTAATTCCGCAGAAGTTTGCTTTTGCTGATGCTGATGCTGATAGGGATGGTAATCAACGAAGAAGAATGAAAAGAATTCACATGCTCTGTCATAATTGGTGATGGTCTATCATAATTGAGAGGATGCAGGATAATAATTGATAACTATGCGATTGATGAAGGCTGGGAGGGAGAACAATAATTAATAGTAAGAGATAGAAAAACTTACTGTATATAGAAAAGATGTATAAATGTTTACTATATGAAAAGAAAGCGGTAATATATAATCTTGATACGTTAATGGGTGGCATGGAGTGGGAAATAAGGTGGACAATAATGCATAGTTTGAGATAGATGGTGTAAGAATTGACTAATCATCCCATTTTTACCATTGCTTGTGAGTCCATTTCAATTATTGACTGTGGGTGACGGTCTCGCACACAAATGACGATGCATGTATGGGACAGCTAGCATTAATGATAAAAATGATATCTCAAAGAACCCATCTTCCAAATTCAGATCACTAAAAGTCTTGATTGATAAGACTGACGGATTAAAGTTGTACAAGTGTAGCACAGAAGTGAAAGTTAAAATACTCCCAATTGTTGAACGAACGTAACCGAATCCAATCAAACCAAACGGAGTTACTCATTTAAATGTCATACAGGTGTAAACTGTATGCTCAGGTGCTGTCTGCCATGCTTTCAAAGTGTTGTAAGGACTAAGGAGCTCACTCTCAAGTCCAACCTGTATGCAGAGACGAATGAGAAAACGACAGCTTTTGAATTGCAACTGGATCCAAAAAGATGTCAGTCTACCTGAAAGATGTCAGTACTGATTTTCTTGCTTTACACAATCCATTCTTCTAGTGAATTCAACACAAGTTGACAGAGATTTTGATATAAATAAGTAATTAAAAATGATATACATATTTTTACTGAGATCTGTTAAAGATAACTGTCGAAATCGATTACCATAAAATTTTATATTATAATATTAAACTTTTCTTCCAAAAAACCATAAAATGAAAGGATTCATATAAAGTAAAAAAATTATTTATCTATTAAATAAAATTTGTAAAATGAACTTACAACCTTAAACAAACAGTAAATGGACTGTTGATCATTATCACTAGATCGCAGCCAACCCACAACCTTGAGCATGTAGAGGGTGGGCAGTTGGTTATTACTGCCGGACCGCAGTCGCTCTCTCGTCTAAAGAATGGTATTTGTTAATAAGATTTTATAAAATTATTGGAGGGTGAAAAATAATGAGCCAAAATTTTGGGGTCAGTCCTGGGATTTTTCTCTTTAAACCTTCTATAAAGTATAAAAACTATAATTAGACCATCATATTTTATTAATTATAAAATAAAAATATGAAAAAAAAAAATCACTATACTACAATTATTTCCAATCACTTACTCTCTCCTCAATTATTATCGTAGTGGATGTTTGATTGCAAAATTACCAAACAAATTTATTAAACCTTATAAGTGTGCAAATCATTTTTTGAAATATATCAAGCAAGTAAAGATCGATCCCACTAAAAGTTTTAACCTAATTTTAATTCTAAATTTATTTAAAATCTAATCCAAAGAACAATTAAATTAAATAAAGCGTGTTTGAAATCAAGTTGAAAGTCTCAAAAGTGAAAACATAGCAGAAAACTAAATTGAGAAAAATCAATAGAGAAATTTTTAGTTAAGACATCATATCCACCACTAAACAATCTCTCAATCCATTCTATAAATTAACAAAGCAAAATCATATTAATTTATGATGAAAACATTCACAATAAGGTAACGGTCATACTGCATACAAGTTGTATTGATTATTTCTTAGATTGTATATAAATCATATGATGTTTGTGTAAATACATGTATTTCAAATTTTAATTTAGCATGACATCTACTAAAGTTTAATAATTAGAATTCATTAAGAACAAAAAAAAATTGAATGTCACATAAACCTTAGAATATGACATCTATTCTAGATCTTTATGAATAAAAATCTCTCAATTAGTTTGTAAGCAACTGATTGTTGCAAAAAAAGAATACGTCTATTAGGTGTGCCATTTATATTCTTACAACTAAATTCTATAAATATACTCCTAAGATGACCAATCAAAGTAAACACAATAAATAGAATATAATTAAAATAGAGATAATGATTTCATTATGCAAAAATACTAAAACTTCATTAAAAAGATCAACTAGTTTATGCCTAAAATAACACAAGTAAAAGAAAAATAAAAGGAAAAAGGGAGAAAATAGAGTAGCCTCCAATGCCTAGTCTCCACCTGGGTCTTCTCCAAAATTCTCTCTTTGTATTGGAGCTTGGGTATTTATAGATGAGCAACCCTTGATAAACAAGATCTTCTAACTTGAGAAGGAATCTACTTTCCAATTTTCACATGGAATGAAACTTTGACATAGAACGTATTTTTCTTTTTCATTAATGACTTAAACACTATCTAAATTTGCTCAACTAATCCAATCAGGAAAGATAGAGATTTAGGAAGTCAATTAAGAAGCTCAAAAGAGAGAGTTTAGAGTGAATTAAAGCACTTCCCCCTGACGCATCACCCACACCCCACCCTCCGTCGGCGCCGCGCCCACCCCCCCCTAAGGTCCAACCAATCATGCTCCCCTAGACTAGTGTGCATGCAGGCGCCACTCTTTGGAAGTTATGCCCCTTTGGCCACTGTGTAAGATCGAGGCGCAGACTAGTGGCAGCTTAACTTTTAGGTATAAAATCGATCATAACTTTCTCTAAAAAACTTTGATTCACAAACCGTTAATGGATATGGAAATTATACATCTGCGATTTAATTTAATAGGTTATAACCGACGTAACTCAAACTACGCACTTTGTGCGAGCTCACACAAAAGAATGTATATTTCTATCCAAAAATTTACCATTTGTACTCTTTTTTTCTTGAAACAAAAACTAAACATAAAAACACAAAACACCATAAAAGAACTAATTTCACAATAAAACATAATATAAATTATTGGTGAAATAGACATAAAATATTGATTATCATTGACTTAACAAGTGCCCCTAAGCTTATATTTTGTTAGTCCTCAAACATAACGAGAACCCAAAAACGAACAAAGCAAACAAAGCAAAACAAATGTATTTTCGTAGGTAAATATGATGACATTAAACGCATGCCACAAACCTTTAAATCTTTAGTGTCCCTAGTAGGAGAAGTAGTGTCTCTTAAGGGTTTACCAATAATGATACCCACAAACATCAATTATTCCACCCATAGAAAATCTTGGTGCTCAAATTGAGAAAAACGAGGTGGCTTACAACCTCCAACCTACCTCTCTAAGTGGCAGAAGATTTAAATCTCAATAGTTTCATCATTTGGTACTAGAAAAAAAAATATATCTTGCTACTTGTTTTTACTCTTCCTAGATAAAAATTAAGTGAAGTAAAATACATAAAATTTATGATAAAAATATAAATTGGGAAAAAGAAGGTTCAAATACAATAATTGAGGTTTATTTGGCGGTTAAAGAAACCAAGTCTCCTTTTAATTCTCAACAATCTTCAGTTAGTGGTTAAATTTTCTTAGTGAAAATATAAGGGGATTGTCTATCAAATAAATAAATAAATAAATATAGTGTTTTTATAATCAGAATTTTCTAACTTTAAAAATTTAGAAAAAAACTAATCAAATTTATTCATTGTATTCTCTCTTATAAAATAAATTCTCTTTCCTATTTAATTCAAATGCAATTGATAAATTTGATTGATTTTCTGTAACTTTTTAAAATTAGAAGGTACTAATGATAGAATTACTATATATATATATATATATATAGTAATTTTACCATTAGTACCTCATAACTTTAAAAAGTTATGGAAAACCAATCAAATTCATCTATTCCATTTGAATTAAATAAAAGAGAAAATTTATTTTAAGAAAGAGAATGTAATGGATGAGTTTGATTGGTTCATCATAACATTTTAAAGTTATGAGATACTAATAATAGAATTACTCTATATATATATATAATTTCACCTATTTTTCATTATTTTCTAAAATATATGAAAATACACCTATCATAAAATAAAACATTAAAAAGCACACCTTTGTTGTACAATCATACAATAAACATTGATCATTAAAAAAATACAGCTTATCTAATCGAAAACAATGCAAGACACACCTTTATTCATTGTTAATTAATGCAAGGGAAATGGCACATAGTTTGGTGGGTTGAACATAATAACTCGAATCAGATAGCAATGCTACGCAGCACAACGGTCTCCACTGTGAGACCTGGCCCGAACCCAAACAAGACACCCCACTCCAAGCCTTCACCAGTGGTGGCTCTGCCTTCCTCCTTCGATTTCTTCCTCATCTCATCGAGTATAAAGAACACGGTTGGACCCGACATGTTACCGTATTCGCTTAGCACATGACGGCTCGCGCTTAATTTCTCATTTGTCAACCCCAGTTTTTCTTCAATCATTTTAAGAATGGCCGGTCCACCAGGATGAACTGCATAAAACAATGTGTTCCAATCACTGATGCCAAACCGACCAAGTGTTTCAGTGCAACATTGTGCAATGTTGTTGCCAATTATGTTAGGAACGTCTCTAGAGAAGCGACATGTCATGCCCACTTCACGTATACGTCCCATCAGTTCATTTCCCGTGTCAGGAATAAGCGTTTGAGTGGCTGAAACAAGTTGGTATAGTGGAAACTCAATGCCAGTATCTGGTTTGGCACCTACAATGACAGCCGCAGCACCATCTGAGAAAATCGCAGAGCTCACTAGAGTATCCAAGTTGGAATCGGATGGTGCATGAAAACACACAGCCGTGATTTCTGAGCACACGATTAGAACACGTGCACCGGCATTATTTTCAGCAATGTCTTTGGCAAGACGAAGCGCTGTCCCACCTGCGAAGCAAGCTTGTAGATAGATCATAAATCTCTGAACAGACGGTTGAAGACCAATGAGTCTAGTCAGCTGATAGTCGGCACCGGGCATTTCAATCCCAGAAGAAGTACAAAAGATAAGGTGTGTGATTTTAGATATGGGTTGGCCCCATTCTTCGATGGCTTTCAATGCTGCTTGCTTACCTAGTTCGGGTACTTCTGTTACCAGAATATCTTGACGTGCATTCAAGGATGGAGCATTGTGAATACTTATGTTTGGGTTCTCTTTGAAGATTTCTTCAGTCAGGTACATGTATCGTTTCCTTATCATTGATTTCTCACCTATTAAATTCAATTCAACATGGAGTTTCAATACTTCTTTAACCAAAATAACCTCAAAACGTATTATCAAAGGAAGAGAAAATCTTCTTAAAAATGTTGAATTCCCACCCTTATTTAAAAACATAGGATGCTTTATTAATTTAACCCTCTCCTCCACCCTAAAAGAAATAAAAATTAAAAAAATAAAAATAAAAATGCATGACTCATGAGCATAGAATTTGGAGGTTTGAGTGCACATAACAATATTAAATTCTATATTACGTTCATGTCTTACTCATATTTCTATATATGTTCCCCACACACTATTCAAATTCTAAATATAGGAATCTACACAGTTTTGTTTTCTTTGAATCATTTGACTAGTTTTCGTATAAAAAATTAACCGTTGACATATATATATACGATGAACTCTAAATAGAATTTAAATTTAAATGTACTCACAAATGCGTTTGAACTTGTCTTTCAACTGAGTTAAGTGTTGACTTTTAGTGATTCCAAAGTAAAAATCGGGATAATTAGCCTGATAGAAAATGTTGGGTGGATTTGCAGTTCCAATTGCCAATATTGCAGCTAGGCCCTCTGCTTGACGGCTCTCTTGGATATTTTGCCGGGAATCCATATATGTAGACTGTTGTCACCTGCTGTCTTTGGGTAGAAAATGAGAAGTGATATATAATTGCTTATGAGTTCTAGTTTATGGGTTTTTATAGACCGCAAGGATTTTTTTAGTAGATTAAGTTAGAGTGACACATGAGGGAAAAAAATTGTGACTCATTTGTTGAGCAATCATGATTCATGATGTGATTTCGACTGACCAGTCATGATCAATGAGATGGAGCTGGTGGACCAAATCTTTTCTGGCCATCATTATTGATCTCTCGGTCCATTAAAATATGCATTTAATAGAGGTTTTTTTTTTTTTTGAATGATTATTTAATAGAGCCATTGTTTACATAGTAAATGGGTTAGGCTTAACACTTTAATTTAAAGATAATTTTATGATTTTAATATTCATCGATATATTTTATTTTAATATAAATACAGTAATCTTCTTTTTTTTTTCATTTAAAAAAAATGCTAATGGTAGAAATTTAAATAGTTTAATTGCAAGAAGAGATTCACCAAAAAATCAATCTCACCTAATATCCCAAACTTTCTATAATCACAATATTTCACTAATTTTTTATTGATCATCCACTCTAATTAAAATCTACAAAACGCAACTTCCCAACTACTCCCATAAGTTGTTTTTCCTTATTTTAATTAAGCAAAATATAATGCTATCCCAATTTAAAATCACAAGCATTTAAGCTTATTTAAGCAAAATGTCCTTACTGACCTCGATGAAGTTATGGGTTCAGGTTAGTTAATGTGATTTAAAATAAAAGTTTGTCTCCAATCATCTATGAATATAAGCAAATTTTAGATGAACTGTCATCTTTTTATGTTGGACAAGAATCTCAACAAGAGAGCATAGATTAAAAAGAAAACAGGGAAAGGAAACAAAAAAGATTTAAGGGAAAATCACACAAACATATCCCGACTTTTACTAATACCTTATACATATTCAAGTTTTGCCAAACATACCCTTGACTAGAACTTTGACCGTTAACTTTGATAGTGTTGTAACACCATGGAAGGGTAGAATGGTCATTATCTTTTTATCAATTATTTTTTAAAAAATTAAAATGAGCAAATAAATAATAATACATAAAATAGGAGATAAAAAAAAATTAAAAAAGAAGTTTGAGTGGTTAAACACTACTAAAATTTGGAAAGAAGGAGATCTTGAGATTTTTTCATATGTACCCTATTGAACATATCTTCATATTGGAAGAGATCTATTTGATATCTTCCATAAAATGCTGGCTGCAGCAGTGGTTCCATAAACGCTGGCAGAGGAAGTAGGACAGGGGGAGAACACAGGTGAAGGAGAGTAAAGGAGATGAGAGAGAGTGATGATGTAGTGGGTGCTCCGGAGACCGCCGGCAATAGCAACGCGCATAACAGAGGAGACTGGAGAGACGGATGGAAGATGTTGGTGGTAGTGGCAGTGAGGGTTACCATGGTGAAAAGTTTTCCGTGGGGACTTTGTTCAGAGATTGGATGAGGTTTTTTTATTTTTTTATTTTTTTTATTAGTATTATTTTTTTAGATTGGAAGTGACGAATGTTTGAATATCTCAAATAATTTCATACATTGTTTTTTTTTTTAAATAATAATAATACTAAATTTTCAAAATTTTTGTCAAAGCTTAAATGATAATCAATAAAAATGAGTGAAATATTGTGATTATAGAAAAGTTGGAGATATTAGGTGAGATTGATTATTTGGTGTATCTCTTCTTACAATTAAACTATTTAGGATTTCTACCGTCAGCATTTTTTTTCTTTAAAAAAAACAGAAGAAGATTACTTTATTTAAATTAAAATAAAATATATCCATGAATATTAAAATCATAAAATTATTTTAAATTAAAGTGTTAGACCTAACCCATTTAGTATGTAATAGCCATATATATTTTTGAAAATCAGTTAAAAAAACAACTCTATTAAATACATATTTTAATAGACGAAGAGATCAACAATGATGGCCAGAAAAGATTTGGTCAGTCAGATCCATCTCATTAACCATGACTGGTCTGTTAAAATTGCATCATGATTGATCTGTAAATGAGTTACAATTTTTTCTCTATGATATAACATTCAAACTTAAACTCAATACCCAAAAACTAGAACTCATAGGTCTATAAATACCAATAAACTAGAACTCATAAGCAATTATCTCTTCTCATCTTCTACTCAAAGACAGCAGGCGACTACAGTCTACATATATGGATTCCCGGCAAAATATCCAAGAGAGCCGTCAGGCAGAGGGCCTAGCTGCAATATTGGCAATTGGAACTGCAAATCCATCCCACAGTTTTTATCAGACTAATTATATAAGACTCAGATCCAAATAGATTCAATTAAATTTTAAAAATATAAATGAGACTCAAATGAAAAAGTTAAGGGGGTCAAATTAAAGAGTTCAATTAAATAATTCAAATTTTGAATGAGTTGAAATTAATTTAAGAGAGCCCGATAAAAAAAAACGTGGCAAAATTGGTACCCCCAAAATACTGTATGTGCACCCCTTTTTGCATGGTCACCCCATTATTATTTTTTTTAAATATTAAAAGTTTATAATCACACCCCACAAATTACTGATATATCATTTATTTTTTTTAATCTCTACTACTATTACCATCATGTTCTTCATTAAAATTCCTATTTTTTTTTTAAAAAAAAAAGAATCTCTTTTCAAAACTTCTTTATTAACAACACAAATTATTTCATGTTCTTCATCATAAATTGTACAACCATTTCATCTTCTTCATTAATATATAAATCAAACTCAAATAATAGAATATTTTAAATAAGTTTTGATCCCCTCGTATTGCTTTAGAACAAAGGAAAAGTAGAAAGAACAGAATATTTATGTTGTGTATAATGAATTCCTTGGTTGTACGTTGATGAAATGTTGTTCAATCAATCAAATGAATACGTTTTGATCAAGAAAGGACGAGTGAAGGAATAAATGATGCAAATGGCCCTTTTTTTCTAAAATAATGCAGCTGTCGTTGGCCTTGTTTTTAAACTCATGTACATGTCTATGCACTGTTTGGCATGAACATTTTTTTGTCTATTGTTTAATTCCATGTCTCTTGTATATTTCATCAGGGAATGAAGGCAACGTACTCCGTGACTGTCGATGATATTCAATGTGCTTTCTTTGATTAAGTTGAAAAACTTCGTGATTTTGGATCCCGTAACAGGGAAACCATTGCTAGACTTGTGTGGGGCCTTGTCAATCACTGGGCATATGGTCATGATTATACAAGTTCTGTTTTATCTGGTAGGCACTTATAGTGAGAAGAAAAACAGTACTAATGTCAGTTTCTTAACAATGATATCACGGATAATATTGGGATTTTAAAAATAATCACATTTTGGGCAGTAGAAACAGTTATAGAGGGGTGGAGATATCACCACTAGCTTGAAGTCATTAGGCCGAAACAAGTTGAAAGAATTCATACAGTATATAAATTCTATAAAACAGTAAAATAAAAATCGAAAACATACCCGTTTCTATGCAGTGGAAATTACTCTGGATCTTAGATTGTTCAACTGGTCGGATTTCAATCACAAAAGGGAAAAGAAATCTCAAATCACAGTGTAATTTGCATTGCCGTTTGTTTTCTATTTTCTCTCATATATTTTGTATAGTATGATGTTTATGTATAGTTTCTAGAATTGATTTTTTATCAATAAAAAACAAAAGGACCATTGTCCTTTATATAAACAACCAAAGTGGTAGTTATTATTGGATAACCCTCATTAACCGTCAAACAGTTATTCGATCCAATCCAATTCAAATGGATTTGGATCGAATTATGGGTTTTGATCATCTTGGGTGATCCGACCCAACAACCCAATAACCCAACACAAGCCAAATTTTAATGGGCCATTGTCAACTAAACAAAGCAAAAGTTTGGTTTGAGAATTTGACATTGAATTAGACAAATCGGGTGGCCGACCAAAGGAAGTTATAGTGGGAATTTTTTTTTTTTTTAAGAAAAACAGGGAGGTGACTGTTGATTTCGTTCATGAAAAAGCATGATTCAGCATGATTTAAATTGACAAAAAGAAATTGACTATGCATATATTCATGGTGCGAGGCGGAGCATTTTATATATATATATATATATATATATATATATATTTGAAGAAGAGGCGGAGCATTATATTAAATTTAGAGACTTGAGGTAGCTCTTATGCATATACATATTTAAGCAACCGGTGATGGAGTGAACAACAAAGAACTCAGTTTCAGTGGAGCAAGAACATAAATCACGAGCCAAATTAGGGAGAATAGAAAAAGAAACAAGAAAAAAAAAAAAGGAAAAAATTTCAGATGAATGAACAGAATATTTGGCTGCTGAATTTATCCAAATAAGTTCTTTTATTTCAATAGGATTTGGAATCTAAAAATTAATTAATTTTTCCGTAGGTTTTAAATTGAGTTTTATATGATTTTAGAGTAGATCCAAGTTTATCAAGAATCAGATAGGAACCCATTTTAGATCCAAATTTGAGAAAAGAAGTTCTATGAATGGATTGTCTTGTTTAATTTGAATTAATTATTTATAATTATAGATTTCAAATCTTAATCATAGATTTCAAATTTTATATTTATGGATTATTAGAAATGAATTATTTGTTAGTTTATTGATTTCTTTGGATTATTAATTATGTTTTATGTTTGAAATGAGAATTTATTTTATATACGGATATATGTGTGTGTGTATGTGTGTGTTTGCGTGCGTGCGTGCGTATTAGAATTCCAATAGGAATTTTAAGTTCTCCTAGCTTGAGTTTATTATATGAAATGTTTCAGAATAATTTAAGTATTATCACATGTGTGTGCGAGTTAGAATTCCAATCGGAATTTCACGTTTCCCAACTTGTGTTTATTATATGAAATGTTTCAGAATAATTTAAGTATTATTTTGTATTTTTGAGAAAAAAAGATTTGTTTGAATTTATTGGTATATTCAAAAATTGAATTGTGAGTATTTGCATGTGAAAATTATTGAGATATGAAACGAATGGAAAAAGATTTTTAGAACACCAATAGTGTACCTTCTCCTTTAACGGTCAAACTACGTATGTATAAGTCCTAGAGTTACCTAGCACGTATACGAAGATGCTTGAGAAGTGTTATAGAGTCACCCAACACGTGTACGAAGATATTTGGGGAGTGTTATAGAGTCACCCAGCACGTGTATGATAGATATCCTGATTGCTTTGCATGTGTGACAATATCTTTTGCCACATAAGACAACGATTATCCTTTGCTTTGCGTGTGCGATGATATTTTTCACCACGTGTGACGGATTTTTTCAGATATTAGTTGGTGTAAATTTTCATATTATAGATGATATATACTAAGTTTAATCAGTATAAAAAGAGATTTATAAAAAGAGAGTTAATGAAAAAGAGTTTCAGAAATGAGATGAGATTACTTATAAATAGATTTGAATTCAACTTTATTTGCAAATATGATTGTGTAACGAGTACTCACTACTTGTTGGGTTTCCGATTAAGTAGCAAGTGGTGAGTTGTGAAACATTGAGTAGCAGTAGTTTACTAACTTTTTTTTTTTTTTTTTTCGTAACTTTACTACTAATTAACATTTCTTTGATGAGTTATTATGATTCTCTTAATCTAGTTTAATTCTAATATATTTTTAGTCTAGCATAAATTAATCAATTCAACAAACTAGAACATTATCAATTTGAATTATTTCTATTAATTTTTTCCATTTTCTTATAAATCATTTGCACCTTCATACTTTTTAAATCTACTCTTGATTAGATATAGTCCTTATTTTTAATTGTCTTTACTGTTAAAAGTAACAAAATGAATTCATAATTACTAAGTTTTAATTTTTCTTTTTCTTTTAAAAAATGTTATTACATTATAGGATTGGGTAAATATAAGATATAACTATGATTTACACCTTATTAAAGTGGATTGAGTGTGAATCATAATTCAAATATACAATTTTATTGATATAATCTTTATAAAATAACTAACAAAAACTCTTGTCTCTGCCTAGCATGAATTTATGCTATTATCATTATTTTGAAATGTACCTTCTAACGTGAACTTCTAATCCGTCAGTCTTATCAATAAAGATTTTGTAGTGATCTAAATTTGGAAGATGGTGTGGAGATATCATTTTTATCATTAATAAAGTGAAAAATCATAGTAAAGCAAAGTGAACCAGACTAGATCATTGATAAAACGGAAGTGGAGCCAATTTAGGGCAGTTGTTGGAGGTCCAGTACAACTATAATTGAAGAGACAGTAGGCAATGGGACATAATTGTAGAACAGTGGTTTTTTCGTCTCCTTGGATTCCAATTTCAATTTCATGCAGAGTCTGCATGAAAGATCAAGAGAAAGACAGTAAGCAAGAAAATCAGAACATCTTTCTTGGATTCCAATTTCAATTAAAAAACTATCGTTTTCTCATTTGTCTCTGCATCAAGATTTGACTGGAGTGAGCTTTAGTGAGCCCCTCACTCCTCTTTCAAAGCATGGCAGAGAACCCGTGAGCATACAGTGCTAAACTTTTCTTTTTTCTTGTTTGAAAGTACATACAATGCTACAACATATAATGCAGCGCTATGGCAGACAACAGGTTCGCTTTGGTTGGGTTCCGTTCCCTTGGGACCAACACTTGGGGACTATTTTAACTTTGACTTCTGTGTTGAGGCTTTGCGTCCAACTTTTAATGCAGCAATTTATTGTAATCTAATGTGAACAATCTAATGTGAGCAATCTCCTTATATTTTCACTAAGAAAATTTAACCATTAAATAAAGACTGTTGAGAATTAAAACGAAACTCGGTTTCTTTAGCTGCCAAATAAATTTCAATTAGTGTATTTTTTTTTTAATTTTGATTATTTGACACCTTTTATAAGTTAAATTATTATTAAGGTCAATCTAGATGAGATTATGAGAATAAGATTCAAAACTCTACTATTAATATTAGAAGAAATTGTTCACATAAATGATGAAACTGTCGAGAACTAAACCTATCACTTAATAAATTGGATAACTTTTCTAAATCTTAATTATTGTATCAGAACCTTCTTTTTCCTAATTTAAATTTGCATCATGAATTAATGTATTTTACTTCAATTAATTTTTATCTGAGAAAGACTGAAAATATGTAGCAAGATAATTTCTTTTCTTGTACCAAATGGTGGGGCTGTTGAAATTTAAGTCCCCTACCACTTGAGAGACAGGTTAGAGATGGCTTCCAGCTAAGCCTCCTCGCTTTTCTCACTTTCAGCGGTGAGACTTTTTTCTTTTCTATATCAACAATGAAATCTCATTACAATTACATAATCACGCCTCTTTTATCTCATTAAAAGGTTAATGTCAGCTCTAAAATCGTATCATGCACCACAGCTTCTTCTACATAGATTTTTTTTACAAAAATTTCTTGTTCTCTCTCTCTTTCTCTCACATCTTAATCAGGTTGTCGTATATTTATCACTTATGTGGGAGGAGATCAACTGCAGCTCAAGAAATCATGCAAGTTTTACGCGCTTCGTTTGTCTCCATTTCACCTTTGAAGGTACAATAGTTTGTCATCTGTTTTCTTATTATTATACTTTGTCGTGTGTCAAGAAAATCAGGTTGTGTTTGAACAAGTCTGTTAAGTCATGTCTCTCACAAAAAAAAAAAAAAAAAAACAAAAGCCTATTAAGTCATGATTTTTTGTTCTTTATAAGCTAATTTACTTGCATGGATTTGGGGGATAAAAGGAAAAAAGAAAAATAAATTAGTGGAGTGGTCATAACCAAAATTTATTCTTTAAGCTGATTTATTCTTCCATTTCTCTAATCATAACCAAAATTTCAAAAATTTACAAAAGTCTTCTCCTTCGCTCTTCAGATTTCTCTCCAACCTCACACAAGTAGTATTATTTCTATGACCTATGTGAGAGGAGAGTTTCAGTTTGTTGTTGCGAATTGTGATGTTTTTTTTCTTCTCCTCATGACACCGTGTGTTTGTTTGAAACGAAAATATCAGGAAGACCCCCTCACTACTTTCTGCGATTTCAACCGTTGGAATGGGAGGTGCTGGAAAGATATCATGGTAACATTCTTTTTTTTTTTTTTTTTTGTCAATATTGTTACTGCAGCTCAATCAATAGATAGCTAAAATCTTTGCTAAAAATTTCACTTTGTCATTGAAGTTTCTTAGTTGGACTAATAATTTGCTTTATCAAATGAGAATAAAACCTTTTCATTTTTGTTATTTTTATTTGTTGAACTTACTATTGTATTTATTTGGTATTTATGTGGACTAGCATGGTCAATGTCAAATTATCTGCAGCATTTATATTGGCTCATCTGATGTGTGAGATCGATTATGTAAATGGACCATTTTTGTATGCCCAAATCCAAATCCAGTAGTATGATCTGTACATATTAAAAAAAAAAAAAAATTCCAGTAGTACGATCTTGTATAAGAGTGACCCTTGCAAAATTTTAGTAAGACTCATAATGGAATGGGTCAATATTAAAAAGAGGCCGTGTGCCATAAAATGGCTTAATGAATTCCCCAATATAAGCATCCAACCTAACCTAAATTTTTTGTTTGTTTGTTTTTTCTTCTTTTTTTTTAATATAACTCAGGAGCCAAGTCTGGTGATAATCAGGTAAATTTTGTATTTATTTTGCGTTTTAGTCTTATGTATCATTCTATATGTAATATACTCTCACAACTTTAGTATTGTAAAAACGGAATAAAAAAATAAATTATAGTGTCCAAATGCGTAATCGAATTTTGGTAGAAATTTCCTAATGTGAAATTGAGTTACCAAAAAAGAAAAAAATGTCCGAGTAGATCGGAAACGATTTTGGATACGAAAAGCGGTATGACGGTTTATTAAAGTATATAATACAATTAGTGTTGAAGCAATTTTTAAGAAAGGGCATGTGTGTAAACGCTCTATTTTTAATTTTACGGAATTCCTAGAAATGTTCCTTAAATAACTATTAGGGACCCTAAATGGTCAAGGGAAGCACTTAGGGTTATAGGGAATCCTTAGGGATCAATTTAAACTTAATTAGAAATTAGCTGGAAAGGTAAAATGGTGAACGAAATTGAGTAATTATTTAATGTGACAATGGACTAAAATGAAGATAAGTTTTAATAATTGTGGTCACAGTAAAATTGAGTTAAAAGCTAAGGGAGGAGACCAAAAGTTTCTCAAGACGTGACTGTCATTTTAAAAGTTGATTGTGGAGGAAAATAAGAAGCCAAAAAAATGGGTTGACTCACAAAAACAAAAACCGACCAAAGTTAGTTACGCGAAGAAGAAAAGAAGATGAGAAAGAAGAAGAAGAAGCTGCCGTCAGACTAGCCACCACCATCGCCTGAAACGGACGAGCACCCGACCAGACATGCAGTTGACATAGAACTGCACGTGAACCCAGCAGCAAAACTCGACCGACCAGACCTATCTACGACCCGAACCAGACCGCCGACCGCACAAGACCGATGCCGACGAGTTGTTCCAGTTGAACCCGATGCCAAGCTCGCCAAGACCGATCTGAAACGAGGTCAAGCCAATCCTTCACACGTATAGAACCGATGGCAGATCGACGGAGAAATCGGTGAAGAATGCGGCGAAACCGAGAGAGAGAGAGAGAGAGGAAAAGAGGAGAAAGAAGAGAGGAAGATCCAACCAAAACCCATCCATTTTCGCATTAGATCTGCCACAAAAACTAGTCCAAAACGAAGTCAATGCGAAGAGAAATAGGGTGATTTCGCGAAGAGAAAAATGGGTGAATTATTTAAGTTTGAATTTGATGATTTTGTTGGTGATTAAGTTGATTTTGAAGTGGATTTTGTTACAATTTGTTTATTGGTTGATTTTGAGTAAAAATGAGTTGGAAAATAAGTGGATAAATGTTTATTTGGAGCTTAGGAAACCAAGAAAATATTAAAAATTTAAAGAGAAATCGAATCGTGTGTTAAACTAGTTTGAATGGCGATTTCGTAAATTGACTCTTATGGCATCCGTTGAGTGTTCAGATAACCCTAACGAGTTTAATTGAGTGTATTGAAGTTATTAAAAGTGAAAGATTAAAATGAGAAATCAAAACCAAGGAAACGCCTAAGATTAGTAGCGAAAATTATGCGTTTTAAGCTTAACACGCTTATTCGATGACCGTTTCTTTCCGTACCGACACTTGGAATGACTAGATAGTGAGTTGGGAAGGCTTTCGGAGCGAAAATGGAACGAAGAAAAGCGTGAAAAATACCAAAAATAACAACTCTAAAAACTGAAAATTCATATATAACCACAAAGTTATAAAAATTCAATTTTAACATCTCAAACAAACTAATATTTTCCTATACCCAAGTTACCCATTTTACCCTTAAGTCAAAAGTTGACTATACACTCTTGTTTTTGTAATGCACCAAAACAAAAAACCAATACGAAATTACAAAATTGCCTTCATCTATTTCATGACACAAAACTCGATCAACAAACAAATCCAAAGCAAAATCATCCAAAGCAAAATCAACCGGTTTCATATCTACATCACAACCCGATTTCCTATCGATCGTCGACCGCCGCCCATCGCCAGCCTTGTCTCACTGTTTCGCACCTTGGTCGACGTCCTCCAACCACCGGCGAGCGTCTTCACCCATCCAAACCTTGTCGATCTCTTCCAACCTTGCCGATCGCCCGATTGCCCAAGCCCGACCGCGAGCGTCTTGCCGATCGCCCGACCGCCCATCACCAGCCTTGTCTCACCATTTCGGACCTTCGTTGACCTCTTTCAACCATCGGCGAGCGTGATCACTGCCTCCATTGCCGACGGTAAATGACAAAAACTCCATTTGATAGTTTGAGTTTTATAGGTGAAATTTTTTAGTGTTGATTTAGTTTGTTTGTGTTATATATGTTGGATTAGTTTAGTATAGTTAGATTAGATTCGTTTTGGTTGGATTTTGGTGGATAACTCATGAAAATGGAGGTTTGGGTGTGTGAACAAGACAATGAAGTTGGGTTTTGTACAAAATCGGGTTTAATGCACCAATTAAACCCGATTTTAAACCAAAACCGGGTTTAATTGATTCATTAAACCTGGTTTTTACAAACACTGGGTGTAATAGATGCATTAAACCCGGTGTTTATGAAAACTGGGTTTAATGCATCCATTAAACCCGGTTTTGGGTTAAAACCGGGTTTAATTGGTGCATTAAATCCGGTTTTTTATTTTATTTTAATAAATAAATAATTATTATTGGTTTTTGAAATAAGTTAAATAATTATAAAATTTACTAAAGTTAGAAATAAATGAAATGTAATCTATTATTCCAATAATCAAAATAAAAATATGAAATAAACGTGATTAATAAAAATTAAAATTAACCAAAATAAAATAAGTAAATGAAATATAAAAAATAAGAAGAATTAATTAATTAAATTTTAAATTTGATTTAATGTAATTGTAATATGTTAATTTAATTTGTTAATTAAAATTAGATTTATAAATTAATGAAAATAGGACAAAATAATAATTAAGTG
Organism: Nephelium lappaceum; assembly: GCA_021234005.1. Lineage (NCBI taxonomy): Eukaryota > Viridiplantae > Streptophyta > Magnoliopsida > Sapindales > Sapindaceae > Nephelium > Nephelium lappaceum. The sequence continues at coordinate 13,632,802 of CM037998.1, read as the reverse complement.
TTATTTTAAAGTAAATAGTCAATTAAATTAATGTTATTACAATTTTTTTTTTTTTGTTTTTTATAGATGAATTAAATTAATGTTATTACAATTATTTTTTTTTTGTTTTGTATAGATGAATTAAATTAATGTTATTACAATTATTTTTATTTGTTTTGTATAGATGCAGATCCATTATAAATGGAGTTCACAGGTTATTCCAGATGAGATGTCATTGAGTACACATTGCAACTTCAAAGAGATTGCTGGTCTAAAAGCAGCTCTTGAAAAAAGAGAACTCCTCAAGCAATTTTTGGGCATGACCCCATTAAGATATTTTATGGAAATATTTCATAATCAGTTGTTGGTTTGCTCTTTGATTGCAACTATTCTTGCTAGGGAGTTAGAAATTCCTCGTGCTAGCCCTGATGAGATGTGGTTTGAAATTGGAGGGCGACCATATAGATTTGGAAAGCAGAAATTTTTATTGGTAACAGAGCTGCGGTTTGGGCATATTGATATAAATACTATAAAGGCACAGCAAAATGATAAGAAAAGTCTTTTATGGCGACTTTTCAAAGGAATTCCACCATCAGTGAAAGCTATTGTTCTTATGATCAAGTCACAGGCGAATTTAGATGTTGATGACACCTTGAAGTTGGCTAATTTAGTCATAGCTTTCCAGTTATTTTATGGCTTAGATGAGCGCCAACGGGTGGATAAGGCGTTATAGGTCATGATAGAGGATGTAGAAGTGTGGAATGCATTCCCGTGGAGTACACTGACATATAGTATACTTCTTCATCACCTCAGATAGGTGATTAATGAGGAACGCCTTATTCACGGACGGACGGTTAATCTATATGGGTTTGTTTGGGCATTTCAGGTACAACACTTACTATATGCTCATTATTATTATGAATGAAAATTGTTTAATATGCATATTGGTTGAAAATTATTTAATATGCTCATTATCATTATATATTGTAATGATATATATTTCTTGAATATGCATAGTGGTTGAAAATTATTTAATATGAGTGAAAATTGTTTTATATGCTCATTATTATTATATATTGTAATGCTATATATTTCTTGAATATGCATATTGTTTGAAAATTGTTTAATGTGAATGAAAATTGTTTAATATGCTCATTATTATTATATATTGTAATGATATATATTTGTTTTTGTTTAATATGCATTATAGTAGTGGCTTGTTGAGATGTTCCCATACTTGGATAATAAAGTAGGGAACAGAATAGCTGGCGATGTGGATTTGCCAAGGTTTAGGAATTGGCATTGTAATAAGAGGATTAGAAATGATGCAAATAATTGGAAGAATGAGCTTCACTTTGTAAGTGTACATTAATCTAAATTTGTTTTATATTTGTTTACTACCTTTGCGTGTAATATACTAACTATATTTATATACATGTATTGTAATGTATTGTATCAAGGAGGATTCTTGTGCCCATTGATGATGAAAGAGGGATGGATTATTAGAGATCTTTCAACGCCAAGCATTTGGTTGGAGAGAAAGTGTGGAAATGTGGCGGTGGAGGGGGTGAAGATGAAGTTGAGGGTGATGATGATGATGATGTTGAGGGTGATGCTGATGATGAGCAGACAGTGAATGAGAATAAATTAAATAGGAAGGATGAGGAGGAGGAAGAGGAAGAGAAGGAGGAGAATGAGGGAGAGGATAAGGATGAAGAGAGGGAGCTGAGAACGAAAAGTGTGTATAATGTATGACCGAGGAGCAGTTTGCCGCTTAGACCCTCTCACTCTCGAGTACGAATTTGATATTATTATTTTATTTTATTTATCTTTTACATTACGTGTGAATATATATAAAAATAATTTATATTTTATTTATATTTTACATTAAGGGTATATTATAATTTATATCATTTATATATAAATATATAATTTATATATTTATATATAAATTATATAAATTATATATAAATATAAAAATTATTTATATATAATTCTATATTTTTTATTTTTATAGGTGCATCAGACAAATGTGGCCAAGATACTGAAGCTGTTGGAGGATATTGCCGAGATGCAGCAATCACAAAACAAAATGATAGAAACACAGAATAGGATGTTGCATAAATTGGATAAGAGATTGTGCAGGGTTGAAGACCGACTACAAATTAGTGGACTTATGGATGATAATGCTGCTGAGAGCTCTATCCAGGACCAGGATCATGACCTGCGCATCCATGATTTAGGATCAAGGAGGGATCCTTATATTGTTAACCCTATCCATGACTCTGGATTAGGGAGGGATCATGATATTGCTGATCAGGACTCGACCATCCATATGCATGACTCAGGACCAGAGAGGGATCATAACATTCATGACTCGGTGAGGGATATAGACATCGGTGATATTCAGGTAAATTTTGTATTTATTTTACATTATAGTCTTACATATTAAGTTTAAAAAATTAATTTAAAATTGTGAGTTGCTTTAAATTACAAGGAGGGATTATCCATGATCGAGGCAAGCGAAAAATTAAGCCATCAGCATCTTGTAGGACGCCATACACGGATCCAATACACCTGAAAAAGAAAAAGAAAGAATCAAAGAAAGTGGTGGAGCAGGTGATGGAGGATGTGGTAAAGTAGGTGGCGAAGACTATACCCGATGTCTACACAGAGTACAAAGTTGTTTCTTTGAATCTTTAGTATGAATAAAAAACAATATTACATTATCTTAATTTGATTACTAATCTAATAAAATATAGTTTAATTCTTTTTTTTTTCAAGCGCATTATTGATGGATATCCGGTGCCATGCACCTCGGATATGCTTCATATTATCGAGGATGTTAATGAGTGGTTGACGAGGATTCATATTGATGCATATTTGAGTTGCCTTAGGAAAAAAGCAAAAGTTTGCGGGTGGTGGGATGAGGCAACTGATTGTAGATACACAATCCATGGGATAAACTTTTTTGTAAGTATTTACATTTTAATTGTTACAGGTTGAGATCGTGTTTATTTAATTAATTTAATTTATTTTAAAATCACATGTTTAATTTTAATGATTACAAGCGGATATAGTGCGTGTTTTCCATGCTGAATACACCATATTGAATAGGGAGTTTGATCCGTTCACAGCTGTTGTCCCGAATTCTTGGCAGAGCTGTGCTACCGACATGGGTGACAGTAAAATGTCTTTAAAATCTGCAGAAAATGTAATCATTGTAGAATTAATAATTTTTACATTAGGTGTATATTAATAATTTTTATTTAATTTATCCTTCACATTGGTCTTATACCATTGACATTTTGAAAATGTAGGTGCTACTCTCTTATTGTTTGTCTTAGATGCATTGGGTCATTTGTAAGGTGTGTCTGAGAGAGGAGAAGATAGTGGTGTATGATTCCATGCAAATAGTAAACTTTGAGCAATGGAGGCAGGTCTTGCAACCGTTTGTATTTTTTATGCCGATCATCTTACGGTCGATTGGATTTTATGAGCAAAGTGAAGGACCTATACCACCTGTGGAAAGTAGATGGGACATGACACGTGTCAATATGGCAAATGTGCTTCAGCAAGTTGACGGGTAGATGTCACTTTTGTTTAAAACATAGTTTGAATATTATTGAGTTTTAATAATCATCTAACATGTCTTCATACTTATGCAGCAACAGTTGTAGAGAATATTGTGAGATGTTTATCCACGACCTTATCAAGTCTTAAGAGCATGAATGGAAGTCGCACCAAACGAAAGAGGACGCCGTTAGAATAAGGAAGGATATGGCGTATGATATATATATGTATTCCATAGCACAACATATAATTGACGATTATGGACGGTGGATATTAGATGAAAAGGGAAATGTTGTATTTGAATGATTATTATCATTTGTATAAAATATAAATTGATATAATTTCAATCAATCATTTGGATTATTATGCATTGTAAACCAAACAATTAAGTGATAATTAATCAATCACTTAATTTTTTGGTTTACAAGTTAATAAAAATTAAGTGATAATCATTTTTATTAAGTGCTTCCATTAATTCAAAAATTCAAAATTAAAAATTAAGTGATAATTAATCAATCAAATGATAATTACAATTGATTCCATTAATCAAATAAAAATTTCAATCAATCATTTTTATTAAGTGCTTCCATTAATTCAAAAACTCAAAGTTAAAAATTAAGTGATAATTAATCAATCAAATGATAATTATTAAGTGATTCCATTAATCAAATAAATATTTCAATCAATCATTTTTATTAAGTGCTTCCATTAATTCAAAAACTCAAAATTAAAAATTACGAAGCCGATGAAGGAATTCAAATGATAATTATTAAGTGATTCCATTAATCAAATAAAAATTTCAATCAATCATTTTTATTAAGTGCTTCCATTAATTCAAAAACTCAAAATTACAAATTAAGTGATAATTAATCAATCAAATGATAATTATTAAGTGATTCCTCTTGTGGATTAGTTCAAGATGACATGTTTTTATGAAAAAAATGATTGTTTATAGGGCTTGAAATCAATTATTAAAAACATAATAGGCATTATAACCCGAACCGGGTTATAAGGGGTAATATAACCCAGATTCGGGTTATATTACCCATAATAACCCGGTTTCGGGTTGTAATACCCATTATAACCAGAACCGGGTTATAATGGGTAATATAACCCGAAACCGGTTTATAATACCCATCATAACCCGATCCGGGTTATAATGATTATAACTCGAATCCGGGTTATATACCAATTATAACCCGGTTCATTATAACCCGTAACCGCGTCATAATAGGTATTTTAACCCGGTTCTGGGTTATAATACTTATTATAACCCGGTTTTTAATTGAATTTTATCCCACACTTTTAATTGAAATTTTCTTTTTTAATGTCCAAAACTTCCCAAAAATACTTTAAAGTAATATTCAACTTTAGACTAACATTTCCTACAATACAATATATTCAATGAAATCGAAGGAATATTACACAATCCCTTATATAGTAACATTAAGCCACATTATACTGGAATATGATGATTTCACCAGATTTTATAAGTTATATGTCTAATTAAGTTAACTTGATGAAATCAAAGACATTTGGACATAATTTGGAGCCCTTGGACACACAAAAAAGAGCAAGAACACAAAAAATATGGAGATATATATCAAATTGGTTATAATAGGCATTATAACCCAAAACCGGGTTATAATGTCCATTATAACCCGGTTTCGGGTTATAAGGGGTATTTTAACCCGATTTTGGGTTAAAATGCCCCTTATACCGGGTTAAAATGCCTCTTATAACCTGGTTTTGTTAAAATTTTCATTTATTTATTTATTTTTGCACAATCCCTTATACTAACACTATGTGAAGTTATATGTCTGGTTTGTCTGATTTTTGCAAATTTTCAAAAAACATATTTTAAGGCTTATTATAACCCGGTTCTGGGTTTTATGAGCCTATTGCACATTGTACAATCCGTTATACACAAAATTTTTTACAAATTTCAGCAAAGACTCCCCTATTTTTTGATTATCTAGGTTTTATAACATTTGCATTACATACCAATCATCATGTTCAAAGTTCTCCAATACAATACATATAAGAAGAAAATAAGTGAAGAAAATAATATATATGAAAATTTGAAACAATATATTCATTGCAAATGATTACCACCATTTTCATTATCCGCTGAGGGTGGAATAGGAAACCGTTGATCAGATCGACGTTGCGTGTGTCCAGTCGCACCACAAAGACGACATTTTTGAGAGGTCCTAACAGGTCCCATAACAGCGGCAGATGACGTAACACCTCCAGTAGCTTCAACGCTGCTCCCAGCACCTCCTCCACTCGTCCCTCCGATGCCTGATATAGGGGGGTTAGGGCAACGAAGCCGATTGTATCCCATTTCAACACATTTTCCATATTTTTTCTTCCTACGACTTTCTCCAACCGAAGGAATTCGTGCCTTTTTTGGTCTACCTGCTTGTCGTTTTCCTTCGGGTGGTAATACAATCATACTTTTTACTTCTGCAGGAATATGCTAATCTTTTGGGTCAGGGACAGGATTGATCGGACGTGCATATGCAGCTTTAAGCCATTCTTTGCTATAATAATCATGACAAAGTGTATAATAGTGAACACCAGTGAACCTGATATGTATGACAAAGGCAGAGTGTTACTATATTATATTAAATAATGAAAAATAACAAAGTACAATAACGATACGGGGAAACAGCAATTGCATGATGACATGGCAACTGATCTAGGTCCCAACGATTGCAACTACATGACCGCTGAAAAGGCTGAACAAACCCATAACCTAATTCATGTGCAACTCCGAAATTGGTTGGTTCTTGAATGGCAGATACTGTGCAACTCATTGACAGATCAGCCATCGAGTTCACATGATCCTCCACAGTTTTGGTCACTGACGATCTGAGTTTCTCAGCATGAACACGTCTATCGTTGTACTATTTCTGTAACATATGTCTCAGAAATTCATTACATTTGTTATTGGCAATCGACGTGTTTTCATCATACATTTGTTGAGCGATTCTGGAATGTTAGTAGTCATCATGCCATATCTTCTTTTTGGAGAATATGCACGTGACCACTTTGTCACTCCAATATCAACCAATTTTTCATGCAATTTTGGACATACCCGTCGAATTTGTTCTAAATATCTTTACATTCTTCCCTATCATGACCATATGCTGCAATGTAAAACAGTTTTAAAACATCTACTTGTTTCTATAGTGTTGCTTTAGGTTTTACTTCAAATGGAAGAAACAGAAGACATGTGGGACTTCAGGAAAAACGATGCTTATCGCATTCGCAATACTTTTATGACGATCGGATACGATAATCAAATCTGATGGAAATGCTGCGTCCCACCAATAACCTTTCGTAATTTACTTAAGAACCAAGTCCATGAACTGTCCGATTCTCCATCGCCAAATCCAAAAGCAATAGGATAAATCATCTCATCCCCATCTTTGGCTGCAGTTACAAAAATCACCCATTTATATTCACCTTTCAAATGGGTAGCATCAACAACAATAACTGGTCTGATGTAAGATCAAAAACCCTTAATTGAGGCTCCAAGTGCAACGAATAAATACAAGAACTGGTTGTTTTCATCCGTCCTAATTGCCGTCACTATACCAGGGTTTGTTTCTTTTAACATATGAAAGTATCAAGGAAGCTGTTGAAATGACTCATCCGCTTTCTCATATGATAGTTTCTTTGCATATTGTAAAGACCTCCAAGCTTTAGTGTATATAATCTGCATACCATATTACTCCAGCATTTCTACAATCAAAACTTGTGGGGTAATACTATCAAGTCCCACCTTTTTTTGATACAATGTTGCTATGACAACAGTCTTCACACTCCGCCTATGTGCCTCGAAAGCGTCCTGACAACATGTGTATTTCAATACATACTTGTACATATACCACATTGAACCACCATTTCTGCATCTTACACGGACCTCAAAGCTGCAAGTTAAATCCTTGCACTCGGCCTCATATCGAACCGTGCCCAAACGTCTAAACTTATGTTCAAATCTTGATTTAAGAACACTTTTTTCAACAGCCACATTCAATTCATGTTTACTATCAAAAAATGCACCTTTATATAATGTATCACGTTGGATGAAGGTCGACATAGCGGTTGAAGTAGTCTCAATTTCGCACTCATCTGTACTGGAACAATTCATCTCCATTTTCTGATGTCTCATCACGATCACTATTTGTGTCCCGATCTTCATCATCGCCATCATTTCTATCATAATCAATGTCGCACATTGGACTTTTTATGGATGTAAATGCAGCGACAAAAGCTGAAACTTGATTACTATCGTTATAGGAAGCAAAACAATTTTGATATTCAGTGGTAGCCGGACTTACAAATCTATCGTCATCTCTCTCCACACGCTCTGTCTTGTATTGAGGTGGTGGTATATGGAGGGACAGTAGGACTGATAACTGCAGAATCTCTTATATTCTTATCAACATAAATCTCTCTATAATTAGCTTTGTTGTCCAAAATTACACCCCGGACACTAAGATCGGTCGTGATAGGTATCTTAACTACGGATATTCCCCTAGCTCGGAGTAAATAATGCAAACGGATATCTCATATTCTTCTATCAATGCCAGTTACTATGTAAACAAAGTCCACCAAACGAGATAAATTGACATTCTTTGGGGCTCCCATCATAAACGTCTCACCCCCAACATAATTATTACCATTCAACTCTCCGTTGCATTTGATTATTATTGTCACTTCACTCATTTCTGTAAAATTGAAATAAATTAGTCTCATCCATACTCACATAATATTCAATAACCAATTGTTTTGCACGAAAAACAAAAAAAAAAACTATATTTATTAAACGTTTCAAATGTAATTAAATTATTATCAAAACATTGTATTACTTAAGGCTAATTCAATATTTTCTATATATTATTTGCTAAATTAATTAAATAAAATCATAAACAAAATCGAGTTTTAATATACAATAAAACCCGCAACCCAGTTTTCAAGCCAAAACCAACCAAATCCATTAAAATCTAATTAAATCTTATCGTATGTAACTTTAACTATCAATACCAAACTTTCCAAAAAAAAAATGTAAAAATATCTTTCCGGGTAAACCGGGTTTTATGGTGTCATAAAACCAGGTTCTGGGTAAACCTGGTTTTATGGGGCCATAAAATCCGGTTCAGGTTTTACGGCCCCATAAAACCCGAAACCCCGAAACCGGGTTTTATGGTGTCATAAAACCCGGTTTGGGCCATAACCGGGTTTTATGACCTCATAAAACTCGATTTTCAGGTTTATGGGTCATAAAACCTAGTTCCGGGTTTTATTTCCATGAGATTGGAAGTGATTTTGGTGTAAATTCAAGTGTGAAACTTAAAGAAGTGTTGATGTGGTATTGTATGTAAGTCACGGCTAAGATGAGTTTCCAATAGTCCGATTTAAGTTTGATTGATTTAGATGATTTTCATACATGTAAATGTGTTAAACTATTGAGTTTTGATGTTGAAATTAAAAGCAAAAATATAGTACATCAAGTTTCCATGTTTTAGTCATGTTGAGTTTAAAGTGTTAGATAAATATTTTTAGGTGTTTTGAATGATTTCATAACTTATGTTGGTGATGGAATTAATATAAAATTAAGAAATGATGCATTGGAATGTTGAATAACTACTTGACGGTCAAACTTTGTTTAATTACACAAGGGTGATGTTTTATGAATTTGACTTGATTCTACACTTGTATACATGTGTTTAAGCATAATTATGATGGAAAAATTGAAAGATCGATGGTGTGAGAAATGGTCAGGCTTCGGCCAAAATAGGGTGAAAATGATTCAAATTTCATTTAATGTGTTAGTGTGAATTTAGGTTTTGTTCGATGTGTTTTACATGCCTAAATATTAAGAAATTCAAACGAGAAGTATATACGAATAATTGGAATCATTATGAATTGAACGAAGGGTGTTCGGAACCCTCATGTAACTAAACAGTTGTTTGTATGTTAATGTGCCAATGGTAGAGTATATGTCTGATTAAAGTAATTGTGACATTGACTAAACGTAGAATGCGAAAATATGTAGGTAACACGGAATTAAGGGAACCCTAAAGCGTGGGTTATCGTGAGTCAATAATCAATGAGTGTCTTTTAAAATGTTATGTTATGATATATTCAAAATTTATGTCATGATGTGTTGAACATTGATTTTGAATTAAATGAATCTTATATGAAAATAGTTTGCATGGATTGTGCAAATTTTTATACAAGATATGGATTAAGTGAATTTAATAAGATTACATGAAAAGTGTTTACGAACCTATGGTATGCCTTATAGGTATTTCAGATATCTCCAGTAGAGGTTGAGTACCTTAAGCGTGCATTGACAGTGTCGGGGGTGTCTATCACTAACAGTGGGAGGAAACCCGCGAAAGGGAATATAATATGTGAGTCAGTTTAGTTCTGTGTGTCGTCCATGCACGTACGGGGTATATTATTAGCTAGCTTCCACCTGAGCGAGGAAAAATGCTGCTCCGTAGTGAGGTAAAATTCCGCTACGCAAAACCGGATAGATGACTTGAACGAGGGTAAATTTCAGGATGGCCCGACCGAGGAAAAATTCCGCTCCATACCTAGGGTACCATGTGATACAAACTATTAGTGGTTGGCTCATTTTATTAAGAAATTCTTCAAAAGCATTATCACCACCACTGTTTAAATGTTTCAACAAAAAATTGAAATCATACAGCGTATTGTTTTATAATTCGGTTTTACAGTGCACGAATTTTGTTTATGATAACTGTTTATCCATACACTAAATTAAGATATGTGTTTCAGAAAAACCGATTTTTGTATTATAACGATTAAATGTTTATAAAATATTTCAAAAGATTTTAGAGAGGTCTATTTTATAAAGTTAAGTTTGGCAGGAAACTCTATGACACTCACTGGACTCGTATAATTCACATATTATTTTATGTTTTATAAATAAAAACCTTCCCAGAGGTAGGTACAAGGATAGGTATTTCAGTCGTAGGGGCTCTAACTCAGGATTAGACAGATCGAGTTGCGTATGTTGTTGTGATTACATGAATTTATTTTGGCTGATCTTGAAATTTTATGTATTAACAATTGTATAAGTTTTCTTATGGTTTTAGAAAATGTGTAAAAGAATATATGTTTTCTTGCCTTGAATATCCTTGAGAGTTTGTATATTAATGACTATATAAATTTTTCCTATAATTTTGAAAAATGTGTAAATGCGTGTATGCATGACGTGTAAATATATTTCAATTTATCTTGAAAATTGAGGGCATGGTTATGGTTGCCTATGGATTGAGAAAATGAGGGCCTGAGGTCCAGAAGTTTGAGAGAATTGTTTGTTTAAAAAGTGCATAAATTTTCTATAAAATTTTGCAGGGTAGCATTTTTAGAAAAATAGTTGTTATATTGCCCAAATTTTTATAACTCTATATTGTAAATGTGTAAAATAGAAAGAAAAATTTTCCACCCGTTTTCAATAAAAAAGAGAATTCTAAAAAAAATTTTGAAAAAGAAAAACTGTTTAACTTCACATGAATCTTTCAGCCGAATTAGATATCGACTGGAGGGTTACCGTGAGGTTACCGACGGGCTGCCGAATGTACGGAAATAGGGTGTAAGGATTGGGGCCCGTCACTAAATGTCTAATTTGAAATTTTGATTTTTTTAAAATTGCAGGGGAAGGTCAAACATGAACGGGACAAACTAAAGACAAAGCCATAGGCACTTTTTTAGACACCATTCACGAATTCTTGATCAGCCAAAAAGAAAAAAAAAGTGCTGAAAGAAGTGTCGGTTAAGGAGATGGCGGAGATTGTACTGGCACGGGCGTTGGAGGACGTGGTGGATCCTATTCAAGCTTTCCACAATGTGTACAAGGAGCAAAACACTTCTTCTTTAGAGCTAAGGTTTGGATAAAAACATAATTACCCTTTTTAATTTGATTGCTAATCTAATAAAATACTTTTTAATTTTTTTTTTTAAAAAATAATTTTAGGCATTTCATTGATGATTATTCGATGCCATTCACTTCGGGTATGTTTTGCACCATCAAGGATGATGCATGGTGGTTGACTTCAGAGCACATTCGATAGTTGTTTGCAGGTGCTGCTATTGTGTAGTCTAAATCAAAGTCATTGGGTCATGTGTCAAGTGTGCCTAAAAGAGCAAAAGATATTAATATATGATCCCCTTGCAAAGATTGACTTTGATATACGGAGACAACCACTTAAGTTGTTGGTATGTTTCCTATGCATCATGTTGCGGTTCATTGGATATTATGAGAGGAACAATACAGATATGCCACCTATGGAAAGCTGATGGAACGTTGAGTGTCTTGATATAGTGTACATGTCCTACCAATCCGATAGATGAGTAAATTAATTACTTAATTAAATTCTAAATGTTAATTAATTTAATTTAATTAATTTATTAATAATACAGGATGAGTTGTGGAGCATACGTGGTAATGTACATACACGATATTTTACAATCCAAAGAGGATAAATGGAAGTCAAAACGAAGTAAAATACCATTGCATTAAAGATTAAGATAGCTTGGGATATATATATATATATATATATATATGAATGTATTCCATGCCATTGTACAGTGTAAACAAATTTAGGCAATGAACACTAGACACATTCGCAACCTTTTAAAATTCAAAGAGGATACATGGAAGTCAAGACGAAGCAAGATGAAGGAAGACGCCATTGCATTAAGGATAGAGATAGCTAGACATTGCTTCAGATATATATATATATATATATATATATATGTATGTATGTATTCAATGCCATTGCACAGAGTAGATAAATTTGGGCAATGGACACTAGACACAGGTGGAAATGTTGTATATGAGATTTGATTTGTGTATAATTATTATTATTTATTCTATTAATTACTAACTTACGAAAATAATCTACTAATTATATTAAATTGGTTTATATATTAATTACTTAATATGTTAATTACTAATTTATGTTTAACTATGTAAAAAATAACATTAAGTATTTAAGAATAATAAATTAAAAAATTAATTTACAAATTAATTTAAGTAAATTAAATAATAGCCAACATGGAAAAAACTTGAAGATGGTAAAGTCAAGCCAAAGTCCAAGTCTAAAGCAATACTGAGTTTACTTTTAAGTTAGATGATCCATTTTTCATAGGAGTTCAAAAATCGCGATTTTTAAGTACTCTTGAAACTCGGTGCTAATTATAGCCCAAAAATAAAAAGGTGACTAGTTTTTAAGGGCACTTAAAAACGGGTATTAGTTTTTAAGTGCCCTTAAAAACTGGTTGGTGTTTTTATTGATTGTTTTTCCGAATTGTTCTTCCATTTTAATGGTTTTCAATGACCAAAACGATCAAAAAATCATAAAATTAATATTATATTCCATTGTGAGCCAACATTATAAACAAACATGGTTTATGAATCAAAAGTGAGATTGCACAAAGTGATGTATAGTCACCTGCCATCTCTCACTCCAAGGTGATCACATAGTAGCATTTTGTAAGTTATTTCGTCAATTATGTTTAATTGATAAAATTCAAGCAATTGAGTGACATTTTTAGCCTATTGGAATCCCTAGAAAGATGCCAAATATATATATATATATATACGTGATTGATTTTTAACAGCACGTAAAAATCGGAACCGGTTTTTAAGTCCTTTTAAAAACCAATCATATATATATATATTGTTTTCCCAATTGTTCTTCTATTTAAATGGTTTTCAATGACCAAAATGGCCCAAAAACCTGGGAATTGATGTTATATTCCACTGTCGGTCAACATTATAAACAAACATAGTTCGATGAATCAAAAGTAAGATTGCACAAGGTGATATATAGTCACTTAATTTTATCTCTCACTCAAATGTGATCATATAGTGACACCAATGTTAGGTGTGTCTAGTCTGATGACAAAGGCAACATTTTTGAGAGGGTGCGATTTCTTTAGTAGTGTCTGCGCTGGTTTCGGCTTATTTAGCAGCGGCTTTGCTTGTCCTTCTGATGACAGATGTAGGGGGTGTTAGGCTAAACGAAGATGATTGTGTCCCCTATGACCATATTTTTCACACTTTTTCCCACGATGATCTCCCTATCTGAAGGAATCCAAACGTTTTTCGGTCTATGTGCTTGTCTTTTTCCTATGGGTGGTTGTACAATCATGCTTCTAACTTTTGTAGGAACATTCCAACTGCTTAAGCTAGAGACAGGATTGATCGGACAATCATATGCAACTTTGAGCCATTTCGCATAATAATACTGATGGCAAAGTGTATCATAACTCATGCCCTTGAACCTGATATGTATCATAAACGCAGAGTATTACGATATGACATTAAACAACAAAAGTAACAATATACAATTATGATACTTGGCAACAACGCATGCATGAACACATGACAACTAATCTAGGTTACACTGACGGCAACTGCATGTGTTCTCTAACAAATTAACCTTCACATCGCCTTGGTTAGGATGTATGACGTTGTCCAAGGTCGGTTCTGTAATGTGATATACCCAAGCAGTCATCGATAAATATTTCATCAACATGACATGATCGTACATAGCGGTGGTAATATGAGTTATGAGTTTCTCAGTAGCAACACATTAATTATTAAACCATTTCTGTAGCACACTTCTCACATATTCATATGTAGTTGTTACTAGCAAATGGTGTGCTTGCATCATGTATTTGTTATGCAACTTTGCAATGTTGGTGACCATAATTTCATATATTCTTTTTGGACAACGTAAACGTGACCATCTGCTTACTCTAGCCTTCTAGCCTTAACCAAATTTTCATGCATTTTTGGATGTAACGTCCGAATTTCTACCAAATATCTATCAAACTTGGGTGTTAAATAACTATATGCTGCAAGGTAAAATGCCTCCATCATATCCTTCTGCTTTTTACTTTGTTGCCTCATGTTTTGCGACATATGGAAGAAACACATCATGTGTGGGACTTAAGGGAAAACTTCTATCATCACTTTCAATATGCTTCTATGACGATTGGTTTCAATAAACAAATCGTCTGATACACGGATAACCTCTCTCAATCTTCTTAGGATTCAAGTCTATGAACAATCTGACTCTCCATCACCAAATCCAAAATTGATGAGATAAATCATCTGTGTCCCATCTTTGCATGTAGCAAAAAAATTCACCCTTATATATTCATCTTTCAAATGAGTGGCATCTACAGCAATAACTGGTCTCATGTAAGATCGAAAACCCTCAATGGAAGTTTCAAGTGCAATAAATGAATATAAGAACCGGTCGTTTTCATCACTCTTAATTAGTGTCACTGTGCTGGAGTTTAATCGTTTTAACATGTGAAAGTAGGAAGGAAGCTGTCGATATGACTCATTTGCTTTCTTATATGTTAGTTTTTTTTTTGCATATTGTAAAGCCTTTTAAGCTTTATTGTACAAGATCTGCACACTACACTACTCCAGCATTTCTCCAATCAAACGATTAGATGTATAAATATCTTGCCCCATCTTTTTTGCATACAATTTTTCGATGACAATAGCCTTCACACTTCGCATATGTGAATCCATAGTTGCTTGACAACTTGTGTGTTCCGACACATACTTCAGCACAAACCACATCGAACCACTCTTTCTTCATCTTGCACGAACCTCAAAGCTACAACTCTTATCCTTGCAATCGACCTCATATCGAATCGTGCACGAACGTCTCATCTGGTATTCAAACTTGGCTTTAAAAGCACATGCTTTAATGGCCGAAGTCAATTCTTGTTTATGGTCACAGAATGCACCTTTCAACAACATACCACGTCGGTAAAAGGTTGACACGACGCTTGAAGTAGCCTCAATTTTGTCTAGTTCTGCACTAAGAACAATCTAGTATGGTTGTGAAAGGTTGCACTCAAATTGTAAACCAAAAAATCTTATTTTCGGAAAACCTCCATCATCAACAACATAATCATCTCGAGTTTCATCTTCATCACTATTCTATGTCCCATCACCATCATTATCTATGTCCAAATCTTCATCATCACTAGAATCATTCATATACTCATCATCAAAGCCGCACATTGGACTTTCTATGGATATAAATTCGGTGGTAGAAGCAAAAACGTGATTACTACTAGTACCTAAATTAAGATAAAATTGACTTTTAGCCATATGCGGATTTATAAGTCTATCTGCATATGCCACATCATGTGTTGTGTCTAATATTGAGTTGATGACATATGGACGAATGGTAGACATACTAACTCTAGCTCTAGAATCTCTTGCAATCTTATCGACATAAATCTCTTTAAAATCAACATTTTTAACCACCATCATACCAACCATACCAAGATTGGACATGATGCGTATCTTTTTAACTAAGCCATTTGTCATACTTTGGAGTAAATAATGAATATGGATGTCTCACTTTCTTCTATCAATGTCAACCTCTCTGTAAACAACGTCTACCAATGATGAAAAACTGATATCTTTGGAGACCCCAATCATCAGTAGCTCACCCTCAACATAGTTAGATTCATCTCACTCTTCGTTGCAATTGATTATAATCGACTTTTGAGCCACTCATGTAACATTCAAATAAATAAATTAGTCTCACCCATATGCTCGCCATATTCAATGACCAATTTATCACCATATTCAATGCACACAAAAGTACTATATTCATTTAATTTATTTTAAATTTAATTATAGTATTTAATTATTTCTCTTATAATTGCTTTAGTTAATTTATTTAATTCATTATTATTTAATTTTAAGTATATTTCAAAAAATAAATTATTTTTTATTAATTAATTAAATTATCTATTATTTTTACTCTAATTTATTTTTTATTAACTAATTAAATTATTTATTAATTTTACTTCATTAATTACAGTTTTCAGTTTTTATAAAATCGGGTTTTATGTGGACATAAAAACCGGTTATCATAAAATCCAGTGTCGTGGAAAGCCATTTTGGACGCAATATTTTAAGCCAAATCCAACCAAATCAAACAAAATACAATTATATCTAACCAAATCTATCCAAATCTAACACTAAAAATCAATACCCAGCATCTAAAGCACAAGAAATATAAAAAATATGTCGCAATTGACTAAATCGGTTTTTATGTTCAACTTAAAAACTGGTACCAGTTTTTAAGTCTATATAAAAACCGATTTCGTCACTGAAAATTTAGATCTACCTTACGAATACCATAAATCACAACCAAAATCACTCTTAAGGCTTTTAGCTAGCAATATGAACAAAAAGAAAATTGAAAAACAACCAACAAAAGCACATACATTACCTTCCAAATTTAAATTAGTTGAACAAAAGAAGAAGCTTGATAGCCTTCAATGGATGAAACTTGAATGGATCAAAAACTTGAATGGGGGAATAAGCTTGAATGAAGAATTTCTTGCTAGAAGGTTTGTTTGTTAGCTACAATAGTGAATGGAAAAAGAAAAACCATGAGAGTAGAGAAAATATTTTAGAATGTTGTTAGAAAGAAGAAGGGTATTTTGGTAATTTCGAGTTAGGGCAAGATGGTGATTTTAACTTAAGGGTAGTTTGATAATCTTGGGTATAGGATGAAAATTATTTGTTTAAGAGGTCAAAAACAAATTTTTTAAAAAAAAAGTGAGTAAAAACAAAATTTTTCTTTTAGTTTGTAGTAAAATTGCAAAGCTCTCCTTTAATGAGTGTGTCTCATAAGATCACGGTTATTTATAAATTAAGTAAACAAAATGATGAACTGTGCAAGTTCCTAAATAATAAAAAGGTATGTAGTCTTCCTAGATCTGACATAGAGGATATAGATATGTTAATAATTGTCGACTTTAAGGTATGAATTTTTAGAATGTGGAAGAAAAATGATAGTTGTGAAATCCATTTCTCTGTAATTTGGTCGTTTATTTCATATTTAAGCTATGTTATTTAGTGGCAATATATGTAGTTTAATTCTCTATAATATGCAGTTATTTTCCAGCATTTCTTATACAAGTTTGTGGACTGTCAACTATGTATTGCAATTTACACGACAGAGGCTGTACTAATTTTCATGGAATTTTTCTTTTACGAATTTTCCAATACAATCATTGTTTACCTTATATTAGTGCACAAGAAACACAGATATAAACTATTTATTGTTTGATAACAATTACTATGTATATACTGTATAGAGATCTTCATATAGTTCAGGGAGATTTATCATTTTCAGCCAAACAAAAAGGAAATTTTTGTTTTTACCCAATATTTTATACAAATTTGTTTTTAGCCTCTCAAACAAATTATTTCCATTCTATACCCAAGATTACTAAATTACCCTTCAAATTAAAATCACCCAATTGCCCTAAGCGAAATTACCAAAATAGCCTTCTTCTTCCTCCTACTTCCTCCTAGCATCCAAACCTCTCTCTTCTCTTTCTCTTTACTCTATTCATGGTTTTTGTTCTCTTCCATTCACCATTATAGCCGAAAGTCAAACCTCCTAGTAAAGGATTCTTCATTTGAGCTTCTTTGTCCATTGAAGGTTTTTGATCCATTCAAGTGTGATCCGTTTTGAAGCTTCTTCTTTCATTTCAAGTGATTTGAGTTTCGAAGGTAATGTATGTGTTTTTGTTGGTTGGTTTTTAGGTTATTTTGTTCAAATTGTAAGGTAAAGGCTTTAAGAGTGATTTGGTTGTGATAAATACCATCCGAAAGATAGATTTGTAGATTTGCAGTTTCTGCAAAATCTGCGACGAAATCTGTTTTTTAGGTAATTTAAAAACCGATTTCGGTTTTTACAGAGGTGTAAAACCGATTCTCTATTTTGATCGGTTTTTCATGCCACTTAAAAACCGAAATCGGTTTTTCATGTATATGAAAAACCGATTTGAGCAATTTTTGATGTTTTCGATATTTGTTGTGTTTTGGATGTCGTGTATTAAATTTTAGTGTTATATGTGGTTAGTTATGATCGTAGGCAGTGTTAGCATAATTGTGATATATCTTTTGTTTTTAATGATGGACATTGATTTATTGTGTTAGATTTTGTTATATATAGTGAGACTAATTAAACATTCTTTGAATGTTATAGGAATGACTCACGAAACAATCGTCATCAACTTTGATGGAGAGTGGAATGGATCTAACTACGTTGGGGGTGAGTCGATCATGTGTGGGGTCTCCAAAGATAGTAGTTTTTCATCGTTGGTGGATGTTGTGTATAGAGAGACTAGCATTGATAGAAGAATGTGGGATATTCGTATATATTATTTACTACAAAGCATGACAAATGGTCAAGTGAAAAAAATACGTATCATGTCCGATCTTGGTGTGGTTGGTTTGATGGCGGTGAGAAATGTTGATTTTAGAGAGATTTACATTGATAAGGTTGTAAGAGATTTTGGAGCTGGAGTTAGTGGGCATATCGTTCGTCCAAATGTCACCGACTCAATACCAGACACAAGACATGAGATGCCAAATAGTAATAGACCTGTAGATCCGTATATGGTTCAAAGTCAATTTTATCTGACTTCAGGTGCTGGTAGCAATCAGGTTGATACTTCGGTCACCCCATTTACATCTATGGAAGATCCCATTCATGACATTAATAATGATGATATGAATGATGTTAGTGATGATGGAGAGCAAGACACAGATGATAATGGTGATGGGACAGATGATAGTGATGAAGAGGAAACTGGAGATAGTGATGGTGAGGAAGCTGGAATTAATGTTGTCGACCAGGATGAAGGGTTTCCAGAAATAAGATTTTCGGGTTTACAATTTCAGAACAATCCTTCACAACCATACTGGATTGTTCCCGGTGTAGAACTGGGCGATATTGAGGCTACTTCAAGCGCTATGTCAACTGTCTATCAACGTGGTACTTTGTATAAAGGTGCATTCTTTGATAGTAAACAAGAAATGTGTACAGCTATTGGAGAATATGCTCTGAAATCCAAGTTTGAATATCGTGTTAGACGTTCAGACGCGGAACGATTTGAAGCTGGTTGCAAGGATAAGAGTTGTAGCTTTATAGTTCGTGCAAGATGCAGAACAAGTTGTTCGATGTGGTTTGTATTGAAGTATGTAGCGGAACACACGTGTCGTCAGGTAGCCATGGAATCACATATGAAAAGTGTGAAGGCTTTTGTTATCGAAAAATTATATGCGGGAAAGGTGGGGAGGGATATTTATACACCTAATCGTTTGATCGGAGAAATGCTAGAGCAGTATGGTGTGCAGATCTTGTACAGTAAAGCTTGGAAGGCTTTACAATATGCAAAGAAACTAGCATATGGACAAGCGGACGAGTCATATCAACAGCTTCCGTCCTACTTTGAAATGTTAAAAGTATCAAACCCCGGCACCATGACGGCAATTGAGAGAGATGAAAACAACCGGTTCTTGTATTCGTTCGTTGCACTTGGAGCTTGTATTGAGGGTTTTCGATCTTACATGAGACCGGTTGTTGCTATTGATGCCACCCATTTGAAAGGTGAATACAAAGGGGTGATTTTTTTTTGCTGCCTGCAAAGATGGGTCGGAGATGATTTATCCCATCGCTTTTGGATTTGCTGATGGAGAGTCAGACCGTTCATGGACTTGGTTTTTAAGCAGATTACGAGAGGCGATCGGTGTGTCAAACGATTTGCTTATCGTATCCGATCGTCACAAAAGCATATCAAATGGGATGAGTGTAGCTTTTCCCGAAGTCCCTCACATATTGTGTTTTTTCCACCTGTGGCAAAACCTGAAGCAACACTGTAAAAAGTATTCGAATGTAGTGGAAAAAGCATTTTACAATGCAGCATACAGTCATGTGCCATATGACTGCGATAGAATGTTAGAAGAAATTCGGGCGTTGCATCCAAAATCATATGACACTTTGGTTAAGGTTGGGGTAAGCAGGTGGTCACGGGCATATTGTCCAAACAGAAGATATGACATGATGACCACTAACATTGCAGAATCACTCAACAATTGCATGATGCAAGCACGTCGTTTGCCAATAACTACCGCACATGAATATGTGAGAAATGTGTTACAAAGATGGTTTAATAATAGACGTGGTGTTGCTGATAAACTCACGACTTTTGTTACCACTGCTGCGTACGATCAAATCATGTTGGCCAAAAATTTATCATATTAAAAGGAAACTATTATTAATTATTTACCATATTAAGTATACCTGAAATGCCGGAATATAACCATAAAGATTAATGGTCTTCGGTGGGTTTTTCACCCGCTCTTCAGTAATCGCCATATGGAGACAATGGATCAGCGTACTATAGCTCAATGTACCCCAAGGGAACGAGTTCCATAACTCCGCATTCTCTATCATCACCCACATAAAATGACCAATGCTAGCTCTATCATCCTGCCCCATGAAGAGATGGAAAACGATCCCTACATTTGCTAACTTCAAAAGATCCTTATCATTTAAAACATTTTCACCCGTACGGCCCTGACGTCCTGTATGGCTCCTTGCCTCAACAAAGGTGGCTAGACTGGGGATACTCGGCGACACTCCATCAAACAATCGCCATAGGATGCTCTTTACATCATTTTGCACCGTATTGAAGATTTCTCGATCTACACCCCCAAAAGGAAGTCCTGTCGCCAATAAAAACTCCTGTTTCCCAAACCTATATGTTCTTCCCCCGACTTCAAACCACATTTCATCACGGCGCCCACCGGGGACCTCTACCTCTCTCACAAGAAACCATAATATCACCGAAGCAGCTGTTGTATTGTTACTGCTTATCTCTAAAATATGTCCGAATGGGCACTCTCTTATGAACCGGTCGTATAAGCCTCGTCTAGTAATCACCGCAATGATTTTACCAAGCCATTTTTGCCCAATATGTGTATTCCCGCTCGAATTCTTGCTAATTGTTTGTGAACTATATTTGTACTTGAAATTCATCTGTAGAAAACAATCAAAAACAGCAAATGATTAGTATAGTATTCAAAAGTGAACAAAGAAAATCGGTTTTTAACTATGGCTGGAAAACCGATCAATGATATTGATCGGTTTTTCAACAGGGCTGGAAAACAGATCAATGATCATTGATCGGTTTTCCAGCCTTGTGTGAAACACCGATCAATATCATTGATCGGTTTTTCACCAAAACCGATCAATGATAGAAAACAACCAGAAACTGCAACTGACTAGCATAGTATTCAATGTGAACAACTAAAATCGGTTTTTAACTATGACTGGAAAACCGATCAATGACATTGATCGGTTTTTCACCAGGGATGGAAAACCGATCAATCGTAGAAAACAACCAGAAACAGCAAATGATGTATAGTATTCAAATGACAAATGTGCACAAATATAATCGGTTTTTAACTATGGCTGGAAAACCGATCAATATCATTGATCGGTTATTCACTTCGGTTTTTCACAGTATAGAATAGAAAAACCGATTAACCCTTTTGAAACCGAAGTGAAAAACCGAAGTGCAAAACCTCGAAGTCGAAAACCGATGATAACAACCGATTGTGAAAAACCGATTTGAAAAACCGATTGTCAAGAACCGATTGCAAAAACCGATTTCAACAACCGATTGTGAAAAACCGATTTCAAACAATACAAAGGCCGCAGCGTCAACAACACAAATCTAACCTATTTCAACACAAAAACAATACAAATCTAACCTATTCTAATCTAATCATCATAACCTAACACAAATCCAACACAATTTAATCATCATAACACATAAAACATCTCAAATTTGCAAAACGAAATTAAAAAGTCCCTAACATGGTAGATTCGAGTACCTTGCCAAACTTGAGAGGGTCGCCGGCGGTCGGAGATGGTCTGCCAATGTCGAAAACGGCGAGAGAATGGCCGGAAACTGTCGAACGGCGGTCGGGTCGTGGTCGGGTCGGGGTCGGGTACGGGTTGCACAGTGTGGGTCGAGTTTTTGAATGAGAAATCGGTGATGAAAATGACTTTTCACCGATTTCTTACAAATATATATAGGAGGGGCTGTTTTGTAATTACATATTTTGGTTTTTTTTAATTTTTTTGAAAATTAAGGGCTTATAGGTAAATATATGTAAGGGCATTATGGGTATTTTGGGTATATAATGAAATTAATTTGTTTGAGGGGTTAAATTTAATTTGTTTAAAAATATTGGGTAAAAACAAAAATTGTCATTTTGAAATGGGTATTTTTCATAATTTTTGCCTTCATATATTTCTACATATTTGAAGATATTTATATAAAAGTACATAGTAGGACCTCGTTATAGGCCAAGTGAGATAGGTATAACCTGCATTCTGCAAATGATTGCGTCACAAGGACATTATGGAGAGTGAAAATGAAGTTCGATCTCTTAAAACTTGTCTATCACATCCGTGTTTGCACTTGGTTCCATCGGGAATGTTTACAAAGCTTAGCAAATCGAAGACATTTCCATTGTGTCTTGTGGTGCTGCATCTTGTACTTCAGTTATGGTCAACCCATGTGGTTGTATGTATTTGGGTTGTTTCTTCCTTGCTTACCTTATAAAGAGGTTTACTCATATAATATGTTGTTCTATACACTACTGTTAAGGTTAAAATATATTACATTGGTATCTTATAATCATCTTGATGACCCACAAGTCCACTTATAGTCACTTGTTATATTAGGTAGCAATACCACCACTGAATGACATTCCTCATTGACGGTTCTGACATGTCTATATTTACTGTTGAGATAACTGTTTTCTTTGTCTTTATTGTAATGATAATTCGCGGATTATTGTTATTTTCCATGTAATTTTCATAATTTTGTTTTCTTACTCAAATCTTGAAGATTTGAGTTCAAAAATGATAGATAAGTCGCTTCCAACAATTGATGGTGTGGTTGAGAGTTTTGAGCCAACAATAAAAAGTAAAAGACTTAGGCCATGTTTGTTGCCTAGGATAGGACTGGGATTGGATAAATCTTTTGTCCAGTCTCATGTTTGGCCTAACAAAAATCTTTCACTAAATTATACTAACTTTTCCCAACAGTGATTTTATCTCACTCCAGTGGGTTAAATCAATCCGAACCAAATACATGGGTTAATTTTATCCCACCGCCGTCTGCTTTCTCTCCTCCAGCTCCGTCGTCGTCACCGCTGCCGCTTGCTTTTACCGGTCGTTCTCTTTCTTCTCCGATCGAATCGTCGTTCTTCTCCGGTCGTTGCTTTCTTCTTCTATCGTCTTTTTCTTCTCTGTTCTTCTCTTTCGTTTCCCTCTCTTCCGCCGCCGACGAGATCGAGATCCGATCGATTACCAACTGAGTTTTGCGTCTTTTTCGTCACCGTTCCAGCGCATCGACGCCTCCGTCGTCTGCATCGTTCGTCACGTCGCTCAGCTGAGTTTTGCGTCTTTTTTGTCACCGTTCTAGGGCATCGACGCCTTCGTCGTCTGCTCCGGTTGTCGCATCGCTCAGTTGAGCTTTGCGTCTTTTTCGTCGCCATTCTAGGGCATCGACGCTTCCACCGTCTGCATCATTCGTCGCGCTGCTAGAAGCGGCGTGGGTTTTGGATGGGTTTAGTGTGGGATGGGTGATGAGAGAGGGAGGGATGCAGTGGTGTGCGGCTGAGACGTCGAAGGAAATAAAAAAACTTTTCCAAATATCTGAAAATTTTCATTTCAGTCCTTAGCAAATTTCATTTAAATCCTATCCTATCCTAGTGTCACCAAACATGAGATAACAATTAAATTAATCCAATCTCATCCAATCCAATCCAATTCAATCCAATCCCATATAAATAATTCAATCCTATCCCGCGTAACAAACGAGGCCTTAAGATTGACAAGATGGAGTGGATTAACTACTTGTAAGTCCTCTAATTATACACAATTAATATAACGTGTTATATTGTCAATTCTCAATGAGTAACCATAATTTCTTCGTTATGTTTTAACAAAATAGAGTGCAAGAAAACGAATGTGAATGACAGAAAAAGGGTCTTAATATTTTGGGGTTATACTCCAGTAATAGATTATATATACATACATATATATATATATATGACTTAGCATGTAAACCAGTAGTTGCTAAATAATTTACTTACATTTTTCTGTGTCTAGTCAAGGAAATGAAAAAGTGAAAGTTGGGTGACACTAGCACTAGAGGAGAAGGTTAAGAATGGGCAAATGGATATATCAATTGATTCTACATTGCCTAAACGTGCAACAAGTTCGTAGGGAAAATGAAGATCAGAGCTATGAAGTTGATGAAGATCTTGATAGCAGAGAAAATGATTCCAACATGGACAATGAAAGTCTCCAAACACGTCCTCATACTTGCTTTTGTCGGGCTAAAAAAAAAAAAAAACATTAACCAAAAACCAAAAGGAGTCAATACGACTGTCAGTTTTGGAAACCTGCTATTATTAAACTGTGGACGACTAAAACTGAAACTTTTCTGGTGGCTGATAGAGCATTTTGACACCTACACCTATACATTTCAGATTTGTAGGCAATCAATACCATTGAACTCCAATACATTTGCACAAGTAACAGGTAAACGTGACCATAGAGATTAAGTTGTAACATCTGGGGATATGTGAAACCTAGAGGTATAGAGTGAAAAGTATAAAATCACATGTGACAAGTTTTGTAAGAAAGAGATCAAAGACCGCATCGAGCAACTTGCAACATCCGATGATGAGTTCACGGTTAAGTTTTGCTTATATATGTTGTCCACTATCCCTACACCTCCTAATATTGATTACATGCCTGCGCGGTACTTGAGTACCCTACTTGGCATGAGAGGTATTGCAAGTAAGAATTGGGCTAGTTGGTGTTTCAGGAGTCTTTGTAATGGGATTCAACTTTTTAATGAAGCAAGCAATTAGACAAAAATCTAGTGCTTTTCAGTTATGTGCTCTTCTTACAGGTGAAATTATTAATTTGTCCTCTATTTTCTTATTTTATTTTGTGATATCCTTTCTTATCAAAGTAAATAGCTTACTATAGAATGGAAAATGATATTATCAACATATTAATTGTAAAGTAGACTTCTTAAACTTACAAATCAAACAAAATACATAAGATGGAAAATGAATCTCATTGAGGACAATATTGTACATTCAAGTGGAAAATGAGTTGCTTTTGCAAGGATTTCAAATTTGAATTAGTTTCCAACTTCAAGGTTTCAAATGGGTTAGTTTTCAATCAAACCCGTTTGTTTTTTAATGTTAGTTTCGAAACTCACTTTTTGTTAGTGGTAAGAAAAAAGAAATGAACTCAACAAAATATCAAATTATCAATAGAATATGTGTTTTACAAGGTCATTCCTTGTTTCAATTTAAAAGTTTTGATCAAAGTATCTTACTTGTTCTAACATTCCTGATCAAACTATATCCAACAAGGAAAGGATAACTTATCAAAATATAAAACAATATGAAACCAATCCAACAAGTTATACTCTTCGACACCTATATAAATAGAGCGTAATAAAACTCAAGTAAATAACAAAAACTCAAAGTAATACAGTGTTCTCAGATTTCGATTTACTAAACTGTGAGTGATGTTGCTTTTTTAAATTGTGTTTGTATATATTTTAATCAAGTTCAATTAAAAATTTGAACTGATTTTTCTGTCCATTTTGTGATGTTCATACATTTAAAATGCGATTGATTAATCATACCATATGCTGTATTGTCATTGGGTTGAATGCACTATTCCCCAATGTCAATGTTGATTTAATTTGCATTAACTGGAATTGCAACACTCTCTTTTTATCATTGTGTTGATATTTATTCATAATGTTCTTGTGTATTCTGCTTTTTCATATATCTACTATAAATGATGTTTATATTAAATTTTCTTGACTTATTTTATTTATCTTAATCCTTCAGTTAGCCTTCAAAATTCAAATTCAAAATTCTGCAATGTCCAACCCAAACGGTATGTTTATTTATAACCTCTATAAATTCCTTTTTTATTGTTGTTCAGTTAGTACTAGATAAAATTACTCATACCCTATTTAATATGAAAATGCATGCAATTCAGTTCAAATTTCCACCAAATCGTACCATATGGAAAAAAAAAATAAATAAAAATATTTCATCAACTATGCCATTGATTTATTTTCTTCCCACTTCTTTTTTTCTGTTGTCTTAGAAATTTTGCAAGAGGAAACGAAGATCGAATTACCGACTCACTATACATTGAAAATAGAGCCATACCCACTCCCATCATCTAAGGTACAAGAGGAAAAATGTGTATCAGGTATTTTTTAATAATGTTTTGTTTTTCGTATTTTTATATCACTCAAACTAATTCTTGAAATCATGATTAAGTTAAATTGGAGTTATTATTATTATTTTTTTCATATCTTGTATACACAATTTATGTATGTCAAATCATGATACACTGAATTACTAATTGCCATGAATTTAACAAAGGAAGAAAAGTTTCCACTTCTTGTCGGATTTTGGATACAGCAATGCAAATATATATATATATATATATATATATATGGTGTAAAAGCAATGCAAATAAATTTGACATGCTGTTGTAGCTGGGCTGGTGGCACCGTTGATAATGCCACCACCCGTCATGTCTTTTGATATGAGTTCTATAATCAATAAAAACATTTCTCTTCTCTCCAATATATGTCAGCTACTCTCGGCCCCCATCTTCTTGTAGGCCGATCATTCCCTATGAAAGCAATTTTTCGAACCGCACCACTAGTATCCTATCTTAATTGATTCCAATAGTCCCTTATACCAGTTCCAATAATCAAAAAACAAAAAATGAGGTGCTATTCAATAATTATTTAAAAATTATGGGCCATTTATTATATGTGCTCAATTACCTTTGAGCAAATTAGTTTAATGATCTAATTACCGTATGAATTTACTTTCTCTTTATTTCAAGATATTTTGCGAGGGGAAAGAGATCTTCAACCAGCTCATTTCACATTGAAAATCGAGTCATACTCATTGCTACTAGATGCCTTGACTGGAAAGGGCGAAAAATATGAATCTGGTAGTTTTTCTGCTGGAGGCTACAAATGGTAGGTTCAAATTATCTTCATATGCCAGCTTTGTTCCTTATTTATTTATATATATTTATCTATTTAACCCTCTAATACTCACCTAATTGGTGTTAGGAAACTGATTCTCTACCCCCTTGGAAACAAGACCAGTGAAGGGAAAGACTATATTTCCCTTCACTTGGCAATTGATGACAGCAATTCGTTTCCTAGTGACAATTGGACTATCTGTGTCAGCTTAAAAATGTTTGTGCTTAATCAAAAAACTATGAAATACTTGACAATCCAAGGTAATATATACATGTCCTTCACAATTGACATATTCACATTTTTTTTGTTCATTCATTTTTCTTCGTTAGAAACACAGTACACATACATTTTTATTAATTTTTCATATATTTGCACATGCAGATGCTAGAGGGGCAGCCAAGTATTTCGATAAGCTGAGAACTGAACAGGGTTGTGCCCAATTGCTTTCCCTTAATGAATTTAACGACCCACGTAATGGATACCTTGTTAATGACTGCTGCATTTTTGGAACTGAAGTTTTAGTTATTCAACCATCTTCTGGCAGTGAAGAAACGCTTACCATGATTAAGGAACTTGATGAAAGAACATATGCTTGGTCGATTGAAAATTTCTCTGCGTTAGAGAATGTCCAGTTCTCCGATGAATTCACTATTGGAGGAAGAAAATGGTAACACCCTTTTCTTTTCCATTAATGTTTAGTTCGACATGTTAACTAAGTACATTCATAGACAAACGAGGTTCACACAGTGGTTTAACCACCACCACCTACTACTTTAAATGGTGGGTTCGAGTCTCTCCAGTCCCATCTTTTGTATTAATATTCATAAAAGTATTGGTAGACCTCTCTTAATATCTAAGAGCATTTATCTAAATTGTAATACTAGAACCTCATCCGGGCTGGCTTCATAGGCCTCTAATCCAGAAATGATATCAGTTAATGAAAAAGAAACTACATTCATTTAACTATTTCAATTGATTTCAGGAAATTACAGCTTTACCCCAAAGGACATAAGACTAGAAAGGACAAATCTCTAGCTCTTTACTTATCGCTCCAAGATGATGAAAGTGTTGTGCCTAAGAGAAAAGTGTTTGCAAAATACAAGCTTCGAGTACTCGATCATTCTCAGGTTAAAGCCGTTGAAAAATCAGGTGAAACCCTTGGGAATTTCTTAAAGATAATAATCTAGTTTTTTGATAAGAAAAGCTAATGTTAAATCGATTTGCAGTAGCTTCTCACTGGTTTGACGCAAAGGCCGGACATGGTTTTCCAAATTTTATGCCGTTAAGTGATATCAATGAACTCTCCAATGGATACCTTAAGGATGGTACTTTAACTGTTGAAGTTGAATTTGATGTCATTTCTGCAATCAAGTTCCGGCCATAGACTTTTGCAGTGCATGATTCTTATCCGAGTGTTGGGCGTTCGGGCAGATGACCTGTAAATAATTGAACCTCTTCAATGGTTTCTTTCCTGTTGATTTGCATCTAAGAAATATGATTGTGTCTTTGTGTGCTTATAATTGATGTCTAATTGTTTATTGAATAAGAACTTGTGTTGTTCTTACTGTTGGGATTTTGCATCCTAAGAGGTTATAATTATATAAACGGTTTTATAAATTAAAATAATTATTTCATTCAATTAATATATGTTGTAAAAATTATGAATATCATGAAAAACATTCTTGATTATTGATGTAATCTCAAACCAAGTATATAAATGTTATATATAAACAGATTTAGTTTGAGATAAGTATTCTAAAGAGTTTGTAGAAAGTAAACGTCATCAGTACTTCACGCTCTAAAGTGTTTGTTCATCAAAATAGCAAATGGAGCCCTTCTTTAGGTAAGCACTAACTAAGGGGTTGTTTGTTTTTATCATTTTTCACTTAATAGGTATGAATTATACCTATTAAATGATTTTTTTTTTTTTAATTGGTCAAACAACTTAAAACTATCCAAAAATCATTGAAAATAAAAAACCATAATTTTTTACTTTTTACTAATTGTCAAATCACTTAATAATTTTTAAAATATATTATTTCAAATCTATCATTCCCAAACTAAAATATTTCCACATTTATTCTAATTTTATATTACACAAATTCATTTTAAATGTAATTAATAAAATATTGCGATAACTAAATTTTGTATTATTTTATAATTTCAACTCTTGTTACAATAGTAATTCAATTTAAGAACATTTTATTTACTTTTACTTAAATATATAAATTTAATTTATTTTACTATAATAATATATTTATGTATATATAATTTTTAAAAAAAAACTTTATAATAATAATTAATAATATTTGGGATAATCTTAAAAAGCTTATTATAGTTTGCAAAAATATCAATTTTACTACATATAGTTTCATTTTTGTTCAAAATCTTTCTTGATGTTAAAAAATTAACAGGCGATGTCCATTTTAGCAATTATGACTTCATCATTAATTTGTAACCATCGGAGACATTATTGTCTTTTCACACACCTCTAAGAAATATTTTGAGTGTTTTTATTAACATTAGAAGAGATTTTAAATAAAAATAAAACCATAAATAGTAAAATAGACATTTTTACGAATTACAATGAGTTTTTTGGGATTATCTCATTATATTTTAATTATGAACAAAAATATTATTAATATATACATAAAAGTGTTTTAGTATTTATTAAATAATTTATTATAATTGTTTATATTATATTAAATGAAGTTACATAATAACTAATTGTAAAATGATATAAATGTCAAATTATTAGTTTTCAGATAATTTTAACTTTAAAAAACAAACAAAATTATTATAAATTCAGAGATAAAAAAAAAAAAAAAACAAACAAACAAACATGTCATTCAGATTTCAGGTTTCAGTTATTATTCAATCTTAAGTCTTCAACAGTACTGTTCAGAGCAGTACTGTTCAATCTTTGGATAAAAAAACAAATTATCCCTAAATTAAATCTAAAGATAAAGTAAATGAATAGATGACTCAATTAATATATCAAAAGCTACTTTGAGCACCTTATATGAGAAATGTACAAAGTCACATTTCTATATGATTCTTGCTTCCGCCTTCAATATGTTGTGATCTGTTGTGGTTTGACCGGAACATTAAGGTGATCCTCCATAGTTCACCCTGAGTTGGGAGAATCTCTATGTAGTTTGTAGAGAATTGCAGCATGTTTTATGTGCTGAAGTCAATATATCATCTTCATTGTTCTGCTTTAGCTTCTTCATAATGGTGTGGTTCTACTTTGATAGCATTTCAACAAACTTATTTTTGCAGCTAGGTTTCAACATTTAAGGTCTTATCGTGGGATAGTGTCTTTTTATTTTTCAGCTGTTGCAGCACTCTGGATTTAATGTTTACCTGGCTGTTGTGACCTAGGCTATCATATGATGCCCTATATTTGGAAATTCCACATTTGTGCACACTCGTAATGAATTTCTGGTGCATTTCGAAGCTATACAATGAATTTATCTCATCCAAAGGTCCAGATCATTCTCAGTAATCTTCTTTTGTTTTATGGTCACACACATCATATATATATCAATATGCATGCACATGAAATTGTCATCCTTGCAATAATTCATGGTATGGACATTTGATAGTGATTTCATAGTCATTCTTAACTTTTTTTTGAGCAAATAGTCATTCTTAACTATATGTAATTTGAAACCTATTCAGCAGACCATTCCCTAAATGTCCTAAAGAAACATGCTTTAGGACATTTAGGGAGTTACACTTACAACATCAAGGGATAAAAGAGAGCAAAGAAGAGATGAGACTTACAATGGCCAATGAGGAAAGAAGAGTGGTCAGCTGGAATGGGCTGGAACAGCGGTTAAGTCAGCTGGAATGTGGCGAAAATTGATGAGAGAAGAAAGGAGAGGCGCCCAAAAAGAGAGGAGAGTGATTGAGCAGTTAAGTTGGCTGTTAAGTTAGTAGTTAAGTCAGCTGGAACGCTGTTTAAGTCGGTGGCTGAGTGGCAAAATTGGAAGAGAGGAGAGAAGAGCAGTGTGCAAGGGGGAGAGGTTTGGTCTGTTTTTGATCGACCAAAAACCTTTTAATTTAGGGTTTTGCAAGAGCACACCTAAGCGACACCTTGTGCCTCGGTTGGCGAGGTGCGCACCTAAGTGAAGGCACTGCATCTTACCAGCCTGGAGGTGCAGCAGTGGCGCCTTGAGGTGCCTTGCGCCTAGGTGCACGCCTTTGACAACTATGATTCTTAGACTAACATATATATATATATATAAGGCTTTTATAATCAAAACGTCCTAACTATAAAAAGTAAGGATCAACCAATCAAATTCACTCATTCCATTTGAATTAAATAAGAGAGAGAATTTGTTTTCAGAGAGAGAATGCAACGGATGAATTTGATTGGTTGATCCTTACTTTTTAAAGTTAGAACATCCTGATTATAGAAGCACTATATATATATATATATATAGAGACACGCACAAAAACACACATCTATTATTTAGTACCTGAAATGGAAGGAAAATAAGATGGGTTGAAAATGGTTCAAATTGTTGTTTCTATTGAAATTTGCAAAGTACTTGATTGCTTCATTTAGGATATGACTGTACAAGCAAGGTTCGTAAATACGTGGTACGATATGGTACGGGTACCCTATCGTGGTGTGATACGGTACGGCCGGTACGCATTATACGGGGTGCATATACGGCAAATGATTAAAAAAAAAAAGGTATGAAATTGGGGTCTTTTTATATATTGATATATAATTATAGAGATTTATTTATTTTTTTTAAATAAAAGGGTTTTATTAGGTATTTTTTCATAATTTAGGGGTTATTTATAATTTTTTTTGGGTTTAATTGGATATTTTATCATAAATTAGGGTCTTATTTATAATTATTTTTGGTTCCATTGAGTATTTTATGTTAAATCAGGGGTTATTTCCAATTTTTATTTATATATTTTCACATATTAGGGTTAGCCGTCACAGACTCACAGTCACTCATCCTCACCCTCACCCTCTCTCTTCCTTCACCCCCTCCCTTCCTTCACTCTCTCCCTTGCTTCACTGTAATTCCGCCCAAGGTTCATGTAAATACATGATACTAGACGCCTAGACCCGTTGGAAATGGAAGCTAAACCCACCAGAAATGGAAGCTGGACGCCGGAAAGCTATTGTCATGCCGAAAATGGAACCTATACCCGCCGGTAAGGAGAAAGGGTGAGATAGGCGCAGTCGATCGTGAGGTTTTGAGACTATTTAGGGTTGTTTTCTTTTCATACCCGTTTTTTCCCTTCTTTTTTTCTGAAACCCGACCCGTCGTATAATGCAATATACGCCCGTATCTGTACTGTACGGCCGTATACAGCCGTACCGATACGCATTATACGGTTGGAATTCCATACGGCCAAAATACGGCCGTATGGATGTGCTTTCTTGCTAATACGGCCGTATCGCCGTATATACGGGCCGGTACGACCGTATTTACGAACAATGTGTACAAGAGCAATTTAGGTCAGATAAAGAAACACTTTGAGGAGCTGAATGCAAGAGATAGAAATGACACATGTACTTTATTACCCACATACACAAATAGAGTGCTCTCATCGAGCCTTGATCCTCAGACCATCAAGTCAAGCTATATATGAACAAGTCATGATTATATCATAGCAATAGTAATCCACATATAGTTGGGATGATTTTTGAATTTTGTTTATGTTTTAATGTCTAACATAAATGTTTATGCCTCCTGAAATTAGCGTGGTTTGATATCTCTACATTGCAAGAAAGTTTAAAACTTTAAACAGTCTGATCAGCTCTTCCAAAGAGCTTAAACAACAAAAATGTTTCCACCTATCCAAAATACAATGAGTTTCTTACTATAAGCATGAAAGAAAAGGGATCTTTAGTTAAAATATTTCAAATTTAACTGGACATAGTAAAAGAATATGCCAATGTGTGAGACTTCAGACCACATTTTTCACTCTAAATTGAATTTTCTATAGTAAGGAAACGAAGAGCAAGACCAGCAAAGAAACTATTCAATGGAGTTTTACAGTTAAATTGACAAAATAAGAGTGTGTTGGAAGATATGATTCTGATTTCTAAGAATCATGTTGGGCGATATGATTCTGATCTCTAGGGATCATTTTGAAGATTTGATGCTAATTTCAAGGGATTATAATTGAATATATTTAGGATGCTAGATTAATTATTTCCTTCTTCAAGAAAGGCAACAAATCCTTAATTGTAGTTGTCATAGTTGACTACTACTATCCCTAATGTGTATATATATGTTGTACAATTTGTAAAGTTAAAGTAGTGAATAATAATTCTCTCAAATTCATAAAATATTAACAGAGTGTACCTCCAGTTGTGTGAAATTCTCACCTTTCACTCTTCCAATAAAGAATTGATAGGGAAAATCAGACGTCCTTGCCAAGGCCTCTTTGGTTTCTCATAGATCTGTGAGAACTCCATCATAGAAAATATTACAAATTGATTAATCACTAAGACTAAAAGAAGGAGGAAAAACAGTAAATTAATTTATATTTACTAATATAGTGAGAAAGACATAATATATGCATAAACATAACATTGTAAAATAAAGCAAAATGATTGTAGGGCTATTATCCTCATTCATAACAAAAACATCAGCTAGTAGCAGAATGCACTCGTTCTCATGGGGGAGAAATTCTAAAAGCAGAACAGCAGAGCGTTCTTAAACTAACCTAGGTATATGCATGTAAACAATCACATGATAAAAAGACTAAATAAAATCCTCACCACTGACGTTATTGTAACTAATCAGTGAGGATCTCCAGGAAGTCGATGCATCAATCAATTACTTAAAAAACTTAAATGCATAACGCAATTACCTTCTATCGGGGAGATGGCTTGGAGTTGCACTGTGAATGAGGGTCTTTATACATAATATGATTAAACATCAGACTTGGACTCGGATAGATATTCTGTGACATCAGAGTCAGAATTCTCCTTAACCTGCAAGAAAGTTAGTGAACTCACTAAGTGTAATATATTTATAATATAGAGAATAGTCCAAAATTTCAACGAAATTATGTAGCCAATTAGTTTTACAATTAATAAATGATGAAAGGATATTGATACATATTTTCCACATTCGTTTTCTTTAAATTATATTCTTATTTCAACTCAAATATAAATCTAACCTCCTAACCCTGAAGTGAGTGGGATTAGATCATAAAACCTCTTTACATAAAATATAAAAGATCTCACCACAAAGCTAGGCAGTATCCACAAAAAAATTAATTAACAACAGTCATCAAAAGCCTCAAACCTTGATAAGAGTAGGCTTTAGTCCCAAGACATCATGCATATGGTCCATGCTCTAACCACTCAACACAATTTTAAAAAAGAAAGAAAAAGTTAGGCCTCATCAATTGAAAGATCAATATATACAAGTAATCAGGCTGACTTGACAAGAAATAGAAACAAAGAAATAAGTAACTAACTCACCTACTGACAGTTACAAGCTCATTCGCGCAGCACTTTGAATTGCAATGTGCCTTATTTACCGACGAGTGACAAGCACACTCAAATTTTTATGTGTTAGACTGTAAATTGTACCAAAACCAACAATTCAATGTAATCTGCAAGCCCCAAGATTAATCTTCCACATCACGGCATATAAAGTTATCTTCATATCCATGACAAATAAAATTTACAAAGATTTACAGCATGACCCAGAGTATCTATCTACAAGCATAATGTTCAACTGTTGGAATCATTTCATAAACTTTGCTCATTAAGCTAACGTGATCTTTCCCTTCTTTAGTCAAACACATGTAGCTGTATGCGTAACGGACTATCCTCATAGTGACCTCATCTGGCACAATGCCTTCATTTAACATAATCCCAAAGGCTTCAAGAGCTAATTTTCCTTGACCACACAGCACATATACACCTATCATTGCATTCCATGAGACTGTATCCTGTGATACCAAGCCCTTGAAAACAGCCTCAGCATATTCTAGGTACCCACATTTTCCATACATATCAACAAGTGCAGTAGAGACAAAACTGTCAAGCAAAAGTCCAGACTTAATTGCCATAGAATGCAGCAGCCGTCCACTTTCCAAGGTAGCCATATCGGAGCAGCCACTTAAACAGCTGGCAAGAGTGAACTCGTTGGGCTTTACCCCTTCTTGCTGCATTTTTCTAAAGTGCATAAGCATTTCCTCCGCTTGGTCTGCCTGTGCATAACCAGCAATGATGGCTGTCCATGAAAAGAGGTTTCTCTTGATCAATATATTGAAAGCTACATCTGCATCTTTCAAGCATCCAGTTTTGGCATACATGTCAACAAGCGCAGTTCCAACAAAATTGTTATCATCAAGTCTGTTTTTTATGATATGGGCATGTATTTGCCTTCCAAAAGCTACATCTGAGAGACTCGAACAAGACCTCAAAACACTGTTAAATGTGATGTTGTTGGGTTGGAATCCTCTTAAAAGCATCTCATAGAAAATTCTAGGCCCCAAACCACAGGTTTCATGAACTTGGAATCCAGATAACAGAGCATTCCATGAAACTGAATCTTTATCGGTAATTGTCTCAAACATGCGTACACCTTCAAACAGACGGTCATTCTGCATATACATCGAAACTAGGGCATTACTGATCAAAGTTTCAGATTCAAAGCCACATTGGCATACACAAGCATGAATACTTTCACTGTAATGCAGGTCCCTCATATCAGTTGCAGCACTAACAAGACTACCAAAGGTAAATTCATTAGGTTTGACACCCATATATCTAATCAAATTAAACCACTTTGCCGCCTCTAGGCAACGTCCTTGTTGTTCAAGGCAAATCAAAATTTTGTTCCAGGCCACCACATTAGGATCCACAATACTGTTGAAAACTTTTATCGCATCATCTGCAGACCCACATTTGGAGTACATATCAAGTAGCATAAAAGTAACAACTTCATCAAGCATACAACCTAATCTGACTGCCAGAGAATGCACAACCTTCCCTGCTCTTATATCTCCCGACTTCGCACACCCTTTCAAAACAGTGGACAAAGTGAACTTGTTGAACTTTATCTCCATATCTTTTACATTATAAAACAAATAAATTAACTTTTCACCATTACCCTCCTCAGCATAGCCATTAAGCAGTGCATTCCAAAGCATAACGCTCTTAACAGGCATGCTACAAAACACTCTATCCGCAAGCTCCATCTCACCACATTTCGCGTAAAGGTCAACAAGAGCAGAACCAACAAACAAATCCAAACAGAACCCAAGTTTCGTTACTTGGGTATGAACCAGTTTACCAAAGTGTAAATCCAAGCACATGGAGCAAGCTTTCAAGCCAGTAGCCAAAGCAAATTCGTTGAACCTCACGCCTTCTCTCTGCATCCGAGAAAACAAACAAACACCATCACCAGCCTGCCCATGTTCAACATACCCAGAAATCAATGCAGTCCAAGACACAACATCTCGAACAGGCATTTTATCAAACACCTTGTGTGCATACACCACACTCCCACATTTCACATAAGCGTTAACCATTGAAGCCCACAGGTGGGTGTCTGGTTCCAACCTGGTCACGACCAACTGGCCGTGAATCATTTTGCACTCGTTTAGAGACCCTTTTGCAGCAGACTTGCGTAACCATAGCGAGCATTTCTTTAAGCAGTGAACTGGGCCACGCATGTCCAGATGAAGACCTGAAAAAACATGGTGGTAATTTACAATTATGTTGATTTTTTTGTTTTTAATTGGACAATTATTGAATATATATATACATATATATTTTTTAACTTCATTTTACATATTTAGTTACCACTTTTCAAATGGGGAAATTTTACTTTATTTTCTAACTGTTAGCAAAATATTATTTTTTTACTTACTG
Organism: Nephelium lappaceum; assembly: GCA_021234005.1. Classification (NCBI taxonomy): domain Eukaryota; kingdom Viridiplantae; phylum Streptophyta; class Magnoliopsida; order Sapindales; family Sapindaceae; genus Nephelium; species Nephelium lappaceum. Next base: position 13,595,322 of record CM037998.1, on the reverse strand, counting down.
ATATGTTTTTAATTTCAGTTATCCCTAATATTTTAAAAATTCATCAAATTAACTTTCTGTTAATTGATTGTTAGTCAAATTTAACAGTTGAAATGATATTTTAATTTTTTTGTTCCATTAATTATTTGAAATTAATAAAAAGAAAAATAGTAGATCTCCACCATCTATCAAAATTGTGATAGATGGTGGAGATTTAATTGAGAAAAACTGAATAAAATTCAAATTAAAAAATAAATTAAAATTAAAAACATAATAAAAAATAGAAAAAAAAATAAATCAATGGTGGAGATGTAATAAAATACAAAACATTTTTGAAAATTTTTATAAATATTTGCTGATATTTTTGAGTTCTAAGTGTAATGATTATATGGGGATTATCAATTCCGTAAAATATTTTGAAAATTTTTATAAATATTTTCCATATTTTCGTAAAACATTGATATCAATGAATACATACTGTAATTTTATATAATATCATAAAGATTTCTGTGAAATATTGGAGAAAGTTTTATAAAATATCGGGTATACTTATGTTAATATCGAGAAAGAGAGAGAGAGACTGATAATATTTTATTATGTTTTTATTTACCATTTTGTTTTTCTTAATTAAACAAATTATCTATTCACATTTTGCTTTTCATTTTTGTTTATGATTAATGGATTTTGGAAAAAACCATATAACAATTTATAACTTATAAATTTATGATTTTTTGTTTTTTTGTTTTAAACAAGAATCTCATGATTTACTATAGAGCCACCCAAAAAACTTATTCTATCACCCATTTATTTTGTACACCCATCATTAAAATTAAAAAATTAAATATTTTACTCAGCACACCTTGTTTGATCCCAAATTACCCTTTAGTTAGTTTTTTTCTTAGGATAATCCTATTTTTTCTCTGTAGTTTGATATAATGTTAAAATTTCTCAATCTTTTTAGAAATCGTTAGTTTTCTCCTTGTTGATTTATAAAATAATCAAATGCTCCCCTATAGTGTATAAAAATATCCAAAAAACCTAGTGTCGTTAAAGTTAGCGTTAAAAATCAAAGTTTGACCGCTAATATAGAAAAATAAAACTACAACGGCACTATGATTATTTTGGTAATTTCAATAACAACAATAATGGTAGAGGATAAATTAACATTCGCCAAAACTATAGAAAATAATTAGCAATTACATTAAACTATAATGGGGAAAGTGGGAGTATCCCTATTTTCTATTCTTCCTCCTGTATGAGCAAACTTGTCCTGGATTTATTTCTACAATTGGCATAAAGAGAATAATCAAAACTAATTATAGGTTGCCAATAAGAATTTGATCTTGATAATTGCAGGTGCAATAGTCTATTTTGTGATACCAACTCTATCAATTTTGGAGTCGTTTTTGAAAAATTGAAGAATTGATCCTTTTCCATCTTATAAAATAAATAAATAAATAAAAGAAGAAAGCCTCAAGGTAGAAAGATATTCTTTGTTCAAACTTATGACTTTAACCATAATATAACAAAAGTAATTTAAGGAAAACAAAATATAGAACAAATGATATTGGGAAACCCAAGAGCTTTTAAAAATTAAATGGAAAATGTGTGTTAATTGAGATGTGATAAAAACACTATAGTTCTATAGGTATTCATAAAAATCCTTGTTTCTCTCTATGAATCTCTCTACCAATAAAACAATGGAATTATTCATTAGGGAATTATAAAAATTATGAAATTCCTTTACTTCAAGCAGTGGTAAGCTTTTCTTTTTGTTCGGCAAAAGTTCTAAATGATGGAATATTTTATTATCGAAAATGGGTAATAATGTTTTTTTTTTTTTTTACTTATATTACTTTGTCCTTAAAAGTAATTCACTCATTAATATTTTGGTTATGATGAATTTTATTGAAAAATGGATGTGGAGTGAAGTTTTTTGGGTGGCTTTATTTTAGACTTTTTCTAACGGAAATCTCATCATTTTTTTAAAGAATCTCATAATTAATTTAATATTTATTTTTAATTTAGGAAAAAAAAAATTAACTAGTGAATTTTTGAGACTTCGTTAAGAATGACCTGGTCCAATGAGAGTAAGATGTCACCATTTCCCACTCTATCTGTTTATGGATTGTTAATAACTTGAATTTCAATATCTACCGTATGTCATACGAGTTATCGAGACTTAATTACTTAATTTGTCACTGCATTTTCAAATTCAAATGAAGAACGTATATGCCTCCAATGTGAAACAAGTCACAAGTCTAGTCTCAAGTATAGATTAATAATATGCAGTACAAAACCATTGAAATACACTCCAAAAGATAACACGAAATTAAAGTCTAAAACCCCAATTCCATTTCCACGATATAATTACGGTTTTTGAATTTCTATTTCTCCAAATATGCCATAACAAACACAAAGAACCACAACAATTTGAGACTATTGCAGCCCAACTTTCACTTGACTTCATCAGTGTCTGTTGCATATATGACAAAGCAAATGTGTTAAAATATGTCTCCAAGTATATCATAATGTTTAGGCTTAATATTATTAACCTTTCTTCTTTTCAAATTAAGTACAGTTACATTTATATGCTTTAATAAAATATTCGATAGAAATATCCTTTAGATGAAAATAATAATAATAATAATCAACTTCAAATCTCCTTTCAAAGCAAAATTTAAACCATTTTTATGAATAGCTAGTCCATATAAAAATTGAAGGTCAATCATCTCTACTATATAACATTATCAAAAACTTTAGTCTTGCAAATGTTTTGGTGTAAAATAAAATACATTTGTCAAGAACATCTTGACAAGAGGTCTAACTATGAAACAAGATTTGACAAAATTGAATAGAAGTTTATTTAAAAAATTATGTACATTTAAATTTTTGTAAAAATGAATAGGATATTATTCTAAACAAAAATTAACACCATTTGGCTTTATTTAATTTAAACTAAACTATTAAGAACGTCAATGATTTTAAGCCTTAAAAACTATTTATGAAAAGAGGAAACTTCATTAATTTTAGTTTTTAAGTTTTTGAAAAATATCAAGTTTTTAAATTTGTTTGAAACAACTATTTTTATCCTTAATTTTTTCAAAACTTTTCAAAAAAATCAAAACTGTCAGTCAACTGACAGTTAATGGTGACTTTAAACAATTTAAATTGTAATTTAACAACTTAAATTCATGAACATTTTAGAAAATTTAACTTATAGGTTTATTATCTTATGAGAGTAATTCGGTAATTTATGTGTCACTAATAACTATTAAAGACAAAATATTTTTCTATACATTCTGTTAATGTTAACCTTCGGTTAATTGATGGTTTGGACTTTTTTAAAAAGTTTTGAAAAAGTTATAGATAAAAAGAGTTGTTTTCAAAAGAACTTTAAAAATTTATTTTTCGAACCTCAGGAACTAAAATAATATTTCCTCTTATAAAAACAAAAACTTTGAGTGTGAGCTGAGCTTACGATCTACGAAGAAACATTCTCAAATGAGGATCCACAGGCAAGCCCATAGTTTCATACCGTGGATCATAATTACTGTTTCTGGGGCACCTGCAATTGATTTTCCATAATTAAATAAGTGATCAATGTACTGTATTCAATAACAAATAATTAAAATATATCAGTCAAATAAAAATAATATGAGTTTTAATTAGCTTAAACTAAACCTTGGATATACTAGAGAAGTTGGAATGGGCAAGTTCCGTCCTGGAGGAGGAAGATTTGGTGTTGGTGGAATATTAGCAAACCAATGCATTCCCATCTTCTACATTTAAAGTAAAAATAAATGAATTAAAAACATTTATGAAGAATATTATATGCATGGAAACAATATCATCAGGAAAAGAGAATTATAAACTGTTGTCAAGTACAACCTTACAAATTGAGAAAAATTGAGCTCAAAACCCCTTTGACTGGAACCTAAAAGACTCTAATTCGGCTCAACCACATCTCATGAGGTTGGAGACTATCAAAAAAACAAAAAAAAAAAAAAAAAAAACAGAAAGAACACTTATCTAATAATTTTTAAGAATTAAAAAGTACTACTACGAACTGTCAAGTAAATTTTTGTTGTAGAACAAAAGGAGATAGAAAAAATAAAATAGGATTGAGAATGAAGTAAACCTTGTTGTTATTATAGTTGGAAGACATGCCTGCTTCAGGTTGAAATGGTAGTGAATTAGGCAATGGAGCTCCCTATAGGAATAAAGGAAAAGAAAAAGAAAAACAAAGCAAAACAAAATTATAAAAGTGTAAATCCAAATATGTATTAAGAAAATTAAATAAATATTATAAATTTTTAATTATTAATTACCGTTTGAGGAGGAATATTAACTTTTTGCATATGATTAGAGCCAACATCTTGATGAAAGTTAGGTGATGCAAAAGCTGAATCCATCACCCCTTGCTTTTCATACTTTTGTTGCCTAAAAATCAAAATCAAAACAATTATTTTCGCTAATGAAAGAAACATTATCTACTAATGCATATACAGACTTATTGATAAATAATTAGAAGAGAGAAAAAAATCTTACTGATTTTTATCGTTATTATTGGAAGCTCTATTTTTATGGCACTAAAATTAGGTAATGTTTTGAAGATAGTTTTGAATTTTTAAAATAAGTCTTTTTTTAGTACTATTAATGCACACGAATTATTGTTTGTAGAGAAAGACTCATAAAAATTAAAATGAAAAATAAAAAAAGAAAATCATTTGCATTTATTTTAGTACCATTAGTGCACACGAACTAGTGTTTGTAGAGAAAGACTCGTAAAGATTAAAATGGAAAAAAAAAAAAAAAAAACCATTTGCTTTTATTTTCTTTATAGAAGCACAAAATAAACATTTGACTTATAGAAAAGAGGAACTTTAAAGGTTTTTTTATTTTTCCTTCATAGAATTGAATTGACACCCCTTCTAGATTTTCATAATAGTAATTAACTTTGCGATAAAAAAGATAAGTGAAGAAAGTACCCAAAAATTGGAGGAGGATCAATAAGAGACAGCAGATTCAGGTGATGCCTATTTGCCCATTGTGGCCGTTGAATAAAAGATCCAATGTTTTCATTTCTAACTGTCATCTGATAAAAACAAATGATTATGAGTTCTTTAGAATTAAATTTATATTGATAATATGAATTTTTGTTTAGAAATTATTATGAGTGAAATTTTACACCTTTTTTAATCTATCGTATTAGTTTATTCTATTTAATAATTCGTTTTCCAGTACAATAACTATAGTCAATGCGGAAGTAATTATGATATTGGTCCAATATTTTTTAATCTGTCTCAATAAAAAAAAATATTTACATGTTTGGTTGAAAGAAAAAACAAACACGAGAAATGAACAAGAATTTCTCAAAATAGTTTATCAATTAATTACTAAATTACTTTATTAAACCACTTTCAGTTCTGAACACTTCAAAAGCACGGTCTATAAAAGCAATTCCACGTGCAGCCATAGTATATATGCATGGAAATGTTCTTAATTAAAAGCCCTAATTAAAATTAATCAAAAACCAATTTTTAAAATGTTTTGTAATGATAAACATAATTTGATCTAAAAAATATTTATAAAGCTATTTGCAAAATCATTTTCAAGAATTAGAAAAGCACTTGAAATAAGTTTTTGAATATTTAACACTTCTACACCAAATGTTAAAACCACTTTTTCCAAGAAGCACTACTAAACCTGAGATTGAGGAACCGGGTGGTGAATCGGAGGAGCTGCTCCCCTAGCAGATTGAGAGTCCAAGCGAAAATCTGATGGCAGACTTGATGCTGGTAGCTGATAATTATTATTGGTGGGCCCAGTTCTCATGGCTTGGTGAAGATGATCAACAGGAAATGGAGGGACATGATTAAGCAGTCTCTCCCCATCAAACACACCTTGTGAGGGAAAAGACACTTGGTTTCCAGTTATCAAACTTACCTGATGATGATCATCTTGTTGAGTCTGAAACATTCCTGCTAGTGGAGATACTCTCTCTCTCTGATCACAATAAACATAGATAGTATCATGCTTTTTCAGTAAAATTAAGATTAAATATGGAGGGACCCGAATGCTATCAAAGTTATCCATAAATATCTAGCTTTTGATGAATTATAGAACCAACAACTTGTTTTTGCAAATTCTAGTCACATCAATGAAAGTCATGTGCAACACTTTCACAATTACATTTACTTTAATTTAATTTATTTATTTTGATCTGTAATTGGTGTATTACCACCGTTATTTTACTCTTACTTAATGTCGCTTTACCATGCATTACTTGATGTCAGTTTAATTTGCTAACCCCATATATATATATATATATATATATATTAGGTAAACATGTTTTGAAATTTTTATTTCAGGACCATTAATCATAATCACTCATTTTCACTAGTTCCCATTACAATGATTAAACTCATTAAAAATAAGTGATAATTGTAATTAGCGATAGATAATAAAAATTAAGAACGTCTTACTACAGAAGAACCTATTTACATATATAATAAAAGTGAAATGATAAAAAATGAGTTTCCTTTGGCTCTCTAGTTTCTGTCTCTGGATTATTTATGGCTTTACATTGTTAAATTTTATAATATATTCATTCAGGAGTCACTCTTACTAGCAAAGCAACTGGTTTCCTTACCCCCTTTTTTTCTAAGCTTTTTACAACGTAATTATATTAGATAAGAGTGTTACTGTGTTATATGGGAATATAAAGCAAAAAATGAAAAGAAATGCTAAAATATGCCTTCTGAAAAAAAAAAAAAAAAAAAACATGTTTTCATCATAACTTCACTCATAATACAAAAGTTTTAAAAAACATGTTTTAATTAGAAAAAACTAATTCGACAGTTTAAAAAGCATGAAAACATAAACATAGTAACTTATAGAAAGTACCCAAAAATTAGAGGATCATTAAGAGACAGCTGATTCTCGTGATGCCTATTTGTCCACTATGGCTCCTAAATAAAAGATTCAATGTTTTCATTTCTTACCGTTGCCTGATAAAAGCAAATGATTATGAGTTCTTTAGAATTAAATACATATTTATAATATGAAGCTTTTTCAGAAGTTATAATGAGCGAAATTTTACATGTTTTTTTTAAACTGTCGTATTAGTTTATTCTATTTGATTATTCGTTTTCCAGTGCAATAACTATAGGTTTTTGGGAAGTAGTTTTGATATTGTTCCAATATTTTTTTAAAGTGTCTCAAAGAAAAAAAAAATTATTTATATGTTTGGCTGAAGGAAAAAACAAACACGAGAGAAATGAAAAAGAATTTCTCAAAATAGCTTATCAATCGATTAGTAAATTGTTTTATTAAACCAGCAGTTTCATGTCTAAACAGTTCTTCAAAAGCATGGTCTATAAAAGCAATTCCACGTGATCTCACATTATATATGTTATAAAATGTTCTGTAATGATAAACATGCTTTGATCTGAAAAAATATATATAATACTATTTTCAAAAGCATTTTCAAGATATCAACTTAAATTGTAAAGAAAAAGACATTCTCACCTGGGACTGAGGAAATGGGCGGTGAATCAGAGGAGCTGCTTGCCTAGCAGGTGGAGAGTCCGGGCGAAAATGTGATGGCACACTTGATGTAGGTGGCTGATAATTATTACTGGGGGGCCCAATTCTCATGGCTTGGTGATGATGATCAACAGAAAATGGAGGGACATGATAAAACACACCTTGTGAGGGAAAAGACAATTGATTTCTATTTATCAAACTTGTCTGATGATCTTGTTGAATCCGAAAACATTCCCGCTTGTGGAGATACTGGCTCTCTCTGATCACAGTCAACATAGGCATTTGATCATTAAAAGTTAAAACATAATAATGATGGTGTTTCGGGTATATATATATATATATATATATATATATATATATGTAGGAAACTTCATGTAGTCCCTGAAATTTTTGAAAATATCAAAATTTTAAGCATTTTTGAGAAATAACTTTTTTAATCCCTAACTTTTTTCAAAACTCTTCAAAATAGTTCAAACCGTCAATTAACTAACGGTCAACAATGACAAATAGTTTAGATAGGAAGGGCAAGATGGTCTTTTTGTATGAAATGTTAAGGTCGTGATACGTGGACGGTTAGAATTTTAAAATATTTAAAAAATTGATAAATGAGGATATTTTAATAAATAACTTAATTTAAAAAATAAAACAAAAATAATTCATTTTCTTCGTTAACAAAATCGCCATTCATCATCAACCTTCATTATCAACACAAATCAAGTCCTAAATCATCATTATCAACACAAACAAAAACTCATCTTCATCACCAAAACAATCAAAGAAAACAACAGTCACCATACAATCACACTCAATCTAAAAATCATCAATACTTCATAAGATGTTAAACAATCCACGCAATCACCTGTTCAACAATCCACAAAAAGTCATCAACACCCAATCAATCTAAACATCATCAACAGCCACCATCACAATCACAACCTGTGAAACACCTGAAAACCAAAGCTCTTTCTTCTTTTTCCTTCTTCTATAAAATCAATCATCAAAAATACGAATTGGGTCTCCACGCGACACCAAAAATCTGAACAATCTGGTTCGTCAATCTGGTTCGAACCAGACCGTCGATCTGGTTGGCACCATCTGATCGACGATCTGGTTCGCACCAGATCGATGATACCAAATCGTTGATATGGTTCGCACCAAGTGTGACGATCTGGTTCGTCGCACCAGATCGTCACCAGATCAATGCACCAGCTCATCGATCTGGTGACGATCTGGTACGAATCAGGTCGACGCTCGTTGACCTGGTTCGCACCAGATCATCGCACTTGACGATCTGGTTCGTCGCACCAGATCGATGAGCTAGAAGTGCGACGATCTAGTTCGAACCCAGAACTGTCGCTGGTTCTAGGTTCGATCCCTGAACTAGCGAAAAAGATGACGAATGGAAGAGAGGAAAGGGAGACAAAGAAGGAGAAGAAGAAGAGAGGAGAGAATGGAGGAGATGAAGAAGAAAAGAGAGAAAAAGATGCTGTTGAGAGAAAATGAGAGAAAAATGTGGTGATGATTTTTTTAAATTATTATTAATTATTTTTTTTAATTAAATAAATTTTTTTTGACTATATATTAATTTATTTATTTTTAATATTTTTATTTAACTAGAGGTAAAACGGTAATTTAGACATTACAACTAAACTTAGGGGCAAATGAGTCATTTTGCTTTTCCGTATCTTTCAACTGACGGTTTGGACTATTTTAAAGAGTTTTGGAAAAGTTAGGGACTAAACAAACTGTTTCCAAAATATATTTAAAATTTTGGTATTTTTGAAAATCTCAGGGATTAAAATGAAATTTTTCCATATATATAGTAATGCTGTCATCAGTACCTCTTAAATTTAAAAAGTTAGGACGAATCAATCAAAGTTATCCATTATGTTTGAATTAAATAAGAGAGATAGTACAATGGATGAACTTGATTGGTTCGTTCTAATTTTTTAAAGTTAGAAGATACTAATGGTAGAATTACCATATATATATATATATAAATCTAAATCTTATGATAAAATTTCACAAAAATTATTGAAGCGACATAGACTTCACTTAAACCATTTAGGGTTCAAGTACACTAAGTTAGATAGTATCATGATTCACTAGTCTGTATCATTTAGATTAAATATGGAGAAACCCGAATGCTATCAAAGTTATCCATTAATAACTTTTGATGAATTATGGAACCAACAATGTGCTTTTGTACTTTCTATTGACATCGTTAAAAGTCATGTGCATTTACTTTTAATTTAGGGATATTATCAATTTACCCCCTCAAAATGAAAATAATATCAAACCACCACTGGTTTCAAAAATATTAGCTAAATAGGTCCAACCGTCAATTGAAATAGTAAATTGACCAAAAATATAACAGAACCGTCAATTTTAAGGGTATAATCGTCAATATATTTGGATTGAATTAAAAATTTAAATAAAAATAAAAAATTTTCATCAAAAAAAATTAAAAAGCTAAATTAAAAAAAAAAAAGCTCTCTCTCTCTCATTATCTCTCTTCTCTTTTTGTCACTCTCTCTCTCTTCCTCTCTCTCTTCTTCTTCTGTCACTCGCCTCTTTCTCTCCTTCCCCTTATTCTTCTTCTTCCGCCGCCGTCCTCTTCCACCCTCCACCGTCTCTCTTTCTCTTTCTTCTTCCTCTGTCACTCGCCCTCTTTCTCTCCTTCTTCTTATTCTTCTTCTTCCGCCGCCGTCCTCTTCCACCTCTTCCGCTGTGTCTCTTTCTCTTTCTCTTTCCTCTCCACCCTCCTCTGTCGTCGCTCTCTCTTCCCTCTCCACCCTCCGCCGTCTCTCCTTCGTCCCTCTCCACCCTCCGCAGTTGTTTTCTCTTCCATTTCCTCCATCCATCGACGACTTCTTTTGGATCTCTGTCAGATCCGATCCAGTGGATGACCCTCCTCTGTCGTCGCTGATGATCCTCCTCTGTCGTCGCTCTCTCTTCTCTCTCCACCCTCCGTCGTCTCTCCTTCGTCCTTCTCCACCCTCCGCAGTTGCTCTCTCTTCCCTTTCCTCCCTCCAGCGGCGACCTCTTTTGGATCTCTGTCAGATCTGATCCAGTGGATGTTTGATGGTGTTCATCGCTGGTATTGGATGATGGTTTGATGGACAGTGGGTGTGTGACAAATGGTGGTGATGGTGATGATGGTGATGAGAGTGGCTGGTGTGTGATGGTGTGTGAATGGTGCCTGGGTGTGTGTTTATTTGTGTTTTTTGTTGTTTATTTGTGAATGGTGCTTGGGTGTGTGTCAATCGAAATTTGGTTTTTTGTTTTTTGTTTTTATTTGTTGATGAGTTTTTTTTTTTCATTTTTTTCATTTAATTAAACCCAGATCTTCAATGAACAATTGAAGATCTGGGTTTCTCAATTTTTTTCTTTTATTTTTTTAAATTTATTGAAGAGTTTTTTTTTTTTATAATTTTTGTTTCGATGAGAAACCCAGATCTGCAACTGTTCATTGAAGATCTGGGTTTCTTCAATTTTTTTTTTCAAATTTTTATTGAGGTTTAGATTAATTTTTAATAGTTAATATTTTATTTGATTTAAATAAAAATTAATTATTTTTTATTTAATTAATAAGGGTATTTTGGTCTTTTACTATTTTTATCACAAAACCACTAAATGTATCGATGGAAACCGCTTTTCCCAGACGGTAGGGGGTTATTTGGCTAATATTTTAAAAAATAGGAGTGAATTGATATTATTTTCGTTTTCAGGGGGTTTTTTAGATTTTTCCCTTTAATTTATCTATTTTGATGTGTAATTGGTGGATTACCATCATTATTTTTAGGGAATATCCTAAAAAACCCCCCAAAAACAAAAATAATATCAATTTACCCCACTTTTTGAAAATATTAGCTAAAAAACCCCCTACCGTCTCCCAAAAGCAGTTTTCATCCGGATTTAAAGCGGTTTTATGAAAAAAAAAAACATTAAAAGACCAAAATACCCTTATAATTTTAAAAAAATAAAAAATAAAAAACAAACAATTAATCAATTACCAAACTATCCTTTGATAACCAAATTAAAAAAACATTAAATAAATAATAAATTAATTTGAAAAAACTAAAAAATTAAATAAATATAAATAAAAACTAAATAAATTATATTTAAATAAAAAATTAATTAATTAAATTTAAATAAAAAAATTTTTCATCAAATCTTCACCGTCCATTTAAAATGGACGGTGGAGATTTTGAAAAAAAAAATAATGGAGATCCAATCCCAGACTGGATCTCCACCATCCATCAATTACCATGGACGGTGGAGATCCAATCTGGATTGGATCTCCACGATCCAATTCAATCTCCAGTTGAACTTCAACATCAAACACATCATTGTCATCATCAACAACACACAAAGAAATTGATCAAATAACACTTCAACAACAACAAAAAAAAAAACCCAGATTTCCATCAACAACAACAAGAACAGTGCCCGCAGATCCCCCACCGCACCGCTCCATGATGCCGATTTAAAGCCGATCGGCCGTTCCTCACCGTCTTCTTCGTCTCCTCCACGAACCGCGTCGGAAACAGCGCCTGTAACGCACCGCCTCACCACTCGACGCAATGGCACACGACTCTGTTCCTCACCGTCCTCTCCATCTCCTCCACGAACCGCGTCGGAAACAGCGCTTGCACGATCTGATCTGAAGGTGTTTGAGAGAGAAGGGGGGGGGGGGGGTGGTGTCTGTGAGATAGAGGGAGGGTAGAAGGGCGGGGGGGGGGGGGGGGGGGGGTGAGGGGGCCGACGGCCGCATCTGTGAGAGAGAGAGAGAGGGTGAAAGAGTGTTTTTATTTTTTTTTTCTTTTAATTTATTTTCAATTGTTTTTATTTATTTTCAAAATTTTTATGATTTTTTTTTTATTTCGTACAAGTCACATTCTGAGTGGTCTAGCTGGAATCCATTTATGGATTCAATCTTCAATGACTTTTTTACCCTTAGATTTCACAGAACCGTTATTTTGTTGACTGAGTTACTATTCCAATTAACGGTTGAGTTTTTTTGGCTAATATTTTTAAAACCAGTGGTGGTTTGATATTATTTTAATTTTTAGGGGGTAAATTGATAATATCTCTTATTTTAATCTCACTTGATGTCGGTATACTATGCTTTACACGAAGTCAGTTTGATTGGCCAACCCATATACATATGGTAATTATCATATTTGAAATTTTTATTTCAGGATTATTAACCTTCAACCATTTATTTTCACTGATTCTCAACATAGTGATGACATCCATTAAAAATAATTGGTTGTAATATAAGTAAGAAAAAATTAAAGACGTCTTACTAGAGAAGAACTTATATACATATATAATAAAAGTTATATTTAAAAAAAATTGTTGTCCTTTGGCTCTCTAGTTTCTATAAATTCTATCTCTGGATTTTCTATATCTTTACATTAGTAAACTTTAAATTCATTTATTCAGGAGTCAATCTTAGTAGCAAAGCAACCGTTTTCCTTAAACTTTCTTTGCCCCCGTTTTCTAAGCTTTTTATTTCTTTTATTTTACTACATTATTATAGTAGATAAGAGTGTTATATGAGAAAATAAAGCAACGAATGAAAAGAAATGCTAAAATATGCCTTCTGAAAAAGCTTGTATGATCAACTTTCGACTATTGTGTTCTGGGCACAACTTGTCATCACTACTATGTAGACACTTTCATTTAAGAAAAAAAAAACGTTTAGAAAAGCACTTACCATGGGTGGAGTACGCAAGAATAGTGGTGAAGATGATGCCAATTTAGGATTGGAAATTGACCAAACTTGTTGCTTGTGATTGTGCAATGCTAATAGGAGCAAGTGATGCGCTAGCATCAGAAGTCACCGCAACACTGATCAAAATTATACCAATTTAAAATTAAAAGGTATATAACATGATGAAATATATATATATATATATGTGTGTGTATGTATGTATGTATGTATGTAAATGTCAATATACCATCTATGAAAAATAATTAAGATATATGTTCAATCAAGACTCAGGTTTATATAACTAATAATGTATGATTAAGGACAAATTACCTTTGAAGAATAGATGATGCAGATTGAATAAGTTGTTGATCATAATTCACTTTATCTAATTTAGTTTCATTACGTCTATTTGAGGTGGAGGATGATCTATGTATGATGCGAACCTGATATATAAAGATACAAAACCCACGATCAAATTGAAACATAACCCTAAGAAAAATAATTCAGATTATAAAAAATCTTTCATCCTTTGATTAGAGAACCAAGAACTGAAGATATAATAACATCACTCTCAAGAAATATATGAGAATGTGGGAGATAAGTTAAGGTTAATAAATTAAGAACAATTCTTGATACAATTCTCAAAATTCTCAAAAGAACAATGAAGAAAAGTTCTAACTTCATTCAATAAATGTCTAACTGAAATTTTACGTTTAATAAGCCTTTTATAGACATACAATCCTAAATCTAATAGGAAGTTAAATACAACCTTAATTTTTAATTAACCCAACAACTACTTTCTAAGCACGCCCACATTGGGCTTTTAATTTAATTAAATGTTTTAACCTAATAATTAAAAGCCTAATATAAAATTAAATAAATTAAACTAAATTAAAACTTAGCTCGTGATGCAAATTAGACTTAAATTAATACAAACAAATAAATAACAACCAGTTTGCATGAAAATTATCGTTCAAGCCTAAAAAATGATGTTCTTGGACTTGGTCTTGAACTTAAATGATGTTCTTGGACTTGGTCTTGGACTTGAATGATATTTTGAAGTCTCGATATCCCCTTCAAGCTGTCCAAGTCATGTTGTGCAAGACTCTTAGTCCAAATCTCTTGAACGAGTCAATTCAAAGCTTCATTCATTCTTTTAGCTTGAGTTATTGTCATACATTCTCTATTGATGCTCAAAGGATCCATAGATTTGTTTCTTTGGTCTCCATCATTCTCCATTTCCTCATTGCCCATTTCCTCAAAATGATTTGTTCTCAAATCGGCACCTGCATTATAATCAAAAGAAGAAATATTAGAAACATTGAAAATAGTATTAACATTGTACTCACTTAGCAAGTCTAATATGATGATATCCGCTTTTAAAATCAATCTTAGAAAACACACATGATCCATGCAACTTATCCAACATGTTATCTAATCTAGGAATAAGATATTGATACTTAACTGTAAATTTGTTTATAGCTCTGCAATCGATGCACAAACGTCAAGTTTCATCCATTTTAGGTTAAGTAGAACTGGTACGACACATGACCTCATGCACTTCCTCACATAGTCCTTCTTTATCAACTCCTCGACTTGCATTTAAAACTCATTTGTCTCCTCAAAATTACTTTCTATATGTCGATTGGTTTGGAATTGTAACCCTAGGTATGAAATCAATTTGATGCTCTATTCTTCTATTCGGTGGCAAGCCATTTGGCATATCCTCAGGGAATACATCTTTAAAATCCTGCAAAAGAATTGTAACAACGCCAGGCAAAGAAACATTAAAGTTAAAGTTAGAAAAATAAGCTTCTTTGTACAAAAGTATAACACATTGGTTACTTGGCTAAAAAAGCAGTCTTTATATCGTTCCATTTTGCATAAACATTCATTTTCTTTTGCTCACTTTTCTTCCTCTCATTCTCTCCTTTACACTTAACCTTCCCACTTTTCTTTTGCACACACTCAAGTGTTTTGTCACTCTTCCACTCACACTCAGCTCCTCTTCTCTCAACCTCACTAGTATTTGATCTCTTAACCTCTCTTTTTCTCTCACTCTCTCTTATCCTCACTTGATCTTTATACATCTGTCTAGGTGTTAAAGGTACAAAAGTGATCGTTTGCCCATTCATGGTACAAGAATATATATTTTTAAACCCATCATGTATTACCCTTCTATTATATTGTCATGGACGACTTAAGAGCAAGTGACCAACATGCATAAGTACAATATCATGCAACACCTCATCTTTGTACCTATTAATAACAAAAGGCACTAGTACTTGTTTTGTTACCTTAACCTCTCCATAATTGTTTAACCATTGTAACTTGTACGATCTAAGATATTTTAAAGTAGGTAAACTCAGTTTCTCCACTAACTAGGTGCTAGCAATATTGGTATAACTACCTTCATCAATAATCACACTACACACCCTATCCTTAATATGGCATCTTGTATGAAAAATATTATCATACTGCACCTCATCATTTTCTTTCATTTGCACACTTAAAGCACGTCTTACCACTAATAACTTTCCATCAGTGGGATACTCAATTTCAACATCATTAACATCTTTCAAAGGTAGCATCTCATCATCATCGCTCTCCCATTCGATCTCTATTTCTTCATCATTCTTCAAGATCATAGTTCTCTTATTAGGACATTGAAAAGCTATATGATCTCTTCTCAAACACTTAAAGCATTTGATATCCCTATTTCTCTTTTGGGTTACCTCAACTTTACCTTTGTCTTGGCTGTTATCTCCACCCTCCTTAGGTTTAGTTGTTTCGGGCTTAAGCTTTCGAGATGCCTTATCTTTTCGTTTTTTTTTTTTTCCCAATTCAACTTCTAAGTGGATATAGAACCAAATTTGCTATCATAACATGACATTGAACCTCTTCTTTTGAGTTGTCTTTCTACCTTTATAATCATATGGACCAAGTCCTCAAGCTTTACATAAGGCTACAACTTAACAATATTGGCAATTTTTTAATTCACTCCTTGCAGAAATTGTGTCATACTAGCCTATCTATCTTTCTCTATATTGGTTCTAATCATGACTATCTCCATCTTCTTATAATAGTTCTCCACACTCTTAGAACCTTGTGTTAAGCTTTACAATCGCTGATATAGTTCTCTATAGTATGATTTAGAAACAATTTGTTTCCTCATAATAGTCTTTATCTTACCCCAAGTGTTTATAAGATGTTCCTTGTTTCTCCTTCTATCTAGCACTGACTACTATCACCAAAACATAGTATAATCCACAAACTCATCTGCGGCTAACTTTACATTCTTCTCCTTAGTAAATTTATGACACAAAAAGACCAATTTTACTCGTTTCTCCCATTTTAGATACACATCAGCATCAGTCTTCCATTGGAAAGAGTTATCTTCATTTTAATGCTACCAATATCTCTATCTGGTTTATCAGGTCTGTTATCTCATCTTCCTTTCTCACTACCATCCTTGTAGTATCTATTAGCTCAATTAACATTACCTCTACCTCCACGACCATCTCTACCATCTCTAATTCGGCCCCCTATTAGCATTAGTGGCATTGTCATCTCTTTCCAAATCTTTTCCATAAAACACCCCATAATCAGCTTTAAATTAATTATTACCGCCATACTCTTCCAGAGTTCTCCTTTGATGCCCTCTTTGCAAAGTAGTTATAGCCTTATCTTGTTTATCCATTCAATCCCTAATATTCTCAAACATTATGTTCATATTCTCAAATTGCTATTACATGGCTTTGAGAATGAACAACTCATTACCCTTTTCTCCACTCTCTCCTCATTCAACTTCTTTATCGTTGTTCGTAAATATGATTGACACCTACAAGCATGTTAGTAAAAGGAACCTCCCAACACTTCCTCACGTGTTTCACTCCAATCACTCACGTGTTTATTACTTGACACCCTTGATTTAACTCAACACTCTTTGTCCACACTCAAACTTTTTTCACTAAGTTATTCATAGAACTAATCAATCACAATAAGGTTACCCTTGAAATAATCACCCTCGACAAATCTTAACAAAGAAAAACGCACACACAAAGAACACAAAGGAAATAAGGACCAACAATGACACAAGAATGACGAATCAATGAAAAGCAATATGATTTCAAGAAAAGATTTAGAAAACCGCAAAGAACTTGAATTGCAAATAAGACAAATTAATTAATATTAATTCACTTCAATTCAAGTAATTTATGACGTTCATTTTTTTTTTTTGACATTTTTTTTTTCATTTAAATTAGAACTACGCAACCTAAATTGAATGTAAATTACAACTTGAATCAAGATAAGCAATGATGTTAAGATATGAACAAACCAGAAACACAAGAATAATATATATAGGGATCATTCTAATGTGCCCCCTATTGTTTTATCTAATCACTAATTACCCCTATAATTTATAAAAATCTCATTTTCTCCCTTTTGTTAATTCTGTTAGTGGGAAATAGATTCTAACCATGACAGTATATAAAAAGATCAAACTGCCCTCATTTAAAAAAATAATATAAAGTTTTTATGAGACAAAATTTTAAAAAATAATTTAAAAAAAATGAAGATCCAATCTTCAGATTGGATCTCTAATGTCTTATAGCTTGCTCTTCCTCAGTGGAGAACATCAAAGCACATCTAAGAACAACACCAACCAACACCAAATCAACAAACACCACATCAATCAACAATGTTCTACTTCTTCATTTTTCATCAACAAACTCCAAATCAACAACAACAACCACTAAATCAATAACAACAAACACCAAATCAACATATTGCAGTTGAAAAAAATTGAAAAAAAAAAAAAAACACACCCAAATTCATCATTCTCAATCCAGCATATCAGTCGACCATCATCCACCCATTCATGACCATCATCAACCCATTCATCACCATCATCATCAACATCAACCTATCATCAACCCACCATCAACACACAATTCATCATCATCAACCATCTGTAAAAAAATTGAAAAATAAATGAAAAATTAAAAAAAAAAAACATTAGGCCTTTTTTATCAGAGACCAGAGAGTCTCCGATGAAGGAGATCCAATGTCCTCCATGCTGTTGACGTTGCTCTTGAAAATAGAAGAAGAGGAAGATGTTGCCAACCTTTAGTTTTCGACGACGAATAGGAAGAAGAAAAAGAAGAAAAAGAAGAAAAAGATGGAATAAGAGGAGAAGAAGATGAAAGAGGAAGAAGAAGATGGAAGAAGAAGATGATGATGATGATGATGATGATGATGATGATGGAAGATGAAGATTGGAGTTTGTGGAGTTTGTCCATGAAAATAAAGAAAAAGATTGAAGAAGAATTTTTTTTTTTTGATTTTAATAAATTTTTTTATTTTAATATTTTTTATCCATCTCCACCATCCATCATTGTGATGGATGGTGGAGATGATTTATTTTAATTTTTTGTAAAACTTTTTATGTTTTTTAATAATTTTTTTATTTTCATCTCCACCGTCCATCATAACGATAGACGGTGGAGATGACATTATTTTCCCCAAAACAATCTATTTAAATTCAATTAATTAATTAATTAATATTGTTATATATTTTATTTTATTTTGATAGTTTTACTCTTTTATATTAATGGTCAAATATTGATTTTTAATGTTTAAGTTGATGGTAGGGAGTTTTTTGGCTATTTTTATAAATGATAGGGGGTTTTGGGCAGCTTTTATAAATTATGAGCGGGCTTTTAGTGATTTCTAAAGTTAAGAGGACTTTTTATTATTATATTAAATTATAGGGAAAAACATAGAATTATCCCATATATATTTAATGGATGATAGAAGCTGACATGTAATACCACGAGAATCAAATATATATATATATATATATATATATATGTAGAATGGATGGTGTGCTGAATTCGAGAAACAAAAGATAAAAGCATTAATTGATCCAAGATGATGATGAAAGGTGACACTACATTAAAAAAAAACAAAAACAAAAACAACAACATTGAATTAAATATGATGGTGATGGTGTGCGGTACGATGGTGATGGTGTGCGGCAGAATCAAGAAGCAAATAAAATATTGAGATGATCCGACAAGAAGATGATGGTTGGCTCGGCATTCAAACTCTACGATGGATGGTGCGGCACGCAATAAAGTTGTGCGAACCACGATTATATACGACTAAAATAAAAATTGAAATGAGAAAATTTAAATTGAAAATTCAGTCATGAATTAATTAATAGAAACTTTGATACTAATTGATATAAATCTTATATATAAAAATATGATATTTACGATTAAATTAAAATATAATTTCAAGACAGATAATTTAGATTGAAAATTCAATCTCAAATTAATTAATAGAAACTTTGATACTAATTGATATAAATCTTGTATATAAAGATATGAAATTTACGATCAAATTAAAATATAATTTTAAGAAAGATAATTTAGATTATAGAAAATCTTTAATCCGTTGATTTAAGAATCTACAAACCAAAGATATAACGATATCACTTCCAAAAAAGAGATAAAAATATGAGAGATAAATCAATGTTGATAAATTAAGAATAATTCTTAATGCAATTTTTAAAGTTATCAAAACACGATCCATAAGAGTATTGAAAATGTTGTTAAAGTAAAATGACTTTTTCAAATATAAATATTTACTTTTGAAAAGTATATTCAAGTGTTATTTGAAAAAACACCTTAAATACATACTCTATTCATAAGCAATTTTACAAAGAATCTAAGGGATTATTTGTTTTTTTGTCTGAAAAGTAAAACAGTATTTTCAAAGACTGAAGATTGAATAGTAATTAAAATCTAAAATCATAATGACATGTTTTTTTGTTTGTTTTTTCTTTATCTCTGAATGTATAGTAATCTTATTTCATTTTTTAAAGTTAAAATTATCTGAAACTAGTAATTTGATATTATATTATTTTACTATTAATTATTATATAACTTTATTTAATATAATATAAATTATTATAATAAATTATTTGATAAATACTAAAACAATTATATATATTAATAATATTTTTATTCATAATTAAAATATTATTAACTATTATAGTAAAGTAAATTAAATTTGTATATTTAAATAAAAATAAACAAAATATTCTTAAGTTGAATTACTGTTGTAATAAAAGTTGAAATTATAAAATAATATATATTTTAATCATTGTAATATTTCATTAACTACATTTAAAATAAATTTGTAAAATGTAAAATTATGACAAATTTGGAAATGAGTTATTTTAGAAAGGATTGATTTGAAATAATATATTTTAAAAACCATTAAGTGACTTGATATTCAGTAAAAGTAAGAAATTATAATTTTTTTTTAGTAATTTTTGGGTGATTTTAAATGGTTTGATTACTTAAAAAAAAATAAAAATCACTTAATTAGTATAATTAAGATCCATTAAATGGAAAGTGATAAAAAGAAATGACTCCTAAATATTTATCTAAATCAACATTGCTTATGCATTCTAAAAATTACAATTTGTTCTTATAAAATATTTCAACAACACAATATAAAATACATAAAATTCTTTTACTGGTATTTAAAATACTCTCAAATGTGTTATAACGTTAAGAAATTTGAAAAATGTAGCAATAAAAGAAGAAAAAAAAAATTAAAGAAAAAAAGTTATAATACAAACAATTTATTGTCTTTATTTATGATTAGACATCTACATAAAATTAATGCCTTTTCAATAGTTAACTTCTAGATGACTGTTTCGATGGCTGTGAAAGTAATCACTCAGATGTTTTACTAATCAACAATATATAGTTTATTTTTGCTTTGATTAATTAATGTTTTTTTTTATAATCAAAATTACAATAATACGAGATAAAATAATAGTTAATACTATAGAATTACCTTACCATGTTCAAGATCTTCTTGTGTCTCATCAACAGATCTTTCAGGCAAATCAGCTTCATCGGTAGACATGATGAGTTTTGTGATTCTTTCAAAATATGCATAAAAAGAACCACATTAAGTCAGGCACAAATAATTAGTACAAAATTAACAAAATATAAAATAATAAAAAAAAAAGTTGACATTCAATAAAATTAGGTATTTCAACTTGTTTAATAAGAGCTTATCATCTAAAGTTGAAATATTTAATTTAGTCATACACGTGAGTGGTATTTATTTAAATAATTGAATTAATCGAGAAAATGAGACCATTTAGCATCAAGATGCACTTGAATTTTGTGTCAAACATTGAATTAATACATTGAGTTTATACAGCATCTAAAAGAGAAAACTTCTAATTTTATCTTTAATAAATAAGACAAAACTCATCACTTTCTTTCACCTTTCCTCCTCCTCCTCCTCCTCCTTCCTCCTCCTCCTCCTCCTCCTCCTCCTCCTCACTCTCTCTCTCTCTTTTAAAATTTCCATCATAATTGAATTAAATTAGAATTGGATATAAATAGAAATAACATCACTAATGGTAAAATTCTAAGATCTTGCTGTCATTACCTTATATAGTTAGGATGGAGTGGCTAGATTTATATGCCAAAAAAACATACACATGGTATTGTATGATAGTCTTGTTGAGTAATAGGAGATGTGCATCCGTCCATACATACATGCATACATGCACGTATATATGGTGGAACCATATGTATTCATACAATTTATATATGCCAACCATAACTACGGTGACATAATTAATTATAGATAAGAATAGAATTTTTGTTTAATAACATTGACCTTTCTTTTTTTTTTTTTTTTCTTTTGAAGTAATCGTTCACTTTTCTTATTATAAGGTTTACATTGCCAAGAGAGGTTAATTACATCTGACTATTGAAAAGAAAATAATACGAGTTAATGTAAGGTTTGAATTCAAATATTTTTAATAAATAAATTGAATTCAAATAAAAATCAATAAATGGACACAATTAAAGTTCAAGCTAAATTATAATTGATATGGTTTTAATGTACCCCTTAATGCATCATGGCCACATTTAAATATAAATATAGCAAGTGGACAGAAACCAAAATTTGGTGGAACATAGTGTCATGGTGATCATGACTTGCACAGAAATTAGAAAAGGACAAACAGTTTTGCGTGCAGAGAAATGAGAACAATAATAATAATATATAGTCAGTGGGCCATTTCTTATAATAACAAAAGGGCATACGTTTTAGTTTCGAAAAAAAAAAAGGACATATGTTTTGTTAAAAGCAAAAGGCATGTTGCTAGTCAAACTACAAAGCAGTAAGAAATGTTAGCAAAAATTAGGACAACGCCCATTGTGGATAAAAGGTTAAAAAAAAACAAAACAAAACAAAACTAACGGAGGGGTGTGTGGTGAATCATCTAAAAGCAAGAAGACAAGCTTCTTAAGCTTAACAATTGTTTACGATTTCAGCCGAAAAAAAAAAAAAGAAATGAGATAGTAAATAGAAGAGAGATGATTGAGGCGGTGCATTGATATATATATATATATATATATATATATATATATTAGAAGCAAACACACAGAACAGAGGTATGGAAAAACAGAAAAGAAAGAACAGCTCGTGAAAGAGAAGAGAAGCAAAAGAAGATGAAAAAAAAAAAGAAAGAAAGAAAAGAAGAAAATAGGAGAAAATTCAAGATGCTAGAACGAAAAATATTTGGATGTTAGATTTATCCAAATAAATAATTTTATTTTAATGAGATTTAGAATTCAAAAAATCAGTTAATTTTTCTATAAATTCTAAAGTGAGTTTTATGTGATTTTAAGATGGATCTAAACTTATAAAAAATTAGATGAGAACCCATATTAAATTCAAAGTTGAGCGAGTGGATAGTTTTATTTTAATTAAATTAATTGAATTAAGTTTATTTATATTTCAGCTTTTATTATTTATTGAAAATGAAATATTTATTTTTTTTAAATAACGTGTTTGGATTATCAATTATATTTTACAATTGAAATGATAATTTAGTATAAATTCGTATATATGTATACGTATTAGAAATTTCAATTATCTGAAGAAGAGGAATATCCACTCATATTATCTTCTTCCATATGCTCATTGTAAATCAACAAACATAATATATAAGTATGTAATATCTGTAATTTGATATAAACTCATTGATTATATAATGTTGTAAGTACTTTGGTATTATTTATTAAAGAATTTGACATGTGCTTTTTAGGAAAAGCATTGGCCAAAGAATGCTTCAATTTTTTTTTTTTAATAATTCACAAAATGCTTATTGAAAAAGTGTATATACATATATAAATTTTTTCTTTAAAAAAAAAAAGAAAAAGAAAAGAAAACTCGGCAAGGACTATTATATTAAAGTATAATTATTCTTTTAAACCTTTAAATATTTATTTAAAAATTCACCTTGAAGTCTTTTTTTCAAAAGAAAAAAAAAACCGTTAGATACATATATTGAAGAATTTCGGTCAGTCTTCTCTTCTCCGACTTCAAACCTTAATGGTCTTTAATGGTTTGTTTTGTTCTGCTTCTTTGGTTCTTCTTCTACGATATGGCTTTTGTTTTTGTATGATCGTACTGTTTTTCATCTGGGTTTGTTTGGAGTTGTTTATAGGTTTTTGGTTTGGAAATTGAATCGATCATTTGTGGTGGGTATGGCTTCAGATGATTACGCATGCGAAGTCCGAGTTGACCGAGCTAGACCGAGTACTTAGCTCAACTTGATGATTTTCGGATCGATAAATCGTCAAGTACTCTCGAGTTTTACAACACTGGTACTGATACGTAATAAATGCTAAGGATAATTGTACCATCTGCCCTGAGTTTAGGCATGATTACAAAGAGGGATAATATTTTTCACAAATAACAAAAGTTCCCTTAACAATTTGTCAAAAATCACATTGATCGATGGAATACAAACTAGTCATTCCCAAATGGTAAAAACAGAAATGCAAGCGACATAAAAATAAAACATGATGAGAAGGAACTTGATGCTAACAGCAAAATGCTGAAACTTATAATAATTCTGAAATGATTTTAATTAATTAAATAATAATTATTTTAGAATGCAAAATATATATAATATTAATTAGTTCTTGGTGTTCATGCTTCGTTTGACTTGCTCTGCATTTTTTTTGACAGACTCCTTGGAATCTTCGGCCTTGCCAATGACAGTGTCCTTGGCCTTTTGGGCAGTCTCCTTGGCTGAACCCCAAGCGTCCTGCATTGTCTGCTTTGCCTTCTCAGTAACTTCTTGTGCTGTTTCAGACACTTTTCCAGCAATATCTTGTGTGTTGCGGCTCATCTATAATTTCCAACAAAAGGATGGTAATTAAGAGACTTTAAGTAAGACTGATGTATATATACTTACAACCATTAACTGGTCAGTACAACTTTTTATTTTAAATATCAGTATTCTGTTATCAATGTTGCTAATGTTTGGATAAAACTTTCCCGGTTTTGAAAAGTCTTGCACTCTCAATCAACTTTCAAGACCTTGAAGACTAAATTTTGATCACAATGTTCACATAATTATTGGTCAGAACCAGTCTTGTAATATATACACTCACAAAAAATTTGTAATCAGATATGTTTACTTGTAATAAGATATAATAAATTACAATAAACAATTTTAGAATATAATCACATTTTTTTTGTCAAATGTATTAATACCACAAATGTATTATAGAATATGCCAATATATATATGTATAACACCATAAAAAAATCGTGCAAAATTCCTATACCTGAAAAGATTTATATACATACACACTGGCATAAACACAATAGAAATTGAGGACTAGTTGTTGAAAGGTACTTTAGGTATCATTTTAGATCAATTTTAACTTATTATTGCATGTTTTGTGTTTATCACTTATTGTTGGATTGCAGGTAAATAAAAAAAACCCGTTCACTTGCAACTACTGTTCTAATTGATGCTTCTTTTGAAAGCTTTTTCTGAATCCGAAAAACCATAAAGAGTTTTTAATTAGAAAGTTGAAAGTGCTTTTTGAAAAAGTATGGTACAGAACGGTTTTTTTTTTTTTTTTGGAGAATACAGAAAGCATTTTTTGAGTCAAGTAATTTCTGCAAAAATAATCTCACAAGTTGTTCCCTTTTAATTGAATGAATTTATTGAAAAATTGTATTAACTTTATAGTTCTTCAAAATGCTATCTGTATCTAAGAAAGGCTTGTCAATTTTAAAATGATATGTAAATCCACACACAAAATGCTACCCCAAACAAGAAAATTAAACTTATTGTATGAGATGTTCAAGAAGTTTTGTATCAACTGTTTCAAGGTTGTATTGGTTGTCAAAAAAGCAATAAATAGAAATGAAACAAATGCCAACTACCCTATGATAATAATACATATATATATTTGCATTATAAGATTCTTAAGATCTTACATATGAAAACTCATCAGCACGGTAATGTTACCAGGGTGGTTGGTGAGTGCATGGTGACCACTGGAATACATTAGTGTAATTAAATACAATCCAATAATTTATAATTGCTACTGTGAGATAGTTTTGATAAAATTATTGTACCAATAACATCGTAAGAACATTCGAATTTGTTTAATAATGCCCTGGCGTTTTGTGTTAAATAGAAACATATAAAAAACTGCGCGGCATAGGTATCTGTATAAAGTTTGAGAATAGATGCATTGAAATTTATAAAATTTCAAAAAGAAAAGAAGAAATTATAAAGCACATGTGAAAGTTAGAGGAGGTCGATGAAAATTTTTCGAAAATTAATACTAGATACGTAAGAATATGGAATTTCTCCTATGCGGGGTCCTAAACATGTTTTCCAGGGAAAACAGACTCCAAAAGACTTCAAAAATTTCGAATTTGTTTTGCCCGACAAAAGACCTGCTGGATCCCACACAAAAACATATAATCGTCTAGAATATATACATATCTTACCTGTTGAGCAGTAGAGTAAGCTTTGTTTTTCATGTCTCCAGCAGAATTCATGGCATTGTTAGTGGCCTCATCAGCGCCTTGTTTAACTGCTTCTGTGGCTGAGCCGTCATTCGAGCTTGCCTGTATAACACACCAAGCATTTTATAAATGAGGACCACTTAAAATATCAAGTATAATTTTGTAAATAAGTTTCACTATACATGGAAACATTTTCTAATAACACTATAAATTCTGAAAAGAAAAAAATATGTGAATTTTGAATAGATCATGATTTGAAGAAAGAAATTAACATAGTTGATAGAAATATATGTTCATGATGAACTATGAAAGAAAAAGAAAAAGAAAAAAACAGCGTTTACAAAAGTATAATTTAAAAAGGTACATACATTACAAACACAATTAATTCAAAATTTGGTATGAAAAACGATATATAAGTGTCATTTTCAAAACTAAAAAGGATTACTTCTATATTCAAAAGCGCTTTTTACCATATAAAAAAGCACTCCCAACCCGCACTTTCACTTAATACACTCCTCAAATTATATTCTTGCAAGCAAACCTTGGAACCTATTCCTTAGATGTGTCCAGTATAAGAGAGATGCTTTGTTGCACCAGGCATACATGTGTGTACCCCTCTCAGATTATGTCATTGACAGAGGTAGGCAATTATTATATGAGAAACGCATGACATAATATGAGCAGTATGACATATTCGCCAATTTAAACTAGCATATTTGTTCAATAACATCATAAAAGAGAATTTAACACAAAAAAAGTCCAATTTAAACACTTATTAGTTACCTGAATGTATCTCTGGGTTGAGGCCAAAAAGAGCCTAGGATTGATCAAAATGCTTCTTCTGGCAATTGCAGCTCCAATCAGACCAACTTTTGGTGTCAAACTCGCCATCTTTTTTCGCTTTTCCTTTTCTTGATTTTAACTCTTGTAAATGGGTTTTTTAACAACAAAGTAATAAATTATGTCAATTGTTTAGGTTTATAAAGAAGAAGTGGAAAGTTTGGTCAAAAAAAAAAAAGAAGTGCAAAGTTTTGTTGTAACTTGGAGAGTATATTTAGAGAATGACTGGTTATGAACATGTTAACAGTCAACAGGATCCAGTATTCTAGGGAAGTCAATAGACCAATTTTAATTATAACTTGCTTTCAGGATCATTTGTCCTTTCTCTCCAAATTCATGACCTTTTTTCTTTTATATTTCCTTTTTCGCCTATCAGCAAGGTTTGTGTACAATTATAAATAGTGTATTGCAGGGGTCATGCTGTATTATTGTAGCATTATTTGGTACAATTATATTAGAGTCCTAAATTTTAATATTGCAGATTATGATATAATTGTTGCATGAAGTAGAATTGAAAAGTTGTGGCTAACACTGTCTCATTATAACATTGAAACTTCATACAGTGTAATTACATTTTCAGTTCCTATAAATTGCATTTTAATTTCCAATATTGAAATTGCACCTTTAGCATTATAGCAATCCCTTGAAGTTTTGTTAATATGTAATTTAAAACTATATTGAGGATTGTTTGTTAATAAAAAAAAAAATTAAATTTACTATTTTAAGATACTAAAATTGTTTATTCACAATAGAAATTAAGTTTTTATTATTATTAAGTTGTTGGATCCTCATATATATACCTTTTGTTGCTCAGGATAGGATTGCATTACTTTTAAATGATGGGATTTGATGGGATAAGTTTGAATTAAGTTATATTTTATTTTTGAGACAGTATGAGATTAGATTGATTAGTTATTATCATGTCAAATTAAATTAAACTGTATTAATAGTGTAAACAAGGAGGGTAAAAAAAAGGTTAAATAGTGGTGGGACAAATTAGTCCAACCAATCACCAATCGTGGAGGGACTGATTTATCCTACTTGATAACCTAAAAGAAATCGAACTGAATTTAATTAATCCAGTCTAGTATCTTGCCAAACAAGGTATTAGATTGAGATATGTCGACTCCCAATACAATTCTAAGTAACAGACATCACCTTACAACTCACGTTGTAAGAATTGAATATTAAATATCTACTTTTTACATTTTCAACCCATGGCATTGTTCATTAAATATTTTCGCTTCTCATGCAAAATTTATAAGTATCATAGTTTAGAGGTATATATAATTAATTTAATCTAACTGTTGGTATAGGAATTTTTCGAGTAGCTAGAGTATTTGTTAGTGAGGCTTCTAGCAAAAAGAATTGATAATTTTTATGGTTGTAATCATAGAGGTAGCTAGCTTTTATAAACTGATATAGATGGTTAACTAGCGCAATTAAAGCAGTTCTTTGATCGCATTAAATTAAAAGAATAAGAAACATAAAAGATTTTAATATTAGTAGTATTACTCTAATTAAATATAACAGAAACAGAATCATGTATAAGTTAATGTAAAAAGAAAAAAAAAATCATGTATAATTCCTCTGCTTTATAAATTCATCAACCAAATTTTAATTACGGTCACAAGTTTTTGTATTAACTCATAACATAAGCGGGTTTTGATTGAACAGATCACTCTTAGGTTAAATGTACATGATCAATCGTTTAATTATCAATAAATTATCTATTGTAAATTATGCAAATCAGTTGTATAATGCTAAGTTGCATCAATAATATGTTCGGTAATATTACAATCTCAATAATATAAAGAATCGTGAAGAAAATGAAATTGCAATCATCTAAATACCAGGAGAGGAGCCAGACCCAACCTTCTTCCAGAGCTGAACCCACTCCACCATGGCATCAGAAGCACGAGCAAACACGGGATCCACTCGTCCCAGCTGTTCCTTTACAGTTTTCGCTATCTCAATCACACAGTCCTCAGCTGTGGTTGCTGTCTGTGGCAACCTCAGAGACTGGAAGAACGGAACAACCTCCTCCATGAGCCTCACCCCTTCCCATTCTTTTCTCAAGCTATCTATTGCGCTACCTCGTTCCTTTCTCCACACGTAAGGCAGGCCGCTCTTCACACCAAGGCCAAGATGATCACAAACAACCTTAGTGCACATCCCAGACCAAATATCTTCCATCGTTTCCCACCTAAACTTACCTTCCCGAGCCAATTTCAAAGCTGGGAACAGAGTAGGGCCTACAGCTTCACGGTTGAAAGCCATGTTAATTCCACTGACAGGCAGCAAGGCTCTAGCTGGAACAGTCAATACAGCATCAACATAATTAGAATTCCTCAGTTGCGGCTTGAGGGCTTGAGTAGGTGCATCATAGTCAGCTAGATTGAGCCACAGTCCACAGGACAAAGCAGAGGTAACTCCACTCCGCAGGCTAAATGGGTACCCACGAACAAAGTCTGCTCCCTCACGGAAGGGGTCGTAGAGTGTATTAAAGAAGAAAGGAGTAGCTGGAGTTGCAAGATTGGTGATATGTTGGGCCACAGCATCGATCAAATTGCCCATATTGTCTTTAGTTGGGAAGCAGTCATCATCCATAGAGATAATATATTTTTTCCTAGATACAAGGTAACCAAAATACCGGCATGAATAACCAGAGAACAATGATGAACCAGAGGAACCCACAATTCGGTCAATGTCAGATTTAGTGTAGACATTGAGGTCAAAACCTTCAGGTACATTGAGTTCCTCTTTAAGGTCAGGGTCTTTTACAATAATCACGTGAAAGCGGGAGATTAGAGGTCTCCATTCATTCAAGAATGATGATATATCAGACTGCAATGCTCCAATAACTATATCAACCTCACTGTCCTTGATGTTTTCTTGAGACATCTTTGTGTATTGGAGGAACAATATCCAAATCCAACAACTTGTTTGGTATTTAAACCAGCAAGCGTCCTGTTCAAATGCCCTTAAAATGCATTGGCCCACAAGTCAAAAATCTTAAAATTTCTCTGAACATCCTGTGGAAACAATTCAAGAAGTAAGGAACTAACATCTCTAAAGTTCAAACTAACAAGGAAACAGGATGTTGACTTTCCTGAAGTACTTACTAGTTGGAAGGACGGGGGTGAGGATATGCTTAATATTAAGTTCCTGGATTAAAAGGAGGACTTCTTCTTTACCAGTTGCCACAAACAGCTTCAATACTTTCTCATTCAGCTTTCCAGCTTTCAATGTTCTCTGTTTATCATTAAAATCAATGAAGCATAAGGATACTGCTATCAACGGCGAAAGTTCAAAGAAGAAAAATGAAGGAGCACGGAATATCATCTGTCAAACCAAGAAATGCTCTAGTCATAAGGAATAAAAGAATTGAAAAAAAAGAAATATACAATTACATGATCAGATGTAACAGAATTTACAAGTTTCCACATTCTCATCACTGGCAAGAAAGTCTTATGTCTTGGGTCACACAAAATATGTCAACTTCTTGAATGAGAATGTGAACAGAAGCAGACCTCTTATACAGAAGGTAGTGAAACCTAGTACAAATGTACATTCGGCAAAACTCCATTGAAGAAAACAATTTAGACAAAAACAAGTCAAATATGACTCTTACTCTCATCAATCAAAAAGAACACCTTCGAAGTCAGTTTAAAGTTGCCTAGAAATTCCCTCATCCACACTTCCAGATTAGCCAGTGCTAAATCACCACACAGAACACAATGACATGGAGCTCAAGTATAGGCTAGAATTAAATAAAAGGATCAACCTAAGCATAAATAATATAAACATTCTTCAAAATTCAACTGAATCAAGGCTTTTCATCATCAGCATTATCCTGACCCTCAACACAATTCTTTACATCAGAAATACTACTAGAAGAGACCCTAAAACTAAAAAAGTGAAAAAGGCGAACGGCAATGTGGCTGGAATTGACAAACATGAGTAGGTATTTCATTCATACAAAAAAGTTTATTTTTCCAACAATGAACAGCAATAGAACTTAAATCAATATCTCAGAAGTTAAGCTAGCTAATACTCAAAATTAAATATACTAAATACTCGGTACGAAAATTAGTTAAACATATGGACTAAAAACTCAATGGAGGAAAACGTATTTTTCCACATTCATTTTCCCTTTGAATATGAGGTAATGGTGAATAAATTTAATGTCATGATAAAGCCGTAAAGAGGATAATAGATACATTTCTAGCGAGTGAACTAGCACTTAATTTGATTAATAACTCTTACAGAAATTAAATCTTTCAGTAACCTACCTATTGGCACATACTGATTCTTAGGCTAAAATGACTGGTTAATTTGGAGATTAAGGTGCTAAGTTAATGCCATCAAGATGTAAAGTCTCCAAAGACCCATCTATTCCAAAAACGATACCCAAGTGTTTAGGCCACAAGTGTCAGAAAGCTTTTCATCACTTGATATATCAAACATGCAAATGATGCTGAAAAGTAGGGTTATATAACCAATCAAGCCATTAGTGGACAACTCAAATTTTACTCATCAAGGCGATAAATTAATAAAAGCTTATTCATTCTTGTATACCAAAATCAAATATCATGTAAATGATATCAGACTTATCAGTAGACATCTACATCAAATCAAGCAATTCATGTACAATACGAGTTGGACTCTTCAAGACCTCATGCATGCTTGTTCATTGACTCAATGAACCAAACAAAACATAACTCACTCTCAATAACTTTATAGAACAACACTTCAACAACCCAATTTAAACTCACGAAATGAAAACTCATTAACGCCATAACCAACATCATTCAACAGTAAAGAAATAACGTTTTAAGATAATAATAATCAATTAATCAAGATTATAAAAACTCCTCCACTCCCAAAAAACCACCTGCCAATCACACATGAGCATACTTTATATTCATTTAACATATAGATAAGAATTAATAACCAAGCAAAAAAAATTTTCTAAAAAAAAAAAAAAAAAAACCAATGCAGATCAAACTCATATACAGCATAGTATTTAAAAGGACTGATCAAATTTTGATTCGGAATACAAGAGCACTAAAGAAACCAACAATCAGATACCTGTACAACAAATCAAATCCAACAAGGGTTTCTTTACTTGTTTCTTTTTTACGAGAAAACCAAAAAGTGTACATTATTATTCATAACATTTGGATTTCCAACTAAATTCAACAGGGCACATGTATATAAACCAAATCAAAACCAAAAACTCACAAACAAATTCGCTGCCTATACAGCTTCACAACATCAAATAACTCTAAACCCACTTTCAACAGACCAAAAACCGAAATGGGTATCAAATATTCTTGACAAATCACAATTCAAATCAAAACCAAAAACCCACCTCCAAAAGACATCACACAACTCCAAATTGTCCATCGATAAAAGAAAAGGGGAAGAAAAGAAGTACCAGGAAGAGATCGAGGAGGATGTGATCGGGCAGGTCGGAGAGATCGGAGAGGTGCGAGAGATGGAGGACAGCTCTGTCAATTGTCAAAGACAACAGCGATGGTGGGGTTCTCATTCATTTAATATTTACTATTTTTGGTTTCGCTAAAATCGAGAGAGAGAGAGAAGTGGCCTAGGGTTTTGTTGTTGTTGTTAATAGCAGAGCAGGAGCGTATTTCTCCGTCTTCTGTGATGCTCAACACGTGTAGCCTGGAGTCCTTGACTTGCTCGTCGACTCACCCACTCCTCCAACGTTTTGCTTTTTGATTTTTCAGTGATATCAGGAAAAACCGCCTATAAAGTAAAACAGTTATGAACCGCCCTGATTTTCTTTTTTTTTTTTAATAAGTGAACCGCCGTCTACCAACAAATTTTCTTCCAAAATATTAACAACTTTTATCTAAAATCATGAAATGATCAAAATACCCTTATTAAGACTCTATAAAATCTTTATTATATATTTTAGATTTTTGTAATGACTAAACTACAATTTAAATTATTAATTAATAATAATACTAAATTTAAAAAAAAAAACAATACAAGGTTAAAAAGAAAAGACTGATTAACAAAAAATTTTACATTCACCCCACCATTATCATTAACATGAATAGCATCAACGCACAACATTAACAACATAAAAAAAATTTGATTGAAACGTCAGAAACACTACAATCATTATCATCAACCATTTTAAAAAAATTGAGAAAAAAAAAGAGCCTAGACCCAGCAGACGCCTATCATACCTAGATCCATCCAACGGAAACCGCCTCTCCACCCACTCAACATTATCACAAATCACCAAGAACAACCTTAAACCACCTACTCACCACAATTTCAAACCATCAAGAACAACCCTAAACCACCCACCCATCATCCAAAACAACTCTAAACCAATCACCCACCACCACCACAAACTACTTATCCACTACACCTGACCTAGAACCGTCTGATTTTGGATTCAAAACCCACAAATGGATAAAGAAAAAAAGAAAAAACAAAAAGGAGATGGAAGAGAAAGGTGTAGGTTGGTCATCGGTGATGGAGGAGGACGCGAGGGGTAAGAGAAAGTGAGAGATAGAAGAAAATGGTAGAGTGAGAGAGAGATGGAGGAGTGAGAGATAGAAGAAAATGGTAGAGTGAGAGAGAGAAAGGTAAAGAGAGAGATGAAGGAGTGAAAGAGAGAATGGTAGAAAGAGAGTTGAAAAATTATTTATTTAATTTTTGTTTATTATTATTTACTTTTTTCAATTTTTATTTAATTTTATTAAAATAAATATTTTTTTTTTCTAATTATTATTACGCTCTTTAAATTTAACACCAACTAGTTTTTTTTTTAACTGATAAGGGGTGATTCATTTAATAAAAAAACAAAGAACTTGGGGTAAATCTCAATCAATTTACTTTTTATGAAAGGTTTTTCATAATATCCATTTTTAATTTTTTTAAACCGGTTGAAAGTTTGACATTTGGCTACATTTCTATGAGAAAATCTTTTATAAGACTATCTCATAGTTAATCTAATGAGATATATCTATAAATTAATATCATTTTTTTCTTACTATTTTCATTGGTTTTTTCTTTTTTTCTTTATTTTTTTTCATTAATCTGTCTCACCACATCTAATGTGAGACAATCTCATCAAAAATTTTTTCTATTTCCACACATTTTTTTTTTTTTTAAATTTATATCTTATATAATTATAATTTAATCTCAAACTAATTGTCTAAATCTTTGTCTGGTTGGGTCTTTTATTGACTTAAAAGCTGTACTAACTTCTATTTCATTTTTTGAGCGGATATTATTATTTGGACCCCACTTAAGAGACTATTAGTCATTTTGCAAAATGATTAATAGTTTCTCAAATGAGATGGAAAATAATAATATTCTTTTTTTAGAGATGCTTGGTAAAGTATGATATCCTGTTTGGATATACAAGTTCGAAAAGGCTCCTCCCAAGATCAACTATTTTTTTCTGTCCGCTCGTAAGATTGAAATTTGTACTACAAATTGATGCAACTTACGATAACAACTGCGCTTTTAAGATTATCTATTTTAGTTTTAGTAAAGATTAAACCTCTACTAGGCAAAAGCTTATGGAGAAGAACTATTTCAAATATATATATATATATATATATTTTAAAGATATATTTGACTCAAATATCCCTAAATTTTTATGATGGGCATAGAAACACCTTTATTAAAATAAAATTCATTGAATTAATAAGATTTCTTGCTATGTAATTTAATATTTTAATATAACTTTTAACATGATTCAACTAAACAACTATGTTATGCTAAAAAATAACCCAAAGAGGTATAAAAAACTGGCAAGCCCAAAGACCCAAATCGGGAATAAAATACTATGAAACCCAACAGTCCATGACACATCATTATACGCCACGTTGGTAAAAGCACGTAAAAGCCTATTTTTGCTAAGACAATAAAGGTAGCTCGAGTTGACTAACTAGCGTATAGAGCCGTTCAAAAGCATAGAGGGATAACCATGAAGGGAAAACAACTCGAAAGCATAGAGGGATAGCAGCTCGAGGCTCGACAGTACGTGTTTTCTTTAGCAATATAAAATTCTAGAAATAGAAAAAAAAAATCCTATATTGGATTGAGAATCGCTTCAAATATGAAAATGTCATAATTATATTTTGATTCAAATATAACATATTTAATAAAGATCAATATAAAATAGAAAAAAAATAATCTTAGTCATTCATATATTTTAGTGACATAATAATATATAAATAAGAAAATCTAATACTATATAAAGAGATCGCATGTGATATGAGGTCATTATTAACATTGGCAAATTCTTGATACACTTTGTCTCCTGTTATTAAACTTGCTCTCCTGTCATTAAACTGTCATTACTCATATCCTTTATTTTACTTTTATAACCAATATGCCATTCAAATTTCTTTTATAACCAAAATACCATTCAAATGAGCACTAGTTCATCTGAATACTTATCCATCTATATGACTACGACTGTCGCTGTATCAAGTGCTCCTCACAACCACAATTCAAAATTGTCACCAAAAGCAAGGCGTACAATAGAAAAGTGAATAAAATAAACTAAAATCTGAAACATGAATGGAATGAACCAAGCAACAAGCCAAAATAGGATAATCTATGCACCCCCCAACTTTACATCAAAATCCTTCACAGTGCACAAACAACAACAATGTTTCAAGCCATTGAAAGCATACAAACAACAAAAGACCAAACATGCGAAATCTAAGTGCACTCTCAAAACCAAGCATCTATTTCACTCCAACAATAGACATGAGAAACCTGAGCTTGTCATTCACTTCCATAAGATCAGAAGGGTCCTTAAATGAGGCAGGTGGCTCAACTCCAGTGAAGAGGTAAAGAGCTTTTAGCTCCTCCAAACATGTTGCCTGCCGTGCAGCTTTATATCCCACAATCACGCGCATCGCTTCAATCTTTTCCAAAATCTTCTCCTCAGTGAGATATACTTGCTGCAAATTGAATGTCAAATGTAACGTTAATAATATTTCAAATTTATGCGAATAGTCTTCAGAGATCACTACATTGTATGTCACTAGTGTACCAAAGGGTATTGTACGACGAAAATAAAAACCGCAGTAATCTAATAATCCCTATGACTCCACACAAAATTCTGCAATGTAACGCTTTAAGAGAATTTACTTCTACTAATATGATTGATGTCATCAAATAATTTACCAGGATAATTAAACATACAACATATTGTTGTGAACAGTGCAAGCAAATTTATCTTTGTGCTATTATACATGTCTGTGTGTGTGTGTGTGTGGATTCCAGTTTGAAGTAAAATTAGCAATTAGATCAGCTTACTGTTTACAACAAGGATCATGTTAGCACTTGCAGACGTCTGCCTACTAGGCGTGCATAGCTTCTATATCTTCATATATTATGAAGAAGGGATCAAAATTTGGACACAAAAAGTCTATTCTGCTCTAAGACTCGATCATAGTAGCTCCATAAAAGCAGCTCATTGTTCATTTAGGTATGTCATTGTTTCTGTGATCTAACCAGCCCTCAAAAACAGATCACTGACAAGTAAAATACTAAGCAAAACAGTCCAAGATATCACTAATAACTAATCGAAATAAAACAATCAATCAAGAACAAATAAGAAAAGCAAATCAGAGATGACACACAGGTTTATAGTGGTTCGGCCAATTGTGCCTACGTCCACTTTCAGCTGCAGCAGTCTTATTCAATAGAAGAATTTCTGGTTTCAGTACAATGGATTCTTCAACACTCTTTGCTAAGAAAAATGTTTTTCAAGAACAACACAAACACCCAAACCTCACTACAATTGCTCTCTATTTTCTCTCACAGAGTTTTTCCCACAATGAAAAACTTCACAAGTAACCAGAATCTCTCAGTCACTCTCCTAAATGAAATAATCTATGAGAATATATATATACTACTCAACAGAAAAAATACTCTCCTATTAGAATTGAATTTCTCTGCCAGTAGTTCAGTTATGTTGTTTCACTTCTTCTTAGCAATGCCACATCATTGTTGACTAATAAATCACAACCACTCATCACAATTCTCCACCTTGGTTTTGATTCTACATATATGATAATCATGCTGCAGCCCCTTATGCCCCTAAGGGCCTCATGCTTCTTTGATTTGGATCAAGTTCAAGCAATGCTTGAACTTGCTTGTTGCAACTGGTTTAGTTAACATATCTGCAGGATTGTTATCTGTGTGAACCTTCTCCACTACTATTTCACCTTTTGACAAAATATCCCTTACAAAATGCAACTTAACATCAATGTGCTTAGTGCGTTCATGAAACATCTGATTTTTGGTTAGATGTATCGCACTCTGATTGTCACAGTGCACCACCAAAACTTCTTGCTTAATCCCCAACTCTCTCAACATGCCTTTGATCCACAAAGCTTCCTTTACTGCTTCTGTGACAGCTGTATACTCTGCTTCAGTTGAAGACAATGCCACTATAGGCTGCAAATTAGCTTTCCAGCTTATTGCACTTCCAAACAACACAAACACATAACCTGTCAACGACTTCCTACTATCCAAACAGCCAGCAAAATCTGAATCCACATATCCCTCAGCCTCTTTAAACCTTAAATCATTACCTCCAAAGAGTAATCCCAATCCAGTAGAGCCCTTCAAGTACCTAAGCACCCATTTAACAGCTTGCCAGTGCTCAATTCCAGGTTTTGACATAAACCTGCTAACCAGACTTGAAGCGTATGCTAAATCAGGTCTACTACACACCATAGCATACATAATGCTCCCTACTGCATTAGAATAAGGAACATTCTCCATTCTTTTCAACTCTTCATCCAAGTTTTCTTCCTTAACTGCAGTAAGTTTAAAGTGTTGTGCTATTGGACAGCTTACTGGTTTTGCATCAATCATACCAAATCTATTAAGCACCTTCTTGATATACCCTTCTTGAGACAAAAACAAAGTACCATTTTGTCTATTCCTGTATATCTCCATCCCAAGTATTTTCTTGGCAGGACCTAAGTCCTTCATCTCAAATCTGCCTTTGAGTTGAGTTTTCAATTTTTCCACCTCAGTTCTACTTCTACTAGCAAGTAACATATCATCAACATACAATAATAGATATGTCTCTACTATTCCTGACTTTTTCTTCATGTATACACAACTATCAAACTTGCTTCTCTCAAAACCACTCTTGATCATAAAATCATCAAAACACTTATACCATTGCCTAGGAGACTGCTTCAAACCATAAAGAGCTCTCTTCAAGAGACATACCTTATTTCCATGCCTCTTATCTTCAAACCCCTCCGGTTGCTTCATGTATATTGTCTCCTCAATGACCCCATGCAAAAAAACAGTTTTGACGTCCATCTGATCTAATTCCATGTTGAACTTTGCTGTCATTGCAAGCAATATTCGAATTGAGCTGTGTTTCACAACTGGAGAGAAAATTTCATTGTAATCCACTCCTTCCTTCTGTGTAAAACCCCTTGCAACCAGTCTAGCCTTATATCTAGCTGGCTCAACTCCAAGAATCTCTTCTTTCCTTTTAAACAACCACTTGCAATCAACTAGCTTCTGTCCTTCAGGCTTGTCAACTAGAACCCAGGTTTGATTCTTGTGTAAAGAACTGATCTCTTCCTCCATTGCAGCTAGCCACTTCTTACTATCTTCACATTTAATAGCTTGAGTGTATGATTCTGGTTCAAAATGAGTTACCTCACTTGCTGCAGCAAATGCAAATGCTGTGAAATCAGCATATCCATACTTGTCAGGTGGCCTAATAGTTCTTCTAACTCTGTCCCTTGCTAGATGATAATTCTGTAAACCTTCATTTGAGCAATCCATAGCTTGTTCCCCTTGAGCTTCTGTCTCATCAACATGTCTTGTTTCATAATCAATTTTAGATTTGTTCCCATGAGACTCCACCTCAATCTCAAATTGGTTTATGCCTCCAAATTCTGCTACATCAGGTTCATATTCTGACTTAAGTCCAAGAAATTCATTTTCATTAAAAACCACATCTCTACTAATCAAACATCTCTTATGACTAGATTCCAAACACCACAACTTGTACCCTTTCACTCCTTCAGGATATCCAATGAAGATACACTTTAGTGCTCTAGGTTCTAGCTTATCTTGCCTAATATAAGCATAAGCACTGCAGCCAAAAATTTTCAGATTTGAATAGTCAGAGGGTTTGTTATACCACATCTCTTGTGGTGTTTTCAATCCTATAGCAGTAGAAGGGCACTTGTTAATCAGATGACATGCAGTCATTACTGCTTCAGCCCAAAATTGTCTAGGTAGCTTTGCAGTACATAACATGCATCTCACTCTTTCAAGAATGGTTCTGTTCATCCGTTCAGCCAAACCATTCTGTTGAGGAGTGTCCCTAACCGTCTTGTGTCTTGCAATCCCCTCACTTCTACAAAAAACATTGAATTCCTCTGAACAGAACTCTAGGCCATTATCGGTTCTAAACTTTTTAATCTTCCTATTGGTTTGATTCTCAATCATCACCTTCCAGGCTTTGAACTTGTCAAATGCTTCATTCTTGGCTTTTAATAAGAAGACCCACACCTTCCTTGAATAATCATCCACAATAGACAAGAAATATCTATTGCCTCCATGTGAAACAACTCTTGCTGGCCCCCAAAGATCAGCATGAATATAGTCCAGGATTCCACCAGTTGTATGTATAGATCTGCTGAATTTGACCCGACAACTTTTCCCATATACACAAGATTGACAAAAGTCTAGATCACCAAGCTTCTCTTTCCCAAGTAACCCTTGTTTATACAACTCTTGCAAACCTTTTTCACTGACATGCCCCAATCTTCTATGCCACAAACTTGCCTTGTTACTTCCACTATCAATCGTTACATTTGCTGTCCCTATTACAGTTTCACCAACCAAAGAATATAGACTATTTGATAGTTTTCCCTTCATAATTGCCATAGCACCTTTAATCACCTTCATGTAACCATTTTCAATTTTGACAGAACAGCCCAATTTGTCTAACATACCAAGAGAGATTAAATTTCTTCTCAATTCAGGAACATACCTCACGTTACTGAGAACACGATCACAGCCATCAAACATTCTGATCTTTACCGAACCTAAACCAAGAACCTTGCATGCTTTGTTATTACCCAACAAAACAGTTCCTCCATTCAACTCTTGAAAAGATTGAAACCAGTCCTTATTTGGACTCATGTGGAATGAACAACCAGAGTCAAGTATCCATTCCTTTTGTGTTTCAGTTGTTGAATGTATCAAGACCTCAGATGACTCATAGCCATCAGATACTATTGAGGCATCACCAGTTTCTGGTTTCTTTTCACTTTGTTGCTTCAATCTTTCAGGACATTCACGCCTAAAATGTCCAAGATTCTTGCAATGATGACACCTTAGCCTGGACTTGTCAGTTTTCTTTGATGACTTTGATCTGCTTCTACCCTTAGCTTTGTTATTGTCTCTTTTTTCGGATCTGCCTCTAACACTTAGTGCTTCATTACTGCTTCCAGAACCTCCAACCTTCTTTTCTTGCTTCAATTCCAATTCTTTGGATTTAATTGTAGGTTCTAATTCCTGCAACGTCAGAGATTCACGACTGTACTTGATGGTGTCTCTAAGCTGACTGTAGGCTGATGGCAATGAATTCAAAAGAATTACTGCTTGATCCTCTTCATCAATCCTTTCTTCAATATTTTCTAGATCAATTACAATCCTGTTGAAATCATCAAGATTCTCATCAATGCTCTTGTCTTCCTGCATTCTGAATCCGAACAGCTTGGCCTTTAAATAGATTCGATTTGTCAGAGATTTCGTCATGTAGAGGCTTTCCAACTTCAACCAGATTCCAGCTGCAGTCGTCTCCTTCGAAACCTGTTGTAACACATTGTCACTTAAGTACAAAATGATAGTGCTATATGCCGTTTCCATCATCTCTTGTTTTTCTTCATTTGTCATCGTTTCGGGTAGTTTACTTAAACCACCAAGTGCTAAAGCCAC
Source organism: Nephelium lappaceum (assembly GCA_021234005.1). NCBI lineage: Eukaryota > Viridiplantae > Streptophyta > Magnoliopsida > Sapindales > Sapindaceae > Nephelium > Nephelium lappaceum. The sequence goes on along the minus strand of CM037998.1, from coordinate 13,554,327 downwards.
TTTCTGTTGAACCAGAATAGCTTTCATTCTTTTTCGCCATATACCGAAATCACCTTTGCCATTGAAACGCTCCATCTCAAACTTAGTTATTCCCATCTTGGATTAGAACCAGGCTCTGATACCAATTGTGATCTAACCAGCCCTCAAAAACAGATCACTGACAAGTAAAATACTAAGCAAAACAGTCCAAGATATCACTAATAACTAATCGAAATAAAACAATCAATCAAGAACAAATAAGAAAAGCAAATCAGAGATGACACACAGGTTTATAGTGGTTCGGCCAATTGTGCCTACGTCCACTTTCAGCTGCAGCAGTCTTATTCAATAGAAGAATTTCTGGTTTCAGTACAATGGATTCTTCAACACTCTTTGCTAAGAAAAATGTTTTTCAAGAACAACACAAACACCCAAACCTCACTACAATTGCTCTCTATTTTCTCTCACAGAGTTTTTCCCACAATGAAAAACTTCACAAGTAACCAGAATCTCTCAGTCACTCTCCTAAATGAAATAATCTATGAGAATATATATACTACTCAACAGAAAAAATACTCTCCTATTAGAATTGAATTTCTCTGCCAGTAGTTCAGTTATGTTGTTTCACTTCTTCTTAGCAATGCCACATCATTGTTGACTAATAAATCACAACCACTCATCACAGTTTCATCTAATAACAAAGTCTCGTATCATAATTCTCGACACTAGTGTTTATTGTGAGTGTTGTATGATACCAGATTTTGTAGTATAAAAAAGGGGTTACTCTATAAGTGGTATTAGAAGGCAGTACGGCGCCATGCTGTTGGAGCGGCAATGGTGGCGAGATGATCACTAAAGTCAAAAACTGTAAAGCTGTTGGTTTGGGACACTGGAGATAATTTAATGACTACATCTAGGTTGGCAAAGCTCAACCACCACCGCAGATATTGCAGCCGCATAAAATCCTATCTCGAAGGGCAGGATTTGTTGGAAATAGCTGCTGGCAGTGAGACTACAACACCTCTGAATGAGAAGGCTGGTGAGCTTAGAAAATGGCTGGTCAAAGCCGGTTAGCAATGCAGGTGTTAAAACTAACAGTTGAAGATGAGTTCTTGCGCATATTGAAGATATAGAAACACAATATACAGTATAGGATGTGTTCTTTAGTAATGACTCGTAGAATCACTGAGCACTTGACTAATTTTTCATTGCTCTTTTTTCTTACCCCACTCATACTTTAACTCACATATTTGCATTTTTTGACTGTCAAACACTAACATTATATTTCTCCTTACTTGAGTTGGCACTAGAATTTTAATTGGTCTATTCATTCTAGAATGAGTCTTATCTCATTTTGGCACTAGAATTTTTACCAGACTTGTGCTTGAGATACACCTAAGATTGTAAACAATATCGACTGTCTTATTTAACAGATAACTCATTAACAAGAGATTATGCACCATTGAAACAGTTATTCACTTAAATGTTTGATCAGAAAAAGTAGAAACACTCATATCAGTAAACATACTTTGGAAAGTACAGGAAATTATAGAAAAGAGCAGCATCTTCACCAACCTCGCTTGGACATTCTTAACTGATTAGCATAAGCATATTATCTGAAAATGCTTAACAATGCGGCATCTTTACGAACCCTTGACATCATTCTTCTACTGCTTACATACTTTAGCATCGAAGCAGAAAGTTATTTAATCTTTACCTTTAATGCCTCTATTTGTTTCCCTAACAAAATGTAACAGCTATAGTGGGTATTGAACCCCAACTAAACGCCTTGCCCCATGTAGTTCGCAAAATTTTGTTCTTCTAATTCACAGTTAGAAATGTCTTTTCTATATAAATTTTCTCAATTCTCTTAGATGCCTTCTGATTTTAGCTTGTCATCTGGTTCGATAAAGTTCGATCAAAGGGATACATATATATTATCGAAGGGATACATATATATTTTCACAATTCTAACCTTGCTTGAATCCATACCGATGTTCTCCTCTGAGGAAATGCCATTGTGGTCACGGTCACAATCTCCTGCATTAACAGGAAAGTCCATCAAATCAGCAGACTCTAAGACTGCAATGCTTGACGATTGCTTGTTTTCTGTAGATTTAACTTCTAAGCTCATAGATGAATCTCCTAATCATCCTTATGAACTTAATAAAAATTTTGAATTAAAAAAATATCACATGAAGCAAAAGTTTAAAACTTTTACCTTGAACAGTGTTGAAATCTGCATCAGAGTATTGCTGAGCAGCCACATTATTAGTGTCAATCAAGTCGAACCCACTTTCATCAGCAATTTCTCTTGCATCTGCATTTGTGGAGATCACAATTTCCTTTTTCATGCTCAACTGAGAATCTTGTTGTGCATCTTTAGTGATATTACCATTTGCTTTTCCTTCCTGCTGAGAAGCCTTGCGCTCCCGCACAGCTGGCTTCTGCTCCTCCACTGTATGGCCACCAACGTCTGTTGTTCCACTAATTTCACTAGTTGATTTTTCAGCTTCCGAAACTTCATCACTCTCTTTTGTAGCTGCCAAAACTCCTACCACTGCCTTCGATTTCATCTCATCTGGGACTACATCCACATTTTCAGCAAATTCAAAATCGGTGGTTCCACTCATTTCGCCTGTGGGTTTTTCAGCCTTTGAAACTTCATCAGTCTCATTCGTAGCCGCCAAATCTCCTACCTCTGGTTTTGGTTTCATCTCCTCTAGGACTATATCCACATTTTCCACAATTCCCAAATTCCTTGATCCACTCATTTCACCAGTTGGTTTTTCAGCTTCCAAAACTTTATCACTCTCCTTTGTAGCTGCCAAATCTCCTACATCTGGTTTCGGTTTCATAACTTCTGGGACTACATCCACATTTTCCACAGATCCAAAATCCCTTGATCCACTCATTTCCCCTGTTGGTTTTTCAGCTTCCAAAGCTTCATCACTCTCTTTTGTAGCTGCCAAATCTCCCACCCCTGCTTTCGGTTTTATCTCCTCTGGGACTACATCCACATTTTCCGCAAATTCAAGATCCGTTGTTCCACTCATTTCACTTGTTGGTTTTTCAGCCATCAAAACTTCATCAGTCTCCTTCATTTCACCTGTAGGTTTTTCAGCTTCCAAAACTTTATCACTCTCCTTTGTAGCTGCCAAATCTCCTAGCACTGGCTTTGGTTTCATCTCCCCTGGGTCTACATCCACGTTTTCGGCAAATCCAAAATTCCTTGATCCACTCATTTCACCTGTTGGCATCTCAGCATCCAAAACTTCACTCTCTTTCGTAGCTAACAAATCTCCAATCACCTGTTTTGGTTCCATCTCCTTTGGAATTACATCCACATTTTGCACATATACTGTCTGTGGCATCTCCCCACTTTCTGCTGTAGTTTTATCATCCTCATTTTCATCAATTTCGCGTTCAATCTCCCTTAAAGGCGACTCCCTTTCGACATTGGCATAATAATTCCTAGTTTCAAATGGCATCCTCATTACTTCACGTCGACTATCCACTCTCAAATTCCCCTCCTCTGCACCTCCAGACCCTTTTTCTACACTCCGGTCGTTCTCTTCTCCATTCTCAGCCACACCCTCCTCTCTAATTTTTTCAAATAATCCCGTTGTTTCTCTCACAATTTCCTCATCTTCTTCAATGTCAGAATCCTGAACAAAATCTAAAACAACATTCGTCACTTTAAATGTTGTCCCGGTTCCTTCAACGCTCGTCTCATCTCTTTTAATGTCAACAACGAAAGTTTTCACCTCATCTAGCACGGGTCGTTTCTCTTCCTCCTCTCCAAGTCCTCCAATTTTCAACTCAATTTTCTCTTCATATCCATTTTCCTCCGCAATCTCATTATCACTTACCAATTCTTGTTTGTGGTTTCTAAAACCTTCTTCCCAATATGCATGATCACTTTCATCATTCTCAGCTAATTCAATCCTCATCTCGACACTTTTCCTCATATCCTCACACATCTCTTCTTCCTCCTTATCCCTTCCAAAATATCCATTTCCATCATCCTCGCCGCCTTCATCAATACTAGATGACACCGTCCCATATTCCAACAAGTACATAGGAGGTTCAGGCTCCAGTAGCAACTTACTCATGAGCTTATTAGTGCAAGCATAGCTTGCCAAGAAGAGGGCATACGGAACGGAACAAGCAAACCCAATGATGGAGATAACCGCGAGCGGTGGAAGCACTATAGGAGCAGAAGATATGACAACACCAGTCACCAAAATCTTCTTCCCCACTGTTAGTCCCTTGTCCAACATCCATCTCAATTTACCGTTGTCGTCTTTTGATGAGTACTCCTCAATACTCCATTCCACTTCAGGGGGGTCTGTGTCAGGCTTCTCCATCTATAACCATCAAAATCAAATCAAATTTCATTTGTCAAATTGATCATATAAATTATGTATTATCTAATAACATATATATTCTACAACTGGCTTTAGATAATTAATTCTTCATCCAAAGAATTCAAATTCAATATTTGAGAGAGTGCAATTTTGCTATTCCTCTCATTTGTTTGTGCATAGAATTAACATTGACCTATGAACATAGAGCTATATTGAAAAAATTAACATTAACGAACTTACAAATAATATATATAAATTATTTGTCAAGAACACTTCTCCCTCTCTCTAGCTATATATTTATTTGATTGTTTTTTAATAAATTTAAACCCCATATACCACAATCAGAATTCAGAGACAAATAGAAAGGATTATCTTCTTCTGTTTCAGCACCTAGAAAATTATGAAAATAAAAAGAGGAAAAAAAACATAATTATTATTTAAATTCCCTTTTTAAGGTTTAAATTTCTCAACAATTATAAACAAGAACAAGTCTCATTCCTTCTGGAAAAATAAAATATATATATATTTGAAAATTGAAACTCATATTAAAAAAAAAAAGAAAAGGCACACAAAGACGTTTGTTTTTAAGAGATTCTTCTTGCTAAAGCAAACTAGCATATAAAAAAGAATTACCTTATTACAAAGCTTGAATTATGAGAAGTTCTCCTCTGCTTGACTCTCTCAACTGATGATGAAGTGTAGCTAAGCTAAAATAGGGTTCATTGGTGATATATGATTAGTTGAAGATAAAGTGTGATAAAAGAGTGACAACCCCGAGTGAAATAATATAAAATGATGGTAAAGAATGTAAATGACACGCGTTGGAAAGAGAAGAGTGACAGTTGCAGGAAGGATTTTGAAAGATATGGAGCCTTGCATGCAATTTGCAGGCGCATCCATGCATTGCATGCAGGTGGGTTTGTCTGTGAGGGTCGCATTTCAACGTGGTTGCTCCATGCTACACCAGCTGTCACCTTGTGAATATAAAAATCACTAATTCAGTAAGAATGAAAAAAAAAAGCTTCGATCTTTTAAGGATATAAATTAAAAAACTAAAATTTAAATAGCTAATTATATTTTATTATTTTAATATGTTAATATATATTAATAATGAAAAAAAATATATTTTTAATTTATTTCTCGATATAATATTTTTCTTAAATAATATTCTCTATCATCTGATTCATATGTCTATTAAAGAAATTCATATTATAAAAATATAATAAAATTTTGCTTGTAATTTATATTAATGTAATTAAAATTTAATTTGAAATTTATTAACATTAATCATTAGAGATTTGCTGAAACCTAACATGATTAAATATTATATATAATCTATAAATCAATTCCTATAGAACTTTAAAAATCTACATCCACAATAAAAAAAAAACCTCTCCACAAACTCTCAACAAACATATATGATGGGACTTTCACTTATATAAAGTGGAAGTGTATTAACCTCGAGTTGTAAGTCAATAAGGGAAGAACTTCACATACATATTTAGTAAATACATATGATGAGACGCTCACATATGTAAAGTGGGAGTGTATTAACATAAGTGAATATGCCTTTAATTTATACATTACTTTAACGTATTTTGAAACTTTCGCAATTGTTTCAATGCTGTATGACAATATTTAGTGTATTATAGGGTGATCAATACAAAATTTATTCTCGTTTCAATATATATATATATATATGCTAGAAATATAAGATATTATAACAATATTAACAACAGTTTTGATATTATAATTAACAATACTTTTATAAATTTAGACCACATCCTCTAGTCCATAAGGAACCAAAGAGGTCGTCAACTCTTTCACATTTGAGTGATTAGTGCATGAAAATACACTTTTAATATCAATAAATTGATTGTAATTGTTGAAATATATGGTTTAATGAGATATTTTTATTTAATTATTTTACATATTAAAATAGTAAAATCACTTTGATTTAGTAATTTTTTTCTTATAAAAGTTGATATATTTCCATAATTATTTCTGGCATGTTAGCAAATTGATATTCATGATACATTGGTAATTTACTTTGGGCTTCCGGTATTTTTAGAAAACATTTTCATTAAGAGGCCCAATTCTTGATTCCAGGCCCAAGACAAAAGTGAATGGCCTGCAATTTCAAGCGGCCCGTTTATATCATGATAAATGGTTGTGATGAATTTAGTCTAAATGGCATGGATTCATGATAAAGATAAAGGAGATTTTGAGCGGATTTTAAAGGGAATGTTTTGAATTGGATTTGTTCTATGAATGTCACTCAAACTGGATACCTTTTTCTTCTATAAATATGGTGCCCACTGCCCAGGAACCACACTCAGGGACACCAATTTAGAGAGAAAACGATCTTCACTTAGTTTTCAGAGAAAGGGAGAGTCTTGCTAATTTCCATTCACCTTTCTCTTTAGAACTTGTGAAATTATGAACAAGTTAGGCTAAATAAGTGAGGCTGAGAGGTGATCTTCTTGGAGGTTGACTTTTTAGATCTTACACATCATGTATTTTTTCTTGAGGGACTTCTTTCTTCAGTTACTTTGGATCAGATTAGTGGCTTCATGTGCTGCACATATTATCCAGTCCCTAGCAGCCAATCTTGGGGTTGTCACTGGCATGTGAGGTTTTGTTTTTGTTTTTTAAGGGGGCACATGAACGAAATAATGAAAACATAAAAAAAAAAATTATTAATTTAAATAAGACACAAACTATATGTATTTATGAGAAAACATAATTTCAGTTTAAGTTTATAATAAAAAAAATATTTATATTTTTCATGAACAATAATAAATTTATATAACGAAAATTGATTGATACATATTATCAGTCATGTTCTGAATTTTTTTAAACTTATAATTTTTATTGATTCTAAATAAAGTAAAACTATAAAGTAAAAAAGTAAATAAATATATAAAAATATTGAATCATGATAATATATAGAGAATTTTAATGCAATAATTTAAATATTGAGATTTTAGGATTTATTGATGGATGTATGCTAAATTTAAATTATAAAAAATAAATAAATTTAGTAGGGTAACCTGATAAGTGATAAGATGCCAAGTGAAAATGAAGAGATGTGAAGTTAAGATGAACAAAAAAAATAAGGTTGTTTAGTAAAATTGTATATTGTCAATGGAGTTTGTGTAGCACACCAAAAATAAAGTAAATAGTACTTATTTAGGAAAGAATATGTACATGATTAAAAGTAAAAAATTGTAAAAAGAAAAACATTAATTAATTAGGAGTAGAAAAGGAAAACATTAATTCATTAGGGGTAGGAAAAATATTAAGAGAAAAAAAGTTATGTATAAGAAAAGTAATAACAAATTAAATTAATTATAATAAAAATAAAAAAGAATAAATACTAATGTTAAAAAAGGAGCTTTATTAAAAAAAGTAGAAATAAAAAAAAAAAATCAAAACAACAATTTGTCAATTGTCAAATCAAAATAAATAAATATATATACATATATATATATATCTATATATATTACATATTACACCTTATTCCGATTACACTTTGCGGCCACCTTTCCAAACCTGCTGCTGTTCTTATGTGGATCCGCTCCTGCTTAAAACCAGCAGTATTTGCTATACATCTTCTATCGGTGTATTATTGTATTAGTACAAATACAACACTTTGTTCCGAATTCTTTTTTATTGGCTGTAAGAAAGCATTTGGCAGAGCTCTATAGAAATGAATATCCTAAAGTCGCCAACTTTTGTTTTATGGGTTTTCTACTAAAATCGGTATAGTTCCACCCATTAGGTGTTTTTCTTTGTTTATTTCGTTAAACATTTCCTTACATAGTAAACGTTGGTAGACAATTTCTCTTGATAGTAATGACTAGTTTTAAAGATCTTTAGCCAAATGAATATGTAAAAGATTATGGTACCATTGATAGCGAGATTTTTTGTTTTCGAATGAAGATATATTTATGAAACATTAGATTTTGATCGTTGAATCATTTATAGAAAATATATTCAAGACTTTAGTTTTCTTTGACCGAAGGTTATAGCCGATTGAAATTGATCACTCTTTTAGCCTCCGGGTTTAGAGCATGTCATAACACTTGGTGAATGTAAATATAAACACCTATGCATATTGTATGCATCAAACATGTGCATAAGCATGATTATATATATATATATATATATATATATAAGGGAGATTTATATATATATAAGGGAGATTTATCATTTTCAGCCAAAAAAAAAGAGAATTTTTATTTTTACCCAATATTTTATACAAATTTGTTTTTAGCCTCTGAAACAAATTATTTCCATTCTATACCCAAGATTACGAAATTACCCTTCAAATTAAAATCACCCAATTGCCCTAAGCGAAATTACCAAGATAGCATTCTTCTTCCTCCTACTTCCTCCTAGCATCCAAACCTCTCTTCTCTTTCTCTTTACTCTATTCATGGTTTTTGTTCTTTTCCATTCACCATTATAGCCAAAAGTCAAACCTCCTAGTAAGGGATTCTTCATTTGAGCTTCTTTGTCCATTGAAGGTTTTTGATCCATTCAAGTGTGATCCGTTTTGAAGCTTCTTTTTTCATTTCAAGTGATTTGAGTTTCGAAGGTAATGTATGTGTTTTTGTTGGTTGGTTTTTAGGTTATTTTGTTCAAATTGTAAGGTAAAGGCTTTAAGAGTGATTTGGTTGTGATAAATACCATCCGAAAGGTAGATTTGTAGATTTGCAGTTTCTGCAAAATCTGCGACGAAATCGGTTTTTAAATTAACTAAAAAACCGATTTCGGTTTTTACAGAGGTGTAAAACCGATTCTCTATTATGATCGGTTTTTCATGCCACTCAAAAACCGAAATCGGTTTTTCATGTATATGAAAAACCGATTTGAGCAATTTTTGATGTTTTCGATATTTGTTGTGTTTTGGATGCCGTGTATTAAATTTTAGTGTTATATGTGGTTAGATATGATCATAGGCAGTGTTAGCATAATTGTGATATATCTTTTGTTTTTAATGATGGACATTGATTTACTGTGTTAGATTTTGTTATATATGATTGTACTTTATAATGTTGTCCCATTATAGTGAGACTAATTAAACATTCTTTGAATGTTATAGGAATGACTCACGAAACGATCGTCATCAACTTTGATGGAGAGTGGAATGGATCTAACTACGTTGGGGGTGAGTCGATCATGTGTGGGGTCTCCAAAGATAGTAGTTTTTCATCGTTGGTGGATGTTATGTATAGAGAGACTAGCATTGATAGAAGAAGGTGGGATATTCGTATATATTATTTACTACAAAGCATGATAAATGGTCAAGTGAAAAAAATACGTATCATGTCCGATCTTGGTGTGGTTGGTTTGATGGCGGTGAGAAATGTTGATGTTAGAGAGATTTACACTGATAAGGTTGTAAGAGATTTTGGAGCTGGAGTTAGTAGGCATATCGTTCGTCCAAATTTCACCGACTTAATACCAGACACAAGACATGAGATGCCAAATAGTAATAGACCTGTAGATCCGTATATGGTTCAAAGTCAATTTTATCTGACTTCAGGTGTTGGTAGCAATCAGGTTGATGCTTCGGTCACCCCATTTACATCTATGGAAGGTCTCATTCATGACATTAATAATGATTATATGAATGATGTTAGTGATGATGGAGAGCAAGACACAGATGATAATGGTGATGGGACAGGGGATAATGATGAAGAGGAAACTGGAGATAGTGATGAAGAGGAAGCTGGAATTAATGATGTCGACGAGGATGAAGGGTTTCCAGAAATAAGATTTTCGGGTTTACAATTTCAGAACAATCCTTCACAACGATACTGGATTGTTCCCGGTGTAGAACTGAGCGACATTGAGGCTACTTCAAGCGCTATGTCAACTGTCTATCAACGTGGTACTTTGTATAAAGGTGCATTCTTTGATAGTAAACATGAAATGTGTACAGCTATTGGAGAATATACTCTGAAATCCAAGTTTGAATATTGTGTTAGACGTTCAGACGTGGAACGATTTGAAGTTGGTTGCAAGAATAAGAGTTGTAGCTTTATAGTTCGTGCAAGATGCAGAACAGGTTGTTCGATGTGGTTTGTATTGAAGTATGTGGCGGAACACACGTGCCGTCAGGTAGCCATGGAATCACATATGAAAAGTGTGAAGGCTATTGTTATCGGAAAATTATATGCGGGAAAGGTAGGGAGGGATATTTATACACCTAATCATTTGATTGGAGAAATGCTAGAGCAGTATGGTGTGCAGATCTTGTACAGTAAAGCTTGGAAGGCTTTACAATATGCAAAGAAACTAGCATATGGACAAGCGGACGAGTCATATCAACAGCTTCCGTCCTACTTTGAAATGTTAAAAGTATCAAACCCCGACACCATGACGGCAATTGAGAGGGATGAAAACAACCGGTTCTTGTATTCGTTCGTTGCACTTGGAGCTTGTATTGAGGGTTTTCGATCTTACATGAGACCGGTTGTTGCTATTGATGCCACCCATTTGAAAGGTGAATACAAAGGGGTGATTTTTTTTGCTGCTTGCAAAGATGGGTCGGAGATGATTTATCCCATCGCTTTTGGATTTGCTGATGGAGAGTCAGACAGTTCATGGACTTGGTTTTTAAGCAGATTAAGAGAGGCGATCGGTGTGTCAAATGATTTGCTTATCGTATCCGATCGTCACAAAAGCATATCAAATGGGATGAGTGTAGCTTTTCCCGAAGTTCCTCACATATTGTGTTTTTTCCACTTGTGGCAAAACCTGAAGCAACACTGTAAAAAGTATTCGAATGTAGTGGAAAAAGCATTTTACAGTGCAGCATACAATCATGTGCCATATGATTGCGATAAAATGTTAGAAGAAATTCGGGCGTTGCATCCGAAATCATATGAAGCTTTGGTTAAGGTTGGGGTAAGCAGGTGGTCACGAACATATTGTCCAAACAGAAGATATGACATGATGACCACTAACATTGCAGAATCACTCAACAATTGCATGATGCAAGCACGTCGTTTACTAATAACTACCGCACATGAATATGTGAGAAATGTGTTACAAAGATGGTTTAATAATAGACGTGGTGCTGCTGAAAAACTCACGACTTTTGTTACCACTGCTGCGTACGATCGAATAATGTTGGCAAAACATTTATCAACGGAAGGTACCGTGCATCCTATTACAGAACCGATCACATACAGTGTTCTACATCCTAGCAAAGGCGATGCGGTGGTTAATATTGAAACGTGCACATGCACTTGCTTGAAGTGGAACTTAGATCAGTTGCCATGTATTCATGCATGTGCTATAGCCAGGTATCATAATTGTATATTGTTAATTTTATATTTTATGTCATATCATATTTTTACATTTAAATAAATATTTATGATACATGTCAGGTTTAAGGGCGTCAGTTGTGATACACTTTGCAGTCATTATTATAGCACAGAGTGGCTGAAAGCTGCATATGCATGTCTAATCAATCCCGTTCCTAAATTGTCTGATTGGAATGTTTCCGCGGAAGTTAGAAGCATGATTGTACTACCACCCATAGGAAAAAGGCAAGCAGGTAGGCCGAAAGAGGTTCGGATTCCTTCCGTTAGGGAAGCTCGTTGAACTAAGAAGTGTGGAAGATGTGGTCAGAGGGGACATAACCGTCTTCGTTGCCCTAACCCCCCAACATCCTTCAGTGGAGGGACGAGCGGAGCCGCAGGTGTAGAAGCCCAAACTAGCAAAGCCGCTACTGCAGAAGTTGGAACAAGTGCAAATGCTCATCCAAATACTGCGCCCTCACGAAGATGCCGCCTCTGTCATGAGACTGGACATAACCAATGCCGATGCCCGCAACGGTTTCCTCCTCCCAATCAAATGATGGGTAATGATCCAAACATTGATGATTAGACACATTAATTAATTAAATCTTTTATTTTAATAATATGTATTATGTTATTTCACGCTTACTTGTTTATGTTGATTTAATCTTCATCAGAGTACAATGAAACTTATATTATTTTTTGTTTAATGACGTCTTGCAAGTATTTTATTAATTAGAACACATGTAGCATGTAAATGTGCATTTATTTATTTAGCATATGTTTAAATTTTGAGAACTCAAACTTTTATAATGACACAAGTTTCCTCAGTTATATGACACATTATTTAGCATATGCAGGCAATAATATACACAAGGTCTAAATTGGTAAAAGAAACTGATTTCGTGATTCAGGTTGATCGGTTTTTCAGGTTGATCGGTTTTTCATTATTGATAAAAAACCGAAATCGGTTTTTAATAGCTCATAAAACCGACATTGCTTCATCTGCCATATGCACGTCTGATCGGTTTTCCAGTTAAAGGAGAAACCGATTTCGGTTTTTAAGCCCACTTAAAAAACCGATCTTTGTCTTTCTTGAGTTCATCCCCTTCTGATGGCTCTTGGTGGGCAACAAATGACCCCGACTTACTTAAATTTAAACAATTAAAGTAAAATTGGGTCAATAACTTACGTAATGACTATGTATGGTGAAGTTGAAGTTAAACCTGGTATTCGGTGATAACATTTTCACATTGTACAAATCTTAATGTAGATTCCTCTAACCATGTTTTATTGTTATATTAGTTGATACTGAAATGCAACATTAATTCTATGGTTTTTAGTGTATTTTAATCACTGGAAACCTAACATTTGAAGGGAAAAGGGGTCAAAATCTCTCAAAATGTCATGATCGGTTTTCCATATTGGTTAAGAAACCGCAATCGGTTTTCCATTAACCTTAAAAACCGAACAATTATTTATCCCACTTTTTCGTCTGATCGGTTTTTCAGGCGTATGAGAAACCGAGTTCGGTTTTTACACACCACTGAAAAACCGATCAGACGATTATTTCTCCTTTTTGGATATTATTGAATAATACTATATATTCATTCATTATATGGTAATCGATAACCTATAATCAAGAATGAAAATATCGATATCTTAGATGATCCAAACGTATATGTGGCTTCCATTTTTGTTTATATAATATTGATAGAATGACATAAATTAAATTTTATATAGTTTTCCATATAATCACATAGGCATCAAGTGTAAACTTTTTTATCTCCACACCCATCATTTTAAAAAACCGTCATTCTTTTACTTCAGGAAAAAAAAAAAAAAACCTATTAATTAAATTTTAAAAAACCTTCATTCTTTATTAAGTGCTATTTATATACATTATTTGTGCGACTCTACCGATTTTATTCACTGTTATTATTATACATTATCATAACCTGAAATTGTAAATTAGACTTTAAGTTATTAGAACCTTAAGTTCTGGATTTCAATTAATATAACTTGAAGTTCTAAACTTTAATTTATTAGAATCAAAAGTTCTAAATTTTCAATTTAATTAGAACCAAAAGTTATATATTCTAAATTTGTTTAGAGCCAAAAGTTCTACACTTCCCATTTAATTACAATCAGAAATTCTATAAGTAATTAAAAGGTAAAATGTGTATATTAACACAAATAAAAGGTAAAATGTGTATATATAATTTATTTAATTAGAAAACAAATAAACAGGTAAATAGAAATATTAGAAAATGCTCCCATTTAATTAATAAAAATAATAACAATTACTTATATAAATGAATGAATAATTACTTGTATTATATGAACATTTATTCATATAATTGGAGCCAGCGGTAAAATGTATAACTTTTTTTTTTTCTTTTAAATTTGAAGGACAATGTATAACTATTTATGTTTGGAGAGGATATGACATTGTTATTTTGTTTTACAATAAGTAAAGCAAAATTACGAAGATTTCTTTGAAGAGTTTTTCTTTATTCTTTTCTTAAGTTTTTTTCTTTTTTCTTGAAAGCTCCTTTTTTACGGTGTTTTTTTTTTTTAATTTTTTGGTGAACACCTCTTTTTTTAAGTTTTTGATTAAAATTTTGCATTTGTGTGTTGCAATTTAGTGGAACATTAGGAATTTGTAAAAATATTAGAAAATGCTCCCATTTAATTAATAAAAATAAATAAATACAATTACTTATATAAATGAATGAATAATTCATAAAAATAAATACAATTACTTATATACAACCTCTCCATCAGAGTCAACTATCCATTTTCCAAATTTATTTACTTTATACAATGGTGTTGAAAAGGTATACAGATTCCTTGCAATCTCTGCCCTCAGTGCAATGATATCTGCAACTTGATCCGGTCGTCTTGATTTCCATTTAGTCTCGTTTGATTGTAACAAATCACGTATGTACATGGCCACATATGCTCCACAGCTCATCCTGTATTAATAACAAATTAATTAAATGATGTTATCATACCATTAAATATAATATAAAATAAAAAATATATATATTATATATAAATATTAAATTTTCATTAAGTTACAAATTTACTCACCCATCGGATTGCTGAGGCACAACCGATCTATCAAGACGTTCAACTGTCCATCGCTCATCCACATGTGGCATCTCTATCTGGATCCTCTCATAAAATCCCACAAGCCGCAACAAAATGGGCATCAAACACACCAGCGGCTCAAGTGGCTTAATGCGAACAGCTAAGTCAGTATGTGCAAGAGAATCATATATTAATATCTTCTTCTGTCTCAGGCACACCTGACAAAGGACCCAGTGATTTTGATCTAGGTTACATGGCAGCAACACCTGCAATTTGAAGACGTTAGTGATATAAGACTAATTTAAATATTTAAATGATCAAATAATAACTTATAATTTTTCATACAACACTCACATTTTCAACTTCCCACCACGTTACTAATGAGTCTAACTTGCCAGAACCGAATGCTAGCCACTTTGAGGGTACATCAGCTGTAATCGGATCAAATGTTTTTCCTTTGAGGACATATTGCTCTCTATAGTGTAATGTCATCAATGCCTGCAAGATAAAAAATTAAACATGTTATCACACTTAAGGGACATATGACGATAAATTGTAACGACATAACTTATTAAAATGTAAACACTCACAAATAAAGAGCTCCCATGAACCGCATATCTAGTGTCCTCAACCTCATTCCACTTCTTTCGTAAACACATCAAATAAGAATTGATGTGCTCAGAAGTGAACCATCTGTTTTCATCCTCAATGGTTCGCAATGTGTCTGGTATCACGCATCACTGACAACGATCAACTGCACGCCTAAAATAAAAGAAAAAAAAAAAGGTTAAATTTTTTTTAATAGTAACCAACATAAAGGTATAAAACTACTTATTATCAAAACCTGAGATCCAATGACGTGGAACAAGCTTTGTATTCATTGTAGACAACCTCTACGGGGTCTACAGACTCTACCATCTCCTCAACTTACTTTTGGGGCACCTTCTTTTTCTTTTTTGGCGGTCCAGGATCAGTGTATGGTGTCCAGCAGAGATGCCGCTGGCTTCGTCTTTCGTTTGCCCCGCTCCTGGATGACCTCATCATACAACTGTAAGGAAATCAAAACTATCAATTAAAATAAACATTTAGAATTATAAATCAAACTGTAACACAATTGAAATACTATACGTACCTGGTCATCACCACGTTCATCCTCCTGATGGACCTCCTGCTCCTCTTGATGGATGGCTGTCTCGTCTCTATGGATAGGCGACTGATGGACTACCTCATCATGATGGTCAGGTGACTGATGGACCCCCTCATCCTCATGTGGTGGTAAGGGGGATGGGGGTGGGAGGGGGGGGGGGGGGGGGGGGGTGGTGGTGGTGGGCTATAGATATGGTCATCAGGGATAATGCTCCCATCATCATCATCATCATCATCGTCGTCGTCGTCGTCGTCGTCATCCATAGGAATCTTTAAATATTCTTCCACCCGTCTCAGCCTTCTATCCATCTTACTTACTTTCTTGTAGGTTGCCTTCTGTAAACCCACAAGGTACTCAAACAACTGCATCATCTGCATAAATAAGTCATTTTACACAATGTACACAATTGAAAAAAAAAAATTTTTCAACAGAATCTCCCCTGTTTTTTGAGTATCCAGGGAAATATAACCTGCATATTTAAAATTACACTTCATCTATCATGTTTAGAGACTTCGTCTCTTTATCCCACTTCATATGATTATACAACATATCCACAACTTTTCAATTTACTCAAATGCACATTCACTTAACAATGAAATAAAAAAAAAAATGATTAAGATTCGTACCTCAGAATGTACTGTAGGTACATCGTGCACCTTTTTTGTTCGTAACTCCGTAAAGCTATCCTCTGATTCAGGCTGTGCACTTGGGATGTCTTCATGCTGCTCCTCATCATCCCTTGCATCATCATCATCATCACGTGCATCATCATCATCATCCTCCTTACTCCCTCCGTCCACCTACTTTATGTACCTCTTCGCCAACCAAATGCTTCGGATTGAATGATGTCCAATAATCCGTCTCTTTTTCGGCATCAGTAGGCTCAAGGGTTTGTGCAATACCAACTATCTGCAATATACATATATAAATGGTTAGTTATATTATTATTAAGGATGGTTAAAACAAAAAAAATGAAGGAAACCATTTTCAATTACTTTCACCACTTACAGGGGGAAAATCATTCAGGTTGGTTATGCCTTTCGGGGTCATTTTCAGTGTCCGTCTCCTACACCTTGGCAGTTCATTTTGCAATGATTCATTATCTTTCGTTATCTTCTCTCGTAAGACCGGGAATATTTCCACCAACCACCACTGTAATTTCATTAAACAAATAACAAACATATAGTTAGTGTATATATATAAAAAATAAAATTCTATATATCAACCAATTAAAAGGAAACTATTATTAATTATTTATATACCATATTAAGTATGCCTGAAATGCCGGAATATAACCATAAAGATTAATGGTCTTCGGTGGGTTTTTCACCCGCTCTTCATTAATCGCCATATGGAGACAATGGATTAGCGTACTATAGCTTAATGTACCTCAAGGGAACGAGTTCTATAACTCCGCATTCTCTATCATCACCCATATAAAATGACCAATGCTAGCTCTGTCATCCTGCCCCATGAAGAGATGGAAAGCGATCCCTACATTTGCTAACTTCAAAAGATCCTTATCATTTAAAACATTTTCACCTGTATGGCTCCTTGCCTCAACAAAGGTAGCTAGACTGGGGACACTCGGCGACACTCCATCAAACAATAGCCATAGGATGCTCTTTACATCATTTTGCACCGTATTGAAGATTTCTCGATCTACACCCCCAAAAGGAAGTCCTGTCACCAATAAAAACTCCGGTTTCCCAAACCTATATGTTCTTCCCTCGATTTCAAACCACATTTCATCACGGCGCCTATCGGGGACCTCCACCTCTCTAACAAGAAACCATAATATCACTGAAGCAGCTGTTGTATTGTTGCTGCTTATCTCTAAAATATGTCCGAATGGGCACTCTCTTATGAACCGGTCGTATAAGCCTCGTCTAGTAATCACCGCAATGATTTTACCAAGCCATTTTGCCCAATATGTGTATTCCGGCTTGAATTCTTGCTAATTGTTTGTGAACTATATTTGTACTTGAAATCCATTTGTAGAAAACAACCAAAAACAGCAAATGATTAGTATAGTATTCAAATGTAAACAAAGAAAATCGGTTTTTAACTATGATTGGAAAACCGATCGATCATATTGATCGGTTTTTCACCAGGGCTGGAAAACTGATCAATGATATTGATCGGTTTTTCACAAGGGCTAGAAAACCGATCAATAATATTGATCATTGATCGGTTTTCCAGCCCAGTGTGAAACACCGATCAATATCATTGATCGGTTTTTCACCAAAATCGATCAATGATAGAAAACAACCAGAAATTGCAACTGACTAGCATAGTATTCAAATGTGAACAACTAAAATCGGTTTTTAACTATGGCTGAAAAACCGATCAATGACATTGATCGGTTTTTCACCAGGGCTGGAAAACCGATCAATGATAGAAAACAACCAGAAACAGCAAATGATGTATAGTATTCAAATGACAAATGTGAACAAATATAATCGGTTTTTAACTATGGCTGGAAAACCGATCAATATCATTGATCGATTTTCCAGCCCTAGTGAAAAACCGATCAATGATATTGATCGGTTATTCACTTCGGTTTTTCACAGTATAGAAGAGAAAAACTGATCAACCTGTTGAAACCGAAGTGAAAAACCGAAGTGCAAAACCCCGAAGTCGAAAATCGAAGTTAACAACCGATTGTGAAAAACCTGATTTCAAAAACCAATTTCAGCAACCGATTGTGAAAAACCGATTTCAAAAAATACAAAGGCCGACGATGATCGCAGCGTCATAACAACACAAATCTAACCTATTTCAACACAAAAACAACACAAATCTAACCTATTCTAATCTAATCATCATAACCTAACACAAATCCAACACAATTTAATCATCATAACACAAAAAACATCTCAAATTTGCAAAACGAAATTAAAAAGTCCCTAACATGGTAGATTCGAGTACCTTGCCACACTTGAGAGGGTCGCCGGCGGTCGGATATGGTTTGCCAATGTCGAAAACGGCGAGAGAATGGCCGGAAACTGTCGAACGGCTGGTCGGGTCGTGCAAGGGGGCGAGCGGGTACGGGTCGCACAGTGTGGGTCGAGTTTTTGAATGGGAAATCGGTGATGAAAATGACTTTTCACTGATTTCTTACAAATATATATAGGAGGGGTTGTTTTGTAATTACATATTTTGGTTTTTTTTAATTTTTTTGAAAATTAAGGGCTTATAGGTAAATATATGTAAGGGCATTATGGGTTTTTGGGTATATAATGAAATTAATTTGTTTGAGGGGTTAAATTCAATTTGTTTAAAAATATTAGGTAAAAACAAAAATTGTCATTTTGAAATGGATATTTTTGGCAATTTTCGCTATATATATATATATATATATATATGACACATTCTAACATATACATGGGGTATCCATACATTTGACCAAACAAAAAAAAAAAAAAAATGCGTGATTGTATTATAAAATTTGTTATTATAAGTTATATATGTGATTACAACTAATTATGTATGATTACAATCAGTAAATGTAAGAATTGTGATCATATTTACTGATTGTAACCACACATATTTAGTTAGAATTATATATAATAAATTACAATTATATATATATATATATTTTGGAGTGTATGTATACCCCAAATTTACTCAAAGGGACCCTTGTATATCCTTGACAATGATTTACAGCCTTCTTAACCTATAAAAAGGTGAATGAATTTTAATACGAATACATTTAAATGCAATATTGATTTTGAGCTACGCCATGAGATTCCAAAATGTTCATTTAGGGCTTTTATGTAATTAACTTCCACCTTCCAACATTTGTCAAGGTGGCCTTCCATGCATCATCTACTCTATATCTCACATAAGTTTTACTGAAAGTCTAGTGATGTGTGCATATGCATGCACATGCATGTGTGTTTGTGTGTGCATACTTGCATACATGCATATGTCTGTATGATTATATGTGTGTGTATGCACATGCATGTGCATGTATATGTACATGTGTGCACATGAGCACACGGGGTTGTATATGTGTGCATGTTTACATGTATGTGTGTGTGCTCGCATGTATATATGCAAGTATGTGCACACATGCCTTAATATGTGTGTTTGTTTGTCATTTTTTAGTTTCATTTTCATATGAGACTTAGTAAATTGTAATATATATATATATATATATATATCCCTTAATTGACATCTATATTAATCACTTTGAAGTTAATCGGTATATTTTATAGTTAAATAAGTATAAAATAGCAACATATAGTTAATAAAATATGTAAAAAATGGTATACAAGGAAGTTAATCTCCTACTTGGATTAGGTTAATTGACTACAATAGTTTGGGGTTTACATAGTAATATTTAGGTATAGCAATTTTATTTTCACAGGATAATTCCATATTCAAATATGGAAGAATAATAAGACCATATTCTGTAGTTTTCATAACAATTTTTTAGGGGAATGTACATGACCATCAAAATAGGTAATAGGTAATATTATAGCTGTTTGTGTTTGTCTCTTCTCTTGACACCGTTATTTTCTAACTAGGGGAAAGGACAAGTAAAGAAAGCATATTTATGGTAATAAAAAGCAGCAGTTGTATGCAAAATTTGGTAATAAAATATGGAATATATAGATTAAAACTATACAACATATAGTTTTGTTTTTTATGTCTAGGTATTATGAATCTAATTTATTCCTCCCATATGTGTGTCTTTCAATTTAGAAAATAATTTTGTATTACCCCTTCTTATAAATATACATACACATACACATATACATAAATACATATATTTCTTTTTTTTTTTAAAAAAAAAAAAAAATCCTATAAATCTATAACTCACCCACACTTTAAGATAGGAATTAATTTGCAAAAGAGTAAGCCCTATCTAATTACTGTATATCTAAGTTGGAGAGACAAACATGGCGAGTCGTTCATCAACTCTTTCTCAAGAAATTGAACTAGTGAAGGTAAGCATAAAAAAGAATCCGACTGTTTCTTTCATATTGAGTTTGTCTAAATCTTATATATTGGGGTTTTATTTTGGTTGGTTATCTTCATAAGATATATAAATCGCCACATTGTTCTTATTATTTTATGATCGGGGTTATTTGTTGATTGGTGATAATCTCTATCTTTTGATATCATATTGGGCTACAGTGTGACTTTATATTGTAAGGATTATTGGTTTTTTTTTTTTTGGCCAAAAAAGTTAGCTGGTTTTCTTGAAACATGTTTTTAATTAATTTTGACCTCCTTATAAAAAAATTATGATCTAATTTTTTTTTTTAACTTAGTAAATAATTGCATATATTAAGCTTATGATTATGTTTAACTAGATTTACTATTAGCTTCAATTGGATGTGAAACTTACATTGAAAATGGATTAGGAAGTCAACCAAAAGAATACTAGCAAAGAATCACTGCTTGCTTGTATAAATGGTTTAAACACTTAGGTAAATTCAAAGAAGATTTAATAGTTATTTTAACTTTGGTTGCAGCATTCATTAATTCTTTATGTAACCAATTCATTTTAGTTTCTTTTCCTTCCACTTTTGCGGAAAAATAATTGATTATTAACTCATTTTTAAAACATAGGAAAGATAATGTTGAAGGAAATGATATATTTACATCGGCAAATTCTCTTCATTGCATTAAGATTTGTTTTACAATTACATACTTGATATATTTCAGGTTATTTTTCATCAAAAATCAACTTTTATTTCTTTTTTATTTGTAATCTCTAGTGTACTATTCATTCATTCATTGATGACACTGAAAGAGTATTTATGAACAAACATAATTTATAGTTATGAAATGCTATAACTAATATACATATATATGCATATATACATATGTATATATATGTATATATTTATGTATGTACATACATAAATAAATGATCATATTCCATTTAATATGAACTTAAAATGAAAAAAAATAAAATAAAATAAAACCGTAAGAAACTTTCATCTTTAAGGTTTGATTCTTATTTACCGTCATCCCACTTTCTGCCTTTTTATTTATAGCTTCTTGTCCATTTGGCTTTTCCAATTTGGTAAGCCATTTGATACGGTGTTTTTCTTTGTTTATTTCATTAAACATATCCTCACACTGTATAGGTAGGTAAACAAATTCTCCTAATAATAATGACTAGTGAATGTGTAAATGATTATAATGCTACTGATGGTGAGATTTTATATTGTTTGGACAAAGAATTATGAAACATTAGATTTTCATAATTGAATCATTTACAGAAAATATATTCAAGAGTTTTGTTTTCTTTGACCGAGTGTTATAATTGGGATGGATCACTCTTTTAGCCTTCGGGTTTGGAGCATGTCATAACACATGGTGGGCTCAGATATAAACACCGATGCATGTCCATTTGTATATATATCAAACACGTGAAAACTAAATTAAAAGTTATTTGAAATTTGTAGGTTTCTATGGATCGAGCACTAATAAACAATTCAGATCCATCAAATCAGTTGAAACCTCAAAAACCAGTACCCAAGTGATTGACAGATAATGAACCGCCACCAGGGGAATCCAAAGTCAATCATTCATTGGTAAGTGTGCAAAATATTTATTTTCTTGATTTCTTTTTGTCCCTCTACATCTCTAGCGATGACACAAATAAAAATAATGCATAATTGAAATATATAAACATCCATGTTCTTTAGCCAAATACTACTTCTTTTATGCTTGAATACGAAGTGTTTGGTGTTATGCTGGGCTCATCACTTATAGTCATTTTAATTCACGATTAAAGTAAGATTGGTGATTTTGGGATGCAGTTGGTCATAAAAAAAATTTCCAATTTAATACCAAGAAGTTATGCCACATTTTGCAAAATCATACTATTAAGATTATTTCTCTAAATATATCTCTTATTGTTTAAAAACTATTTGTGATTCTTGCAGTAATACCCAGTACAACGGAAAGAACACATGATGGGGTGAAATTGAAAAATATGTAGAGGCACTGTCATTGATCAAGTTCTCTTACTGTGTTTCGACATTGTTCTTTTTTTGTTTTTTTATTTCTCACTATGTTTCGATAATTGATTTTTTTTTTTTTTATTCTTTCTTCCATGTTAGTTGTTTCAAAATATTAGTGATACATGTAAACGTTAGTATTGAAAGATTCTGCTAGATAACTCAAGACCCAAAACAATACAAAAAATTTGGTCAAATTATTGAATTAACACAAGGCAAAGGATGCATTCTAGTAAAAGATTACTATCAAAATTTGTAATTTTTCTGTACAATGAATAAAATAGATAAAATATGTATTTTATACACAATATTTCAAGATACAAATTTGAAATATATGATGTTTTTTCTTTATATTATAATGTAAAAGTTCAAAAATTATCTTCTTTTCCTAAATAAAGATAATGACTTCTCTTGATAAATTTATATTAACCTTTACATTTAAAAGAAACTATCTATTGTTGCTTGTCATTTAAAAGAAAGCAAATTAGTAAAATATCAAAGGTAAATAGAGGAATTATATGAAACACATGATTAAATATATGTCACTTGATTTTATTGATAAATATAATTGATGTCAATTGTTCAACATGAACCATTGTTTCATTAATTATATATCTCTACTTCACACTAAAATTATGTGTTTCTTGGATATTTTTTTATTGTATTGTATACTTGAATGATCTAAGGATTCTAAGACTCTCTTATGCATGCCACATTGATCATACTTAACTTCTTCTCCATCTTAGCCCATAAACATAGGTTTTATATCGAACAAAATAAGTGGCAAGTTTGCATATTAAAGTAAATGTTGAAGCCCTTGGTTCTCTGCTTTGGTTTTGAAGCTCACGCAAATTTGGTATTCAAAATTCATTACTGAGCATTCAGTTGTTAGATCGGCCCACAAATCATTTGTGTTCTGTATTTATTATATGAATGTGGGAAAATGATATATTTGAGATAGGAAGTAACTTTGGCATTTTCCAAGCAGTTGCGTCCTTACTAAGTCTATAGGGGTAAGAAGGCTTCATTAGTGAAATGCCTGTAAAAAAAATTGACGATACTATGGAGAAACACATAATGCAAGTTTATTGCTATTGTTTGATATGGTGATAAGAGATTGCCAATAAGAAAATTACTAAATCATTATAGTTTAAGCTAGAAATCTCTCCCAATATACTCAATTTGAAACAGCTTTAAAACATTTGTTATATCAGAAGATATATCCGTTAAAAACAGTAACTAAATTCAAAAAATTAAATGGGTTTTCGAACTCAAACCATTCACTATTTGGGAATTCAAAAATTTGTAGCACAAGCAATTTTGGATTGAGCCATCTAGTTTGTATCACTGGTCGGAGGACAATCGTGGATAGAAAGTCCCCTCAATTTACAAATACAAAACCCCAAGTCTTTCGTGCCTTAATTCAGTTATGTTACCCTCCAAGGTACCTTTATCAAAACGCAGAGGAACATCAATCGCCCTAGCTATTTCCGTAAGGAGATGCTTGTGCCATAACTCTCAAGGGAGTTTATATAGTCTTATCTAAACTTGAGCATTTGTTGTCCTTGTGAGAGTAAGGATTCAAATTCGGTACCCAAGGTTGAAGACGGAATACACCAGGCTTGAGAGATAGAGCATCCATACCCCAAACTTTATTCTTATCCACATTAGAGTGTAAGAGAATTTGATAAAATCCTCGTCCAAAAGAAATAAGTCTCCAATCTATTGAAATACGCCAAACAGATTGTAGCTTTTCTTTTAAATCATGCAGTTTCCATGGTTCCTCCCCTTGGAGGGAATAATACGACCGATCAAAGAATTAAGACAAAAGTTTAATCGTTCCTGATAGATCGCAGAATTCACATGCACAACAATATAATCTCCTTTCTTACGTGGAGCTGATGAGATAACATCCTGCATAGGTGACATAGATATATTTGGAAGCACAATAGTAGTGTCACTCGAATTAGAGACGGCCTGAGCACATGAAACTCTGTTAATACCAGCTTCAGGTCATAGCTGAGTTTGAGATGCGATAGGTTAGGTTGTAGATTGAACCTGTCTAGTGGCACGTTCAAAAGCCAGGATTTCTGGAAAGAGGTCTTCGGAGGACATACAGGCAAAGGGGACTCCAACAAAGATACAATTTTTAATATAGAAAAGAAGAATTACGTGTGAAAACTTTTTGCATGCAATCAGCTGCCACTGTTGCATGCAATCTGTGATCACATTCAGCAATCCAACAGAAAGAAAAATAACGGACCAGCAGCAACCAGGAGCAACCAGCAGTGTGGATCCCAGCAACCAGAAATAGTGGCAACTTTCAGGCCAGAGTGGCGCAGCAAATAGAACAAGCCCGGCAGCTTGCAAACAAGCAGCGTCGGGCCTATGTCAATGCCAGCAACCCCAGCATCGAGAAGGTCAGCAAAGCAGTTGCGTGAGGCAGATTGGAGACAATCCAGCGTTCAACAGATTGGAGAATTTTGTTCTCAACCGCACCTGTGATGGACCAAGCCCGGCAGCGTACAAGCAAGCAGCGTCAGGCCCGTGATCTGTGAACAGCGTGAACCGGCAACGGAATACTATCCAGCGTTCCAGCAGCGTGAAGCAGCGTCGACGGACGTTAAGGCTAGCAATCTGTGAACAGCGGAACCCAGCAGCGTGCAGGAGCATCGTCGACGGCAACAAGGAAAAAGCAACGTGCAGCATGTAGTGAATGACAGCAGCGGCCACTTTGAACCAAGAAAAGCCCAACAGAAGCGAGGCAACAAGGAAGACGGCAAAGAAGCAGCAGCGGTCACTAGCAGAAAGAGCAGAACGGCGACGGTGAAATACCTTCCTCTCAATAACTCTCAAAACACTTTCATCAATCACTCCTTTAATTGCAGCCCAAATTAAATTAATTGTTTGATAGATTTTTTTTTTTTTTTTAATTCCATTACAGATACATTTTCAATATATTTGGTATTATTAGTACAACCAGAATTTAGAATTTATTATTGAACTTTAGACAATATTTTTGATACGATAATGCTAGGCAATATTTTAAATTCCTATGCTATTACATTGAAAATCCCTCCTTGACAATGAATTGCTCACGCCAACCCTTTATCCATATGCCTATACCA
The DNA here is from genome assembly GCA_021234005.1 of Nephelium lappaceum. Classification (NCBI taxonomy): domain Eukaryota; kingdom Viridiplantae; phylum Streptophyta; class Magnoliopsida; order Sapindales; family Sapindaceae; genus Nephelium; species Nephelium lappaceum. The sequence continues at coordinate 13,528,299 of CM037998.1, read as the reverse complement.
TTCGATATGGTAATGGAGTGAATTGAGGATTCCATCCCTATATCCATTTAAGACATATATCTCTATCGGTATCTATCCCCATCACTATAAGCAGGATAAATTTGGGAGAATATTTGAATTTAAATAAGGATGTCCATCCCTACTTCTTCCACCTACGTATTTGATGAAAGACATTAAATTATCATATTTTACATATGAAAAATATAATTAACATTAGACGCAAAAAAGTAACTAATATTCACAAATTTAAATAAAGTAGCATATTAGTTTTTACTTTGTAAAATATAGACATTTATGTTTTAGGTGAGAAGAATAGAAAATAATCTACATAATTATTCTTATTTATTACATAATAAAAATTGTATTTATTATTGCAGTTAGGGCTAGTAAATCTACTTGTGAAATTTAAATAAAATTTCCAGGAACATTGAGGGAAACAGCCAACCTTGTAAGGGGAAATTCTGATGTCTCGACTCTATTGCCGTGCAATAATACTAGTATACAATTGACCAGGAAATGAGACATCCAATTACGACTCTACAATTCAAGTCATTATTGGCTGGTGCTAGTAAATCTACTTGTGAAACTTAAATAAAATTTCCCGGAACATTGAGGGAAACAGCTAACCATGTAAAGGGAAATTCTGATGGTTTGACTCTCTTGCCGTGCAATAATACAAGTACACAATTGACGAGGAAATGAGACATCCAGTTACAACTCTAGGAGACAAGTCAAATGAAGAGAATATCTTCTAAACTAACGGAGACTCAGTTGTCCTTTGAATGTTAGTTAAAATATCATGGAATCTTCAATGTTAGCCAAGTCAACGTAATATTTTTATAGAATTCACCAACTAAATTGATAATACACATATAAACATCTCTGTTATCTCCACAACTCAACAGTCACTCTCTGATCATTTGATCATCATCAATGGCATTGAGTTTTCTTTCTTCTTCCTCCTCTTCTTCTTCTAGTACTTCTCAAATCAAGTATGATGTTTTTCTGAGTTTCAGAGGCGAGGATACTCGTTACAATTTCACCAGCCATCTTCACCAAGCTTTGCTTAACAAACAAATTGATACCTTCATTGATAATGAACTTAGAAAAGGAGATGAAATCTCTCCATCTCTTCTCCAAGCAATTGAAGGCTCGCAGATTTCCATTATCATTTTCTCTAAAAACTATGCTAACTCCATATGGTGTCTCGAAGAACTTGTGAAGATCCTTGAATGCAAGAACAGGTATGGGCTAATTCTAGTGCCTGCATTTTGTAATGTATACCCATTAGATCAGATGTTACTTTGTATATATAAAAAAATTGGAACTTGTGTGACACTAGTCAATCTTAAGTTTTAAATACTATAGTTGAGTAATTTCCTATTAGTTTAACCTTTTGAGTTTGGTGGTAACTAATATGATATCAGAGCTTGAAGGTCTCTAGTTCAAACCCTCTTTTCACCCTTTATCTCAATTCTTATTACACATATTATAACGGTAGGGGCATTTAGCATTTGTCCAATATTTATCATCACATTTGTCATCTATTCATATTATACATGAAGAAGCATATTACGTGTCAACCTTAAATTTTAAATACTATGGTTGAACCATTTTCTTATTAGCTTAAGCTTGTAAGTTTAGTAGTAATTAACATTGTGCATGCAGGGAAATGAACAATCAGATTGTGATACCGGTTTTTTATGGGGTGGATCCATCAGATGTGCGACATCAGACAAGGAGTTATGCAGATGCATTTGCTAGGCATGAACAACCTTTTAAGGACAGTTTAGACAAAGTTCAAACATGGAAGAATGCTCTCAATGTAGTAGCCAATCTTTCTGGGTGGCATTCAAGTACCAATAAGTAAGTTTTGTATTTTATTTGGGGAAATCCATACCAAAAATATTCTTTATGTGTTTGTTTTTGTAGTTTAGCTACAGTACCTAATTTTTATCAATGTTTCAAAACTCGATACTCACTACTTGACTAACGACCCAGTGAGTAGCGAGTACTCATCTACTCGGTGAGTACCCAATTTGATCATCGTTCAATAATCAAATGGTTGATTGATGGTCCAACTTTGTCAAACTCATAAATGTTTTTTTATAGGATCAAAATACAATCATATAATTATAAAACATTATACTTATTAGTCCAATTATATTATAACATAATTTAACAAAATATATAAGAATTGTTTTATAAAAGTGAGCTTTAAATACATTTTATTCTTTTGCTAAATGCACCTCTTTATAAAAATAAAATAAAATTTAAAAGTGCACATCTCGCTAGTAATTCCCTTGAGCCAGTTAAACCTCACTAACTCTATCCCACTAACTTTTATTGTTATTTTTTTATTCAACGTATATATTAATTATAAAACTTAACACTCTTTGCCTCTCACCACTAAGTTATTATATATATATATATATATATATATTTTATCGATGTATAAATAAACAATAGAAACCCACTAACTCTCTTAAGTCTCACCAATCATCGGTTTTTTCTTTCTTTTCACTTCAGTTGCCTTTTTTTCTTTCTCATCGATCACCACAATTTCTTCTTTTTCTTTCACACTTGCCTTTACTCTCTCTCTCTCTCTCTCTCAAACTTCTCTATGATTAGATCTTTTCCTCACCACTAGTCTCTCTCTCTCTCTCAAGCTCCTCTCTCAGAGTTTCCTCTCAAGCAGTTCCAGTTTGAGTTAGAGCCGATATAGCCTTCGTCCTCATCTTCTTAGACCAAGTGTTTTTGTTTTTATTTTTTATTTTTTATCTTTTGTTTGAGGGTGTAAATGATTTTGGTCTTGAAAGTGATAGCATTTGGTGATAAGTTAAAGGGTGTTGAAGGCGATTTTGGGTAGTTATGGCGGCTATTGGTGATTTTGGTTCTGGGTGGTCCTTCCTTTTTAAGCTTTTGATCTCAACTTTTTTTTTTTAAAAAAAAAACAAAAAACAAAAAGCTCGAGTTGATCGAGTTGGTTGAGTTGACATAAGTACTTAGCCAACTCAACCAAGTACTTATTTTGAGCAAGTAGAACCCCCGATTTGGGGGTTCTTGGACCAGTGAAGTGTCGATTCGAGTTGACTCGGTGAGAATTTGACCTACTCGATCCAGTTTTGAAACATTGATTTTCATGAAGAGAATAGCATCAGTTATTGGAATTAATTTTACACTGTCTTGAGCACTTTATGATTCAATTCTTTTTTTTTTTTTTCTGGTTTCGAAGTAATGATTCAATTATGCTTACTACTGGTTTTCTCACATATAATTGCTAGGCCTGAGTCTGTGCTAATAGAAGACATCGTTAAAGATGTTTTAAAGAGACTTTATGCATTGCCCACAAATGATGGTAACAAAAATTTGGTTGGAATAGATTCAAGCATCAAACAGATTGCATTGTTTTTAGGAACAAAGGATGTTCGTAGTATAGGAATTTGGGGCATTGGGGGTATAGGCAAGACAACTTTGGCTCAAGAAGTGTTCAACAAAATCTCTTATAAGTTTGAGAGTTCTTCCTTTGTTAGTAATGTTAGAGAAGCTTCAGAACAAAGTTGTGGATTAAAGCAATTGCAACAAGGACTTGTCTCTATGTTACTGGGGGTTAAAATTGAAAATATAGGTGTTTCCTATGAAAGCTCCTTCATAAAAAGAAAGCTTGGTCAGAAGAAACTTCTCATTGTTTTTGATGATGTAACTAATTTTAGTCAAATAGAATCTTTGATAGGAACTATTGATTGTCTTAGCTCAGAAAGTCGAATCATTATAACATCAAAAAATAAGCAAGTGCTAAAAAATTGTAAGGTGGATCAAATATACAAAGTTCCGGAATTATTTTTTGATGATGCTCTTAAGCTTTTTTCCCTGTATGCCTGTAGGCAAAAATGTCCCATGACAGATTTTGAAGACTTAACAATGATGGTAGTTAAATATGTTGGAGGTGTGCCATTAGCACTTAAGGTTTTGGGTTGCTCTCTATGGGACAAGAGAAAAGAAGTTTGGGAGAGTGCAATAGAAAAATTGAAAAATATTCTTGATAAGGATATTCATAAAGTGCTGAAAATAAGTTATGATGAATTAGATGATCTTGAACAAAGAATATTTCTAGATATTGCATGTTTCTTCAAATGGAAAGACCTGAATTTAGTAAAAGCATTTTTGGATGCTTGTGGCTTCTTTGCTGAAAGTGGAATGAGTGCCCTAATTGATAAATCTTTGATAACCATATCACGGAATATGCTAACAATGCATGATTTGGTGGAAGCAATGGGTAAAGAAATTGTTCGACAACAATCTATCCATGATCCTGGCAAACGTAGTCGGTTATGGGATTGCAAGGATATTGCCAACATATTAACTAAAGCTACGGTAAGATTTAATATATAAAGCATTGGTTTGTAAATTACACTTTTTGATATTAATCTTCTGGCTAAGCTCACGTAGGACAGTGGGGTTGGTCGTATTTGTCAAACAAATAGTATTATATTTGTGGTTTTAACTGGCATACAGTCCATATTTTACTAAAAAAAGCCTTTTTTTTTTTCTTAACTTAAGAGTTACATGCTTTTACAAAGAGTAAAAACTTATATAATCCCTTTTCAAGATATTAATAGTTATAGGTACCAACTCCCAATGTGAATTAGGACTTGATAATAGAAAACATTTATTTAGCTTGACAGTTATTCATATTTGGATGGCTACAATGTAAGTGATGTTAAAAAAACTATAGATGGATATATTAAGAGTGTGAATATTGTTATTTAAATAATTTTTTATATTTCCTTAATATTTGCCTTTATATATATTTGATACTAACTTATTTCTTCTTGAATATGTATTAGGGGACTAAGAAAGTCGAGGGGATCTCTTTGGATATGTCTAAAACAAGAAATATACGCTTGCATCCTCATGCACTTGTAAAGATGCATAATTTGAGATTTTTACAATTTTATATCTCAGATTATTGTGAGAATAATAATAAATTGCATGTTTCACATGACCTTAAATTTCTTTCGACCGAGTTAAGATATTTTCAATGGGATAGATGTCCGCTTAAATCATTGCGGTCAAATTTTGATTTAAAAAATCTCGTCAAACTTCGAATGCGTGATAGCAATATTGAAAAACTATGGCGTGGTGTCCAGGTAAATTTGATTATTATTATTATTATTATTATTATTACTGCTTTTGTTATCGTAACCTGTGATAGAAAACTATAAATTTATGTTTATCATACATTTATTTATTAATTTTTTTTTTTATTACTTGTAGCATTTTGATCATTTAGAAGAGATTGATCTTACTGGGTCTGCCAACCTAATTAGGTTGCCAGACCTCTATGCCCCAAAACTGAAGGGTTTGATCCTAGACACATGTACAAGTTTGATTAAAATTCCCTCATCTTTTCAACATCTCACTCGGCTATGTTATTTGTCTCTTCCCAACTGCAAAAACCTAAGGAGTGTTCCTCAACTCCCAAAATCTCTAGAGAGTTTGATCCTAGATACATGTAAAAGTTTGATTGAAATGCCATCATCTTTTCAACATCTCAGTCGGCTGACGAATTTGTCTCTTTCTAAATGCAAAAAGCTTAAGAGTATTCCACAACTCCCAAAATCTTTACAACTTCTTAATCTCTATAGTTGCTCAAGATTGCAAAGACTTCCAGAACTCTCAAACAATTTGGAAGATTTAGTTTTAAGGGGTTGTTCAAGTTTGGTTGAAATTTCATCTTCTATTCAATATCTGACTAGACTGAATTCTTTGGATCTTAGTGACTGCATAAGCCTTACGAATATTCCAGATTGCACTGATTTGATATCTTTACAACATCTTCATCTCTTCTGTTGCTTAAAACTCGAAAGGCTTCCAGAAATTCCCAACAATTTTGAACAATTAGATTTCTCTGGTTGTACAAGTTTGTTTGAAATTCCATCATCTTTTAAACATCTCAGTAAGCTGAGAAGTTTGACTTTTAGTGGTTGTGAAAGTCTTACCAGTATTCCAAATTTGATGGGTTTGCAATCTCTAACAATGCTTGCTATCGAGAGGTGTTCCAAACTTAAGATGCTTCCAGAATTCCCAAGTAGTATTCAAGTATTGTATTTAAAAAAAATCGGAATAGAAGAACTGCCTCCATCATGTGAGGATCTCTACACATTGCTTGAGTTTTATCTTATTGATTGTTCAAGGCTTAAGAGTCTTCCCAGCAGTGTTTGTAAGTGGAACTCTCTTCAAAGACTCAACCTGCATAATTGCCCAAACATTGGCAGGCTTCCTAACCCTATAGCATGTTTGAAGAGTCTTGTTGTCTTATCTATTTCAAGAAGTGTGCCTCCTTCAATTGATTTACTGCACCATTTGAGCCACCTATGTCTAAGTTACTGTGGAATCACAGAGATACCAGACAGTGTGGGTTGTTTAACATCACTGGAAACATTATATTTGGACAGAAACAATTTTGAAAGAATACCAAAAAGCATCATAAATCTCTCTAATCTACAGTTCTTAAACATCAGCTATTGCGAGAGGCTTAAGGTTCTACCGAAGCTTCCATGGGCATACATAGATGCTCTTAACTGCACTTCACTACAAGAGTTATCATGTCTTTCATTTCCGAATGACTTTTTTACCCCAAATAGTCGATTCATTTTGGCTAAATTCGTCAATTGTTTCAAATTGGATCGAAATTCGCTCGATTGTTTTGTGAAAAATACTCAACTGGAAATACAAAGTCAATTAGCTTCATATCATCAGGTTTATATTGTCTCCTTCCATTTTTGATATGATGATACTTGGTTTTTATTGATTTATTTATTTTTTATGGTAAAATCAAGGTTACTATAAACTAATTATTTTCATAATGTAGGTTTATGAAAGAAAAGAACCACCTTTTGCTATATGCTACCCCGGCAGTGAGATTATGGAGTGGTTTGACTTTCAAAGTAGTGGATCTTTTATTGATGTGAACCTGCCACTAGATTGGATTAATTATAACTTTCTATGTTTTGCTCTATGTGTTGTTGTGTCATTTCATGACCAATGTGATAATCATTGTAAAAATCCTTTGTTTATCAAATACAAATGCAAAGTGAAATTCAAGAAAGGGGACCGCAAATGGAATAGGATGTGTGGTGTTTTGCATAGAAGTTTAAATTCTGCAGATTACAGTAAGAGGTCAAGCCATGTGATTGTTGGGTTTGGTTTAAACATTTTCCGTGAACTTCATGATAATGAGTTCACTTTCCAATTCTATACCTCGAATTGGTTCGGGTTAAACATAAAACATTGCAAGGTGGAAAAATGTGGAGTCCATTTGATATCGGGTAAACATCTTGGAGAATCGGATGAAAGTGAGAAGTTTAAGGAATCGTATAGTGAGGAATCCAACAAGGAGGTTGAACCATATCTTGAAGAATTCGATGAGGATGAAGAACCATCGCCCAAAAGATTGAAACAAATTTAATACCTCCAATGGATGCAATTGGTCAAGGTAAATACATCAGCCTTTAATAAGTTAATAAACTAATATCTCATATCAATTTAATTTTTATTTTGATTGATTCGTTCACTTTTGGTGGATGAAGTTGTAGCATATTTTCATATGATAGTTTAAAAGCACTCAATAAAGGTATCTTTTGAGAGTTACCATTTTGTTATATTGTTGTCTTTATATTTGACATAATTTTGCGATGGGAAATATAGTATGCTAGTTTACTGAATTTTGAACTCTCCTTTAAGCTTACTTGTGATCTACATATACTTAGGGTTTTATCGATGCATAACTGGCATATTTGCAATAGATTGAAGCTCTCACTCTTGGTCTCATGGGCCTCTATCATTGTTAAGAGTTTTTCCACGATGTTTCTTCTATACAAATAACAAAAGATCATTCATTGACTTTTCGGTGAGGGTGTAAAAATAACTAAGGCATTGACAAAATGTTATTGGATTCTAGCAATAATTCAAAGTGTACATTACTAGTGTTCATTGTAGTTTCTTTAACGATAAGTATCCAAAAATCATTTTGATTGCTCAGTCTTCATATATTCGTTCCCATTGTCAAATACCAATTTTTTAAGCTAATCCAAGTATAAATAAGAAAAATTGAACTCTTTACTTTCATTTATGCTAATAAGGTATGAACCATACACATTCTATATTATAGTTGTTGGGTTGAGTATTTGCTTCGCTTGTCACATTTATGTGTTTTATTATGTTGATAAATTGAGTTTATTGATGCAAGTTTCTATTTTGGTAATTTATAAGTGTTATGTTATTACTTACTTTTATGTGTTGATTTTGTGTTTAATATGTCTCCATGTTATGCTCTTTACAAGTGCTTTCTATGTTTTGATATGAGAAGAAAACTTACTAACTGAAGTCCTGTTGTTTCATTGATGTACTGGTAAATTTTTTATTATCAGTTCCAGTTAATTTCAATTCAAGATTGCTCTTGCTGCTATTCAGGCTCTCCTAAGAAATTAAGGTCCACAAAAAATAGCTGGTATCCCATCGGCAACGTTAGTTGGTTTGTCAGTCAGTCAAAATAGATCGTGTATAATCTATAGTTGAGAACTCTTTAGAAACTGCACGGAGAGCAGAGAGTGAATGTCTTAAACCCATATTAAATGGAGGCCCTCAAAATAAGGTGGGCAGACTAGCTTTAGTGGACGGTCTAACATAATAGATTCGCATAATTAATTATTATTTAATCCTGATTTTCTATATTTTGTGGCTAATTTGATGTTTGTGTTCTTTTGTGTGATGCTCATAATTATAATATATCTATTGTGATAAGCATAACTTCTTTCATCTACAAATTCTTTACTTCTTATGAACTTTTGTTACAATTAGGGGTGGCAATTATCAACACAACCAGATGACACAACATGAACATGCTATAGTATTGATGGATTTGGATACAATCTTATTAGGTTTGGATTACTAATGGGCCAACATGTTAAACCCCATTAAATTAATAGATCGTGCTTGGGTTGAACTCCTTCCAACCCTATTAAACCATTTAATATATTAAAGGTAAATATATAATATATAAATTCATAGTGATAAATTCTTTTGAAAGATAACTCAAGATGGTGAATTTTAGGTATTTAATTTTTTTGAACCAGTGAAACCTTATCTTTAACAAATAAACCCTAAAACTTTAAAGAGTTCAAACTTCAAAGCTTCATGATCAAGTGTCCTAAGAAAAGGTACTCTTCATTCTCTAATATTGTAATTTGTTATTTATTGTTCTTTTGCATCTATACAATGTCGTTATGGGGCATCTATTACAATTTTGATTTCTATTGCTTGGCTTTTGCTTAAAAATTTAATAATTTATTTTGGTGGAAATTACCAACATTACTCAATTTAAAAGGGTGATTTTTGTTTTTACCCATTATTTCTAAAAAAAATTGATTTTAACCCCTCAAACAAATTAATTTCATTATATACCCAAATTACTCATAATTCCCTTACACATATTTACCCATGAGCCCTTAACTTTCAAAAAATTTAAAAAAACCAAATTATGTAATTACAAAACAGCCCTTGCTTATATATGTATAAGAAATCGATGGAAAGTTTTTTCATCACTGATTGCACATCTAAAACTCGACCTATATTGTGCGACCCATGCCTGATCGACCGTTTGCACAGACCCGACCAGCCGTTCAACCGTTTTCGACCATTCTCTCGTAGTTGTCGACCTTGCCAAACCATCTCCGATCGCCGGCGACCATCTCAATTTGGCAAGGTACTCGAATCTACCTTACCGATCTCATGTTAGGGATTTTTTAATTTTGTTTTGCGAATTTGAGATGCTTTATGTGTTATGATGATTAGATTTGGTTGGATTTGTGTTAGGTTATGATGATTAGATTTAGAATAGGTTAGATTTGGTTGGATTTGTGTTGAAAATGGCTGATTCCGATTATCGCAGCATTGTCGGCATCACATCGGTTTTTCACTTCGGTTTTCTACTTCGACTATTCACTCTGGTTTTGCACTTCGATTTTTCACTTCGGTTTCCACAGACTGGGTGTATTGTGAAAAATTGAAGTGAATAACTGATCATGAAGTGAAAAATCGAAGTGGAAAACCGATAGAACACAGATCATGATGTGAAAAATCGACGTGGAAAATCGATTAGGTTGTGAAAAACCGAAGTTTAAAACCGTTCAATGATGTGAAAACCGAAGTGAAAAATCGATCAATGATATTGACCGGTTTTTCACACATGGTTAAAAACTGATCAATGATATTGACTAGTTTTTCACACATAGTTAAAACCCGATTTTATTTGTTCACATTGTAAATACTAATCATTTGCTGTTTTTGTTTGTTTTCTACATATGGATTTCAAGTACAAATATAGTTCATAAACAATTAGCAAGAATTCGAGTGAGAATACACATATTGGTAAAAAATGACTTGGTTAAATCAGTGTGGTTATTACTAGACAAGGCTTATATGACCATAAGAGAGTGCCTATTCGGACATATTTTAGAGATATGCAGTAACAATACAACAGCTGCTTTAGTGATATTATGGTTTCTTGTTAGAGAGGTGGAGGTCCCCGATGGGCGCTGTGATGAAATGTGGTTTGAAATCGGGGGCAGAACGTATAAGTTTGAAAAATAGGAGTTTTTATTGGTGACAAGACTTCCTCTTGGGTTATAAATCGAGAAATCTTCAATATGGTGCAAAATGACGAGAAGAGTATCATATGGTGATTGTTTAGTGGAGTGTCACCGAGTGTCCCTAGTTTAGCCATCTTTCTTGAGGCAAGAAGCCATACAGCACGCCAGGGCCGTATAGGTGAAGATGTTTTAAATGATGAGGATCTATTGAAGTTAGCAAATGTAGGGATCACTTTTCATCTCTTCATGGGGCAGGATGACAGGGCCAACATTGGTCACTTTATGTGGGTTATGATAGAGAATGCAGAGGTGGTATGGAACTCATTCCCTTGGGGTACATTGAGCTATAGTACGCTGGTCTACTGTCTCCATATGACGATTAATGAAGAGCGGGTGAAAAACCCACTGACGACCATTAATCTTTATGGTTATATCCCGACATTTCAGGTATACCTAATATAGTAAATAATTAATTATAGTTTCCTCTTAATACGGTTGATATATAGGATTATATATATATACACTAACTATATGTTTGCTATTTGTTTAATCATTTTTGCATTATAGTGGTGATTGATGGAAATATCCCCGGTGTTACAAGAAAAGATAGGGAAAGATAATCAGTCCTTACAAAATGAACTATCAAGGTGTAGGAGACAGACACTTAAAAAGACCCCCAAAAGGCAAAACCAACCTGAATGATTTTCCCCCTATAAGTTGTGAACTTAATCTAAATTGGTTTCCTTTATTATTATTATTATTTTTTTGTTTTAAGTATCCTCATTTAGATGAAGTGTTAATAATATAACTAACTATTTATATATGTATATATTGCAGATAGTTGGTATTATACAAACCCTTGAGCCTACTGATGCCGAAAAAGAGACAAATTATTGGACATCTTTCAATCCGAAGCATTTGGTTGGCAAACAAGTACATAAAGTTGGCGACGGAGGGAGTGAGGATGATGATGATGATGATGATGATGACAATGATGGTGATGATTATTATCAGGTGGAGGATGAAAGGGGTGATGATGAGGTTGATGAGTTTGCAAGGAAGGATAATGAGCAACATGAAGACATCCCAAGTGTACAGACCGAACAAAAAAGTCGCACGATGTACGAACAGTACATTATGAGGTACGAATCTTAATCTTTTTTTTTTTTAAATTTTATTGTTAAGTGAATATGCATTTGAGTAAATGGAAAAATTGTAGACATGTTGTATAATCATACGGAGTGGGATAGAGAGGCAGAGTCTCTAAACATGATAGACTAACTGTCATTTTAAATATGCATGTTATATTTTCCTGGATACTCAAAAAACAGGGGAGATTCTGTTAAAATATTTTTTTGCAATTACGTACACTGTGTAAAATGATATATATATATATGTATATATATTATGCAATTGAAGAAGTTGTTTGAGTACCTAGTGGGTTTACAGAAGGCAACCCACAAGAAAGTAAGTAAGATAGACAAGGTCATAAGGAAGATGGATAAAAGATTGAGACGGGTGGAAGAACATTTAAAAATTCCTATGGATGATGACGATGATGATGACGATAATGATGATGATGATGATGATGATGATGATGATGGGAGCTTTGTCCATGATGACCATATCTATAGCCCACCACCACCACCACATCAGGACGAGGGGTTCCATCAGTCACCTCGCCATGACGATGAGATAGTCCATCAGTTGTCTATCCATAAAGACCAGACAACCATCCATCAAGAAGAGCAGAAGGTCTATCAATCTAACAGTGTCCACCAATCACCCCTCTAGCAAAAGGATCAGTAGATCCACTACTCTCAGAAGGTCTCAGGAGTTCTATCATATAAAGATGCTGAACGTGGTAATGACCAGGTAGGTATAGTATTTCAATTGTGTTATAGTTTGATATATAATTCTAAATGTTTAATTAATGGTTTTGATTTGCTTACAGTTGCATGATGAGGTCATCTAGGAGCAGGGTAAACGAAAGACGAAGCCAGCGACATCTCTACGGACACCATACACGAATCCTGGACCGCTAAAAAAGAAAAATAAGGTGCCCCAAATGCAAGTCGAGGAGGTGGTAGAGTCTGTAGACCCCGTAGAGGCTGTCTACAATGAATACAAAGCTTCCATATCGTTTGACCTTAGGTTTTGATAATACGCACTATTATCTTTTTATCCCGGTTGCTATTGTAATAAAATTTACAATTGTTTGTTTTTTTTTCTTTTATTTTAGGCGTGGGGTTGATCGGTGTCAGTGGTGCGTGATACCGAACATACTACGAACCATTGAGGACGAGAACAAATGGTTGAGTTCAGAGCACATCGATTCTTATTTGATGTGCTTACGAAAGAAGTGGAATGAGGTTAAGGACACTAGATACGCGGCCCATGGGAGCTCTTTATTTGTGAGTGTTTATATTTCAATCAGTTATGCCGCTATAATTTATCGTCATGTGTCTCTTAAGTTAAATAACATATTTAATTAATTTTTTATCTTGCAGGCATTGATGACATTATACTATAGAGAACATTTGATCCGGTTACAGCTGATGTATCCTCAGAGTGGCTAGCATTCGGTTCGGGCAAGCTAGACTTATTAGTACCGTGGTGGGATGTTGAAAATGTGAGTGTTGTTCGAAAAATTAAAAGTTATTATTTGATAATTTACATTAGTCCTATATTACTGACGTCTTCAAACTGCAAATGTTGCTGTCATGTAACCTAACTCAAAGTCACTGGGTCCTTTGTTAGGTGTGCCTTAGACAGAAGAATATATTAATATATGATTCTCTTGCACATGTTGACTTAGCTGTGCGCATGGAGCCACTTGAGCCGCTGGTGTCTTTGATGCCCATCTTATTGTGGTTCGTGGGATTTTATGAAAAGGACCTAGATAGAGATGTCACCCGTGGATGAGCAATGGACAATTGAACGTCTTGATAGATCGGTTGTGCCCCAGTAACTCGATGGGTGAGTAAATTTGTAACTTAATGAAAATTATATATATATATTATAGTTTATATTTAATGGTATGCTAACATCATTTAATTAATTTGTTACTGATACAGGACGAACTGTGGAGTATATGTGGCCATGTACGTACATGATTTGTTACAATCAAACGAGAGTATATGGAAATCAAGACGACCTGATCAGGTTACAGATGCCATTGGACTGAGGCCAGAGATTGCTAGGGATCTGTATACCTTTTCGACACCATTGTATAAAGTAAATAAATTAGGAAAATGGATATTAAACTCTGATGGAGAGGTTGTATATAAGTAATTGTATTTATTTATAATTAATCATTCATTTATATAGTATTCAATAATATTCAAATTGGAAAAATAAAAAAAAAAATCAGAGTTTATTTTATATTATCATTGAAATGATCTAACTTTAAGCACAAGGTGAAACGCTGTCACTTAAAGTCATGTTTAACTTCAGTATCACCATACGGAGCCATCAAAAGGGGATAAAAGCAAAATAAACAATGTTCGGTTGTTCGGTTTTTCAAGGGTGTTTAAAAACTGAAGTCGGTTTCTCATACACCTGAAAAATCGATCAGAGGAAAAGGAGGAATAAATCATAAATCATAGATAAGTTTTTAAGGGATATTAAAAATCGATTTCGATTTCTTAACCGTAATGAAAAACCGATCATATAATTTGACCAATTTTCACCCCTTTTTCCTTCAAATTTTAAGGTTCGTAGTGATAAAAAAAAAACACAAAAAACTATAGAATTGATGTTACGTTTCAATATGGATTAACATTACAGTTAGACGTGGTTGGATGAATCTACATTAAGATTTGTATAATGTGAAATGCTGTCACCTAATATCATGTCTAACTTCAACTTCATCATATAGAGTCATTATGTAAGTTATTTACCCAATTTTACTTTAATTGTTTAAATTTAAGTAATTCGGGGTCATTTGTTGCCCACTAAAAGCCATTAGAAGGGGATGAACGCAAGAAAAACAATGATCGGTTTTTAATGGGGGTTGAAAAACTGAAATCGGTTTCTCATACATCGGAAAAACCGATCATAGAAAAATAAGGGATAAATCATAGATCGGTTTTTAAGGGATATTAAAAACTGATTTCAGTTTCTTATCTATATTGAAAAACCGATCATTTAGTTTAATCAATTTTTACCATTTTTTCCTTCAAATTTTAAGGTTCCCAGTGATCAAAAAACATAAAAAAAAACCATAGAATTGATGTTACATTTCAGTATGGATTAACATTACAATTAAACATGGTTGGATGAATCCCAATGATCAAAAAACACAAAAACCATAACATGATCGGTTTTAGGAGACTTTAAAAACCGATTTCGGTTTCTTAAAAGTAATGAATAACCGATCTTTTTGTTTATCCAATTGTTACCCCTTTTTCCATTCTGATGTCAATTACTTCACTTCGTTATTCATTAAATTAATTAAAATTAATGAACATTTAACAGACTTTTCCTTAATTTTGTACTACTATCCGAGTATAATAGTACCACTTCATAAAATTTGAGTAATTTAATTCATTTCAAAAAATAACATTTCACATATTAAAATAAAAGCTTGAATTAATTAATGTGTCTAATCATCAATGTTTGGAGCATTACCCAACATTAGATTGAGAGTAGGAAACAGTTGCGGGCATCGACATTGGTTGTGTCTAGTCTCATGACAAAGGTGGCATCTTCGTGAGGACGCAATATTTGCATGAGCATTTGCACTTGTTCTAGCTTCTGCAGTAGCGGATTCGCTAGTTTGGGCTTCTAAACTTGCAGCTATTCTTGTCCCTCCACTGGAAGATGTAGGGGGGTTAGGGCAACGAAAATGGTTATGTTCCCTCTGACCACATTTTTCACACTTCTTAGTTCGACAGGCTTTCTCAACTGAAGGAATCTAAACCTCTTTCGGCCTGCCTGCTTGTCTTTTTCCTATGGTTGGTAGTACAATCATACTTCTAACTTCCGCTGAAACATTCTAATTAGATAATTTAGGAACAGGATTGATTGGACTTGAATATGTAGCTTTCAACCACTCTATGCTATAATAATGACTTCAAAGTGTATCACAACCGACGCTCTTAAACCTGACATGTATCATAAGTTTAAGTGTAAAAATATGATATGACATTAAATATAGAAAATGGCAACGTACAATTATGATACCTGGCTACAGCACATGCATGAATACATGGCAACTGATCTAAGTTCCATTGTAAGCAAATGCATGTGCTTGCTTCAATATTGACCATTGCATTGCCTTTGATAGGATGTAAAACATGTATGTGATCGGTTCTGTAATAGGATGTATGGTACATTCCGTAGATAAATTTCTGGCCAACATGATTAGATCGTATGCAGCAGTGGTAATATAAGTCGTGAGTTTTTCAGAAGCACCACATCTATTATTAAACCATCTTTATAACACATTTCTCACATATTCATGTGCAGTAGTTATTGGCAAACGATGTGCTTGCATCATGCAATTGTTGAGTGATTCTGCAATGTTAGTAGTGGTCATCATGTCATATCTTTTTTTTGGACAATGTGCTCGTGACCACCTGCTTACCCTAACCTTAACCAAATTTTCATGTGATTTCGAATGTAATGCCCGAATTTCTTCCAACATTTTATTGCAGTCATTTGGCACATAACTGTATGTTATACTGTAAAATGCTTTTTCCACCACATTCGAATACTTTTTACAATGTTGCTTAAGGTTTTGCCACAAGTGGAGAAAACACAATATGTGTGGGACTTCAAGAAAAGCTACGCTCATTCCATTCGATACGCGTTTTTGACGATCGGATGCGATAAGCAAATCGTCTGACACACCGATCTCCTCTCGTAATCTGCTTAAAAATCAAGTTCATGAACGGTCTAACTCTCCATCAGCAAATCCAAAAGTGATGAGATAAATCATCTCCGACCTATCTTTGCAGGCAGCAAAAAAAATCACCCTTTTGTATTCACCTTTCAAATGGGTGGCATCAATAGCAACAACCGGTCTCATGTAAGATCAAAAACCTTCAATACAAACTCTAAGTGCAACAAACAAATACAAGAACCAATTGTTTTCATCCCTCTCAATTGCCATCATGGTGTCGGGGTTTGATACTTTTAACATTTTAAAGTAGGACGGAAGCTGTTGATATGACTCATTCGCTTGTCCATATACTAGTTTCTTTGCATATTGTAAAGCCTTTCAAGCTTTACTGTACAAGATCTGCATACTATACTGCTCTAGCATTTCTTCGATCAAACGATTAGGTGTATAAATATCTATCCCTACCTTTCCCACATATAATTTTTCGATGACAATAACCTTTACACTTTTCATATGTGATTCCATGGCTACCTGACAGCATGTGTGTTCCGCCACATACTTCAACACAAACCACATCGAACAACCCTTTCTGCATCTTGCACGAACTATAAAACTACAACTCTTATCCTTGCAACCAGCTTTAAATCACTCCGTGTCTGAGCGTCTAACATGATATTCAAACTTAGATTTCAGAGCATATTCTCCAATAGTTATACATATTTCTTGTTTGCTATCAAATAATGCACCTTTACACAAAGTACCACGTTGGTAGACGGTTGAAACAACGCTTGAAGTAGCCTCAATGTCGCCCAATTCTATACCGGGAACAATTCAGTATGGTTGTGAATGATTATTCTAAAATTGTAAACCCGAAAATCTTATTTTTGGAAACCTTTCATCCTCAATGACATCATTAAATCGAGTTTCCTCTTCATCACTATCTCCAGTTTGTTCTTCATCACTATCCCATATCCCATCACCATTATCATCTGTGTCTTGATCTTCATCATCGCTAACATCATTCATATAATCATCATTAATGTCATGAATGAGACTTTCCATAGATGTAAATGGGGTGACCGAAGCATCAACTTGATTGCTACCAACATCTGAAGTAAGATAAAATTGACTTTGAACCACATACGAATCTACAGGTCTATCAGTATTTGGCAAGTCATGTCTTGTGTCTGGTATTGAGTCTGTGACATTTGGACGAACAATATGCCTACTAACTCCAGCTCCAAAATCTCTTACAACCTTATCAATATAAATCTCTCTAACATCAATATTTTTCACCACTATCAAACTAACCACACCAAGATCGGACATGATACGTATTTTTTTCACTTGGCCATTTGTCATATTTTGTAGTAAATAATAAATATGAATATCCCACCTTCTTCTATTAGTGCTAGCCTCTCTGTACACAATATCCATCAAAGATGAAAAACTACTATCTTTGGGGACCCCACACATGATCGACTCACCCCCAACGTAGTTAGATCCATTCCACTCTCCATCAAAGTTGATTACGATCGTTTCGTGAGCCATTCCTATAACATTCAAAGAATGTTTAATTAGTCTCACTATAATGGGTCAACATTACAAAGTATAAATGTTTAATTAGTCTGACTATAATGGGTCAACATTATAAAGTACAATCATATATAACAAAATCTAACACTATAAATCAATACCCACAATTAAAAACACAAGATATATCACAATTATGCTAATACTGCCTAACTCAATTTTTAGTGGATCAAAAAACCATTTGATGAATTTATTGTATACTTACAACACTTTACAGGCAAATGCAATTAAATATTACCCAATACGATCATATCTAACCACATATAACACTAAAATTTAATACACGACATCCAAACACAACAAATATCGAAAACATAAAAAATTGCTAAAATCGGTTTTTCATTTACATGAAAAACCGATTTCGGATTTCCAGTGGCATGAAAACCGACCGCATGGTTAAATCGGTTTTACACCTCTGTAAAAACCGAAATCGCGTTTTTAGTTAAATTAAAAACCGATTTCGTTGCAGATTTTGCAAAAACTGCAAATCTACAAATCTACCTTTTGAATGTCATATATCACAATCAAATCACTCTTAAAGCTTTTAGCTTACAATTTGAACAAAATAACCTAAAAACCAACCAACAAAAACACATACATTACCTTCAAAACTTAAATCACTCGAAATTGAAGAAGAAGCTTCAAAACCTTCAATGGATCACACTTGAATGGATCAAAAACCTTCAATGGACAAAGAAACTCCAATGAAGAATCTCTTACTACGAGGTTTGACTTTCGACTATAATGGTGAATGGAAGAGAACAAAAACCATGAATAAAGTAAGAGAAAGAGAAAAGAGGTTTGGATGCTAAGAGGAAGAAGCAGGTTATTTCGGTAATTTCGGTTAGGGCAATTGGGTGATTTTAATTTTAAGGGTAATTTAGTAATTTTGGGTATACAATGGAAATAATTTGTTTGAGAGGTCAAAAACAAATTTTTATAAAATATTGGGTAAAAACAAAAATTTCCTTTTTACTTGGGTGTAAATGATAAATTTCCCTTTATTTTGTCATCTACTTATTATTTTCCACTAACGCAATAATTTTAATTTTAAATACTCATTTTCCACTTAACTATGAATGCATATATGGTCTAATTAAATTGTTATTTATTATATATTTCACTCAATATATAAATTAATGGGTTAAACAATAATGGGTCCGTTAATTTAATGGGCCATGTTTGAGTTTCGACTTATGAGACGATAAGTTTAATGGGCTGCGTTTTGGTTAAGCAAAAAATTAATGGGCCTCGTTTGGGTTTATATAAACATGACACCACACAATAATTCATTTTGCCACCTAGTTACAATGTGACATGAACATAGCACTATGAAGTTCTTCGTGCAATTTTAGTGATGAAGTCTCTCAGACACATTTTAACTAAGTCATGCTAAATCTTCATTTTCCAATTAATTTGTTTTGATTATGCATTGTTCATCTTTAGCTATTGCTCGTGCTTTTATCACCTTTAGTTCTGTAGATTGTACTGAAACTAGTAATGCATTTTAATACTTATATAGTTGTAGATAATAATGACTTATATATGTTTATCGATTCTCAACCAATTCTGAGAGCTCAGCTTTGAGTAAATGAATATTGACCTTTCCTCTTCAAAGATTTTTAACTATTTCTTCTATTACTATAAGTTCATTAATCCTTCATTAACTTCTTATATGCAGCTTACTAGGAAAATCCAAATTAGTCCAGGATGAGTTAGTGTGGCTTGGTGAGCAAATGGTCAATAGTAGTGAGGGCACGGGATCTCCAAGTTTGGAAGAACTTTGTCATGAATTTGTGGAAACATTTCTACAACAAATTACATCTAGTGAAGTGAGTTATATTTTCTTTTGATGTTATTGCCTTAAGCATGCAGTTTTGTAAGTAGAGATATGGACATTATCCTTCTATTCTTATTTTTAGTTTTTATATATTGTGATCTTCATTTCGTAGTTTATTGGCTAATCAAAGTCTATGAAACAACACTTGCACACACAGACACATATATCTAAGAGGGCAATGTGTATGATCCAACTGGAGCTGAAGTCTCATTTAAAGTAGATAGGAGGGTTCTATTATGCACTCTAATGTTGCAAACCTGCTCTTAGTCAAGAAATTTTACACTTTTATTAGACCTCTTACAAGAAGCTTCTCAGTGCTTTTTGGAGCTGTAAGAGCTCTCTTCTGGCAACTATGAAACTGGCATGAAGAAAAAGTGGTAGTAGAAGAAAGCATTTTCCAACCAAATAAAATCTCTTTATCTACAAAGCAGGTTTGACAGATAATCCATATAAAAGAAATATGACTTTACTATTGATTTGTCATTATAGTATAACCATTAGTAATCAAGTTATATAAAATTTACATTCAAACTAGAAATTAAGTTTTTGCTAAACGTTAAATTTAAACATATATGACATAACATATCTTTTTAGTCAGAAGAGAACAAATAAAAGCAAGAAATAAAAATTAAATCATGATTGTACAGTAGGAAATTATATGTAACAAATTGAAATTTAAAATTTTAGGATTTATTGATTTGATTTTCAAATTAAGTTAGAGATATCAACATTTAAAATGAGTAATAAGATACTAATATTTCAATAAAAATTATAAATACATTTACATTTACTTTTTATAATATATATCATTATTATTATAACAAAGATATAATAAATAGCAGATAAATATATGAATAGAAATTAAAGAAAATGTTAAAAGTTAAATATTAATAAAGATAAGGATTGAAAAAATAAAAATTAATAAAATGATAAATGTACGGGTTGTTTTCATAATTAAGATATTTAGGATTATATATTAAAAAAATTGACAATAATAAATGTATATATAAAAAGAAAAACAATGAAAATTTAAAAAAATTCGGTAGGGGCACGTGTTCCCCCTCCTAACACACTAGGCCTGCCAATGTTTCCTTTTACATTTGTAACTAGGGTTTGAGGTCTACCGATTTTATTTACTAATATAATGTGTGAGAATAATATTACTCATCTTGTTGTGGGGGTAGATTATCGTAATATATCTCTCATCTAAAAAAGTACATATCATTTTTATGAATATATGTAAAGTCAAGGAAATAAATAGAAAAATAAAATAAGAGTCAGATTAGAATAACTTAAAATGCTGACTTATGAGAATTAATGGAGGATATGGTTAGATTTGTGTTGTGAATAGACTATTATTATTATTTGGTAAGATGTCATATTCTAATTATGGTCTACTAATTTGAAGTTTTGGACCTAACTTTACCACAGAAATTAATTTATAAGTGAATGTTTATTCTTACCTTATAAACCAATATAAACTCACTTCTTTATCCAATGTGGAACACGAATTTCATTCTAAGGGAGGATAAATTCAACCGAACGTATAGTATGGAGAAGTAGAAAAAGACAAGGACCACATTCATGAAAATCGTGTTATAAGTGCATGAACTTATAAATTCATTGACACGTTCTGTCATAGACTTAGAATATGACTGTTAGCTAAAGTCAAGGAAATAAATAGAAAAATAAAATAAGAGTCAAATTAGAATAACTTAAAATGTTGACTTATGAGAATTAGTGGAGGATATGGTTAGATTTGTGTTGTGAATAGACTATTATTATTATTTGGTAAGATGTCATATTCTAATTATGGTCTACGAATTTGAAGTTTTGGACCTAACTTTACCACAGAAACTAATTCATGAGTGAATGTTTATTCTTACCTTATAAACTAATATAAACCCACTTCTTTACCCAATGTGGAACACGAATTTCATTCTAAGAGAGGATAAATTCAACCGAACGTATAGTATGGAGAAGTAGAAGAAGACAAGGACCACATTCATGAAAATCGTGTTCTAAGTGCATGGACTTATAAATTCATTGACACGTTTTGTCATAGACTTGGAATATGACTGTTAGCTAAAGTCAAGGAAATAAATAGAAAAATAAAATAAGAGTCAGAATAGAATAACTTAAAAAGTTGACTTATGAGAATTAGTGGAGGATATGGTTAGATTTGTGTTGTGAATAGACTATTATTATTATTTGGTAAGATGTCATATTCTAATTATGGTCTACGAATTTGAGGTTTTGGACTTAACTTTACCACAGAAATTAATTCATGAGTGAATGTTTATTCTTACCTTATAAATCAATATAAACTCACTTCTTTACCCAATGTGGGACTATCTAGCTAACAGTTATATTCCAAGTCTATGACAAAACGTGTCAATGAATTTATAAGTCCATGCACTTAGAACACGATTTTCATGAATGTGATCCTTGTCTTCTTCTACTTCTTCATACTATACGTTCGGTTGAGTTTATCCTCTCTTAGAATGAAATCTATAAATATAGCTTCACTCTTTCAAGTAAAGTCACAAGTTCTGCATTGCATCTAGTTTCAGTTGTATGTGTTTTCTGATGGCTAGTAAATGCTTATGAAAAGTTTGAAAAAATATGAATAAATGATTATTAAAAGAACACCTAAATATACATAAATGATCATAAACACTGATCTTTTCTAATTTGCCAGATTTGATAACAGTGTTTTAGTCACAAAAGAATTTTTTATTTTTTATTTTTTATTTTTTTAAATCAGGAACACAAGAAAACTAAATATAAAAGAAAATAGAAGGAGGCTGTACAAGAAGCGAACAAGCTGTTTACAAAGATGGATACAAAAAGACAAAAATGATAGGGCCACAACCTCCACGACAAACAAAAAAGAAAACAAAAAACAGAGCAGAAAACCTGTAGTTACAAAATTACAGCCTCTCAATTGGATGATAAGCAGATGGACATCTTTGAATTAATTTTGTCCAAAGAGGAACCCAATAAATAATTTTTTCACAGTGCAGGAGTCTCCTCATTACAAGAAGAATCACTAATTCAGTAACAAGAAAAAAAAGGCTTCGATCTTTAAGGATATAAATTAAAAAGCTAAAATTTGAATAGCTAATTTATATTTTATTATTTTAATATGTTAATATATATTATTTATAAAAATAAATATATATTTTTTTCAAATTTCTCAATCCTTAAGTGTATGTTAATATTTTTCTTAAATAATATTCTCTATCATCTTAACCGTACATCTATTAAAGAAATTCATATATATGGTAGAATTTTAATTTTAATTTATATTAATATAATTAAATTTAATTTGAAATTTATTAACATTAATCATTAGAGATCTGTTGACACCTAACATGATTAATATTATATATAATCTATAAATCAATTCCTAAAGAATTTTAAGAAAATCTACTTCCACTATAAAGAAAAAATTCTTCACATACTCTTAATAAACATACATGATGGGACTTTCATCGATATAATGTGAAAGTATATTAACCTCAAGTTGTAAGTGAAAAAGCGGAGAACTTCATATACACATTTAGTAAGTATACATGATGGGACCGTCACATATGTAAAGTGAAAGTGTAGTAATGTAAGTGAATATGCCTTCAATTTATACATACTTTAGTGTATTTTTATACTTATGCACAATTGTTTCAATGTTGTTTGACAATGTTTATTGTATTATAGGGTGATCAATATAAAATTTATTTCAGTTTCTATATATATATATAGATACTCTAGAAATATCAAATATTATAAAAATATTAACAATAGTTTTGATATTATAATTAACAATACTTTTATACACTTAGAACACATCCTTTATTCCATAAGGTAGCTACTCTTTCGCATGTGAGTGATTAGTGTATGAAAATACACTTTAAATATTAATAAATTGATTGTGTTTGTCGAAATACGTGATTTAATGAGATATTTTTATTTAATTATTTTATAAATATAATTAGTGAAATCACTTTGATTTAGTATATTTTTCTTCTATAAAAGTTGATATATTTCCATAATTATTTCTGGCATGTTAGCAAATTGATATTCATGATATATTGGTAATTTGCTTTGGGCTTCTGGTATTTTCAGCAAACAATTTGATCAAGTGGCCCAATTCTTGATTCCAGGCCCAAGACAAAATTGAATGGCAGCAGCTGCAATTTCAAGTGGCCCAAATCCAAGATCAGTTTCCCCAGTCCATTTCATGCATCGCCATCTCCAAACCACGGCTGCCTGACCTGCAACTCCTGTTGAAACGCCATAGCCATCGGACCTGTTTCTCCCGTTGATATCATAATAAATGGTTGTGATGCATTTAGTCTAAATGGTGTATGTATTCATGATAAAGATAAAAGGAGGTTTTGAGCAGATTTTAAAGGGAATATTTTGCATTGGATTTGTTCCATGAATGTCACTTAAACAGGACACCTTTTTCTTCTATAAATAGGGTGCCTAGGAACCACAGTCAGGGACACCAATTTAGAGAGAAAACAAGCTTCACATAGTTTTCAGAGAAAGAGAGAGTCTTGTTAATTTCCATTCACATTTTCTCTAAAGAATTTGTGAAATTATGAACAAGTTAGGCTAAATAAGTGAGGCAGAGAGGTGATCTTCTTAGCAAATTTTCTGTTCTTCCATTTTAATTTCTTTCATATGTAGTGCTTCAAAAGAAAAAGGAGTCTACTAGAGGTTAAAATTGGACTGCGTCGGATTTTAATGCCCATGAAATCTCTCATTCAATTTAAATATCTTTATGAATGTTCAACATGCACAATGGCTGGATTAGTTATTGGTCTTTTTTTTTTTTTTAACCTTTTTTTTTATGGCTGGTATAAGCTCAGAGATTAGTAGGGACCAAACGGGATTTGACTCTCATATATGGTAGGAGGAAAACCCACACATTTAATAGTGGGAGGGTGTTTATCGTGGGTGTAGAACCTATGACATGATGCACGTAGGCAAGGCATTCAACCAACGAAGCCATAGGCCAGCTACTAGTTATTGGTTTCCCAAATATCATTTCACCGAAGAGGAAAAAATATATGGAGTAAATGGTTATATCATGAGGTCTGTTTTATTCCATGCGGTCTGCTTTTGTTCACATTTCAGTGGAGCTACTAGATGAAAATAATTCCTTGAGTTGTACTACTGTCCAATCACTGAACTGAGAATAAGGTTTGTTTGAAAAAGTTACATTAATTCCATCACATGGATATACTTGGAGTTTGTTTTTTTGAATCTTACACATCATGTATTTTTTCTTGAGGGACTTCTTTCTTTTGTTTCAGTTACTTTGGATCATATTAGTGGCTTCATTTGCTGCACTTATTATCCAGTCCCTAGCAGCCAATCTTGGGGTTGTCACTGGTATGTGAGGTTTAAAATCTTCTGCCGGGGTATGACTTCATTGAGTAGGGTTAGGGTGTTGTGCGCATTTTAACTATGTCTTTTAATTAGGCTTTGCATGTGGGCTTTTTGTGTATTTTACCTATAGGTTTTAATTATACTTCTCATTTTAAACTCAACATATTATATTGTTGTGTCTATAATTAGTACATTAATTACATTAAAGCCAATTGGTCTATCTTTCTTGATAAACAACCTAAAATATGTAGCTAAAATCTAGAAAATGTGTAAAAATTTAATTAAGATGATGCATCTTGATATCTGAATTTGGTGAATTAAGTGCAATATATAATAGAATGGTTTATCGGCTCTACACTTTATATGTTATATATTACAACTATAAATACACGTTATACTTCATGTAATGATTTATCGTCTTTCATTTCATATTTAAAAGTTCTAGTATAGTCTTTGGTTAATATATTTGATAAAATTGACGGAACCTACCCCAACTTCCCTTTATGGGACCCAAGTACCCGTCCGGCACCCAACGGAACTCTTTTGGATTCTAACTCACAAAATCCGAAAGAGAATCCGAAGAGCAAAGCCTGAAAACTTAACAATAATTTATAAATTTATAATTTTAAAATCATTAAATTCAATTTCTTAAAAATTTTGGTAGCATTCTTGCTGTTTTTCGAGATTACCAAAATTTCCAAATCTTCTGTAAACTAAGGAAAATACTTCTAAAACTTTCAGTCACATTCTCCACTTTTATTGGATCTCCAATTCATTTCAAAGGCAAACTTTATATACATTCAAAGTGAATAATGATCATTTCAATTACATAACAAAACATGACAATAACTAAGTTATGATTAATTAGTTTGGCAATCCCAAAATATATATATATATATATATACATCATAAAAATTATATACACTTTTCAAATACAATTTGTGCAATGTATTAACAATGACTTCACATAATCAAATTCTTCAATCAGCTTATTCAGAGGGAGCGGAATGAGTGGTCTGTCCACTAGTACCTACACTTGGGGAGGTTTTTTTAAAACAAATTTAGAAAAGGGTGAGCTACAGAAGCTCAGTGAGTGTGAGTGTTTTCTAAGCTATCCATTTTCTAATATATTTTGTCGAAAACGGTTATAAAAG
Source organism: Nephelium lappaceum (assembly GCA_021234005.1). Classification (NCBI taxonomy): domain Eukaryota; kingdom Viridiplantae; phylum Streptophyta; class Magnoliopsida; order Sapindales; family Sapindaceae; genus Nephelium; species Nephelium lappaceum. The sequence goes on along the minus strand of CM037998.1, from coordinate 13,501,812 downwards.
AAATTTTCTATTCCTTAAATGCTTTCGAAATTTAAATTCAACATTTAATAATATCATAGATAACTTAAATTAAAAATTATGCATGAATATTATATTAAAACAATTTTCATAAATCCATATATATATATAACATTATTTAAAAAACTTTTCATAATTCACTTAAAATCTACCAATGGATTCCAAACATTTCCATAGAACGACCAATGTCCTGGGTGGAACGAACCACCATCCCCAGTCGACATTGTCATTATCATATTATAGTCATGCATACTGGGCGGAACGAATCACTATTCCCAGTGCTGGGCGGGACGAACCACTATCCCCAGCTGGCATAAAGCCCCACGTGACAGTATCCATATTTCTGAAACATTTCACAATCACGTAGCGGAATAAATCCATAGTGCATACGTGAAGTGAAACAATGCCTCCGGCGTATAATAGACGACATGACTCGACGAAAAGACTTAATCCTCCCAGGGTTAGTAACAAACCCACTCGATACTTGCCTTACATGCACGAGCATTCCGGCCGGGTCTAATCATCCATTTAACATTTCAGAATCCGTCAATTCCTTTTTGTATCATTGAAGGTTATCCATTGGCGTTTGAAAATTTAAAGAAATTTTCATAACATTCATAATTCATTTTCATTTTTATTCCACAATTGTAATACATAAAAATACCCTTTTTGAAAGACATTAAATTCAACATCATAATTTCATAACTTCATGCATAGAACATAATATATTCAAATTAAAATATCGAATTGTACCAAAATAATATTTTCCCAAGAAAACCATGATGTAACTCAATTCATTACATAACCATTAAAACAATTTTAAACATGATATATACTATCCTTCATAAATAAAATTTACACTCACCTTTCACTCAATTTGTTTGTCCCCTTTTTACATCTCTTTCCTTGATTTCTTTTTAACTTCAATTCCCACCTACAAATAACAATTCAATCTCAAAAATCCATCACATAACATTCTAATTCATACACAATTTTCTTCACCATTCACTTTACGATTTCACCACCATCCATATACTAACTAAAATTTTTATTTCATAACCACATCCCTTCCTAACCATTTCTTGAATTGAATCCACACACTACCATCTTTATTTCATGATGATAACTCATTCATTTCACCAAAACATTATCAACTAAATAAATTACAATATTCACTTCCAATCTCATTCTATTAATTATTTTCACAACCAACTTCATCCAACTTCATTTATTTCCATCCCATTAGCTTCCATTCATTTATTTCACATCCAAACCTCACATAACAACATCAATTCTCTTGAATTCAACTAAAAACACAATTTCCCTTTATACTAGAAAAAATCAAAGTCATGCATAATCAACATTTTCTTCAATTTTCTCTCCATCAACTAACTCAAAACCATTAAAATCATCACTCAAATTCAACAAACACCAAAAATTACTCACATCTCAATATACACCCTCTTTTTCCCATCCACCCCATCAAATCATACAAAACCCATTCAATTCATTTTTCTTCATTTTAATAGCATCAAACATCACCACAACATCTCAAATAACATCTAACATAAAAAAAAAAAAATCAATTAAATTAAACTTATTTCCTTAAATGATCAAAACCCTAACATCCTTACCTTATTAGTAAGCTTCAATCAAGCTTGCTTCAAGCTTTCTCCCACCTTTAAGCTTGGTTTGATGATGACTATACTCTAATTAAACCAAAATTAACATCAATTCACAAAACCCATTTAAAACCACATCAAACTAATATCAAAATTAATCCAATCATTCACCTATTTTTCTTCACTTGTTCTTTGTTCAATCTTGATGAATTTATGGGTGAGAGAGTGATGAAAAACCCCTTGAACACCAGCCCCTCTTCTTCCTTCTTTCTCCTCTTCCACAGTTCCTCTTTCTCTTTTCTTTTCTTTTCTTTCTTTCTGTTTCCCTTCCTTCTTGCCGAATTGCTTTCATTTGGTCTTTATTTGGGCTTTCAATTATATATACTAGGCTTCCTTAATGGCAATTTTGCCCTTAAGATTCACCTAAAATGCCAAACATATCCTTTAGTCACACTAATCACAATTTCATTACTCATTAACTACATAATTATCCACTACACATATTTTAACCAATTTCTAAATTATCTTCACCACATATTTAGTCAATATAAGGACCATGAGGTGTCAATCTATTATTGGTGCATCCACAATCACAAGGATTGTGCTTCTTGAATGGTTTTTATCTCACATAATCTCTATTAATACCACTAACTTTTACATTTAATCTCATTCACTTTCAAATAAATTTCAAGAAAATTCCATGGTCATCCAATTATCAAATTGACTATGAAACACTCAAATTGGGTGTCTTAACATTCAATTCATAGCTTCGAAAAATTTTCAAACGGAATTTAAATCAATAGTATTCACATTTTCGTCCGTAAAAGCATTTTCGTCAAATAACCTTTGAAGCCCTCTAAAACTATTCGAACAAACTCATTTTCGCTCCGTTTCAGTTTCATTATACTCTACTAATCATTCTACACATTTTCGATTTTTTGGGGTCTAACTCGAAAATTTATTATTCACCCGAAAACACTACTATTCATCTGTAACGTATTATTTATCATGAAAATGAAAAAAAAAAATAAATTAGGGTCTTATACAATATGATATGATTCAATGAGATTTGATGGGTAATATAGAACAAGAGATAGAGGTAAAAGAGAGATAAACCATAAGTTGATCATATTGTATATGAAAATTTCAATCAACAAAAATCATATGCATGTCATGGGAGAGTGTGCATTTAGTCTTTAATTTGTATGCATGTTGGACAAAATAAGAAGAAACAGTATTCAAAATCGATAAGTCATTGATACTTACCAATCAAATAAGAATCACTTAACTTATCCAACATAAATCTTCAACCGCACACGAAGAAATAAAATGAATGTGCAGAAACCTAGCACATCAAATCTAAATCTTCAACAATATAATTTGTACTAATATGAATGAGTAAAAAGTAGGCATATATATAGTTGTCAAACAAGGCTGTTAGGGTTTTACAACTTAAAAGACAACTCTAAAATTTGTAAATTGAGATAAGACTATTGTAGATAAATAAATGTTATTTTACTAATATAGTATGTTGACGTGGATGAGATAAGATTATTGTAGCTATATAAATGTTATTCTACACAATATAGTAGGCATACTTGCCTGACCTTTGACAATTGTAGAATAAAAAAGTATACTTTTTAATCCATAATTAATTATTGAATTTTTTAAATTAAATTTATTTATTCTTGTTCAGTTCCTAAAACGAATGGATCCTTAAAATAAGAATATTTAATAATTTCCGTTTTGGCAATAGAGAAAGAATAAAACTCAATAATTCTTCATTTTGAAAATTGAGGAATAAGGAAACTTAGTTTTAGTAGTAGAGCAATTTGAGAGCGTATTTAAGGCAATTGACGCATGATTTAAAAAGGAAATGTATTAATGGTAATTAATAAGGGGAGCCTATTAAACTACTTAAACACTATGTTAGTTCACAAGCTATTAAACTCATTTTTAAAACTTAAAACTACTTTTCATAAATTATTTTCGAATAAAAAAAATCTCAGACATATCTAAATAGGTAGAAATAAATTTGTGTAAGATAACAAAAAATAAAAATAAAAATTACGAGTTTTGAAAATGTCAACCAGTTAAAATAAATTTTTTTAGTACCATTAGTATTTGTGAAACATAGGTTTTATTCTTGAACTATGGTTTTTTTTTTCCTTAATTTAATTAATTAATTAATTTTTTTTGTTAACATTGATAGTATTGAAAAACTTCGTTTAAGTTCTAAAATGATCTTTCAAAACCTGCACCTTTTTCTTTTGCTAGAAATAAAATATCTCACTAAAAAAATGATACAAAGCTTGTAATGATGTGATTTTTGCTGTTGCTCACAAGAATTTGGATTTAAGTATCGTTGATATCAAAGTGGAAAAACATTTGATCTATATTTCATAGAATCTAATAAACAAATTTAGCTAACTCACTGCTGTATAATATATGAGACATTTGATAAATCGAATAGAATTATTAAGTAAATTACTATTTTTATATAATTACAAATAAAATAGAAAATTACTAACATTAATGTTAGGGTTCTGTCGCAAGCTAACAAGATTATACACTATATGTGGTTTGAAAATCTATTCCTATAACAACATGAGATCTATTATCAAAATAAGAGAGCAAAACTCCACGTATATGCTAATAAGTACGTATAGTGGAACTTAAACCATAATTACGAATGTAAAGAAAAAATGTACTAATCACTTGCATTATGAGTGGATGTCCATTGTGTAAATTAATTAATCATTGATTTATATTTATTTATGTATATTGAATTACATCTAATAAGAAGAGTACTCTCCACAAGTGGCCTTGACTTACTATCTATAAATACCTTCTGCTAAGTTATTTTAAATATCCCATCAATCAAACTTCAAAAGCATATTCATACAAAGTAAAGCCAAAAACTGTTAGCTAGCATATGGTAAATAGGGCTATCTTTGTTTCGATAAATGTATTATCAATTTCATTTATGTTACATATGAGATTTACTCTTTTTTCATTTCGTTTTTTTTTTTTATCCTTTGCCACAGAAAAGTCTAAGCAACCAGGATCAATCTTTACTTTAGATTAGACCATGGGGTGGTAAATGGGAGTCTAAATGGAACTATACTACAAAGAGTGGAATTACAAAGATAATAATCAATCATGGATGGACAGTTGATTATCTTAGTTTCAAAGGTGTTAATGAAAATAACAATGGTACTTACTCACTAAAATTTGGAGGCAAAGGTGGAGATACCACAAAGGTAATTATTTCTTTAATTATCTTTTATATAAATATATATATATATATATATGCACACACACTTTCTTTTGACTTAGATTAATTTATGTTGGTTTTCAATTTTTTCTATAAATTAAAATGTTGTGTAGATTTCAATTGAATGGCTTGAAGAATATTTAATATCAATAAATGGTATGAATTCAATGCATGAAGGCCATTTTTTTGTTCAGTCTCTAAACTTCTACACAAATCATACTAAACAATATGGACCTTCTGGTCATATAGTTGGCACTCCTTTCAAGATTCCTCTTAAAAACCAAAATATTGTTGGATTTTTCGAAAGAGTTGGTCAATACCGTGATGCAATAGGGGTCTATCATTAGCCAATCGTAATCATCCAGGTGAAGTTATTATTATAGTTTTATTCATGCAATTAATACGACAACATACTTGGCTAACTTTATATATATATATATTATAAAGTTACTTGCATTGAAAACAATTCAAATTTAAAATATTATCAAATTGAATGACCATTATTTATCCAAACCATGTTGAACGTTGATTTATACCTATTGACTAACTACTACAAATAATTCTTATAACCACTTTCTTCATGCATATAGCCCGATACGGGAATTATAATGAGCATAGACCTTCCACAAGAAATAGAGCCTAAGGGAGGAAACAAAGGTAAAGCATGGGATGATGGCCTTTTTAATGGTATTGATCAAATTGATGTGCATGTTAGAAATGGAGTTGTTCATGCAATAAAGTGTCAATATCGTACCAAAGATGGCATCAGTCTAGCATGGTAGAGGAAGTGCCACTATTATATCTAGAGTACGAGATGGAATTCTATTGCCCTCTCATTAGGTTATACATAACTAATATGTATAGATCATTAAAATGTTGCATTAATGTTATAATTAATACATATTATTTCACATTTCAAAAAAAAAAAATACATATGATTTCAATACGAAAACAAACAATATCTTAATAGAGACAATTATATTTACAAAAGGGATGAAAAATTTAGGAAAATATTTGGAAAACCCTCCTAAAATGGAAAATTATTACTAAACCCCATTTTTTAACAAAAAAATTGGTGGTTTCACATTAGTTTCATTTTCAGGAGGTATTTAATAATATCCTAAAAATTTACAAAATTTATGAAGTACTAATGTAGGTATTAATATGAACATTAAATACTTCGACTTTAGATGTCATCCATAGTGTATCAACATTTGTTTTACTTTCTTAAAGATTTTGTATACTTAATAATTCACTAGATGGTAAAATAGGTTTGAGTAACTCACAATGTATCTAACAGTGGAGTTGTAAAATAAAAATGGATCACTTATTGACATAGTTATGTATATATGTAAGTGTTAATTATTTGGAATTTGGATCGTTACATCTCAAGCGATCTCAAGCGGGTACTAAGTTGGTATCATGGGGTAGTATGGGCCCATTGACGGAAATTGTTGCATGAAGGTGGTGCGTTCTATTTCATTGTACACAAACAAAGGAAAATATGGACCATCTGGAACTGAAATTGGAACATTTTTCAACTCTCCTATATCTAATGCAAAGGTTGTTGGGTTTCATGGAAGAAAAAGCAGTTATCTAGACGCAATAGGTGTTCATGTGGAATATCTCTGAACATCAAACCATATATATATAGGTGCATGGCAAGTAAATGTCATTCTAATGGCTAAAAATAAATAAAACTTACCTTAATATTGTTGTTATCTTTGTGTGTGGGGGGGGGGGGGGGGGGGGGGGGGGGGGGGGGAGGGGGGGTGATAATATGCCATGTATTTGGCTAAAATAAACAACAGAGCTTGTTGTGATGCTTTTGTGATGTTATTGTTGTTCGATAATTTCGTTGTGTATCGAGTGTCTTTTGAAATAAATGGAAATTCAGCTTCTTATCGTCATCCATGGTTCTAATTTGTTGACATGAATAATATTGTTTTTATGTTTTATGGCTGTGCTCATCAGCAATAATAGCCCCGTAAGAAGGTGCAAAATAGGCAAAAATAAAAACCAACAATAAGAAGTTTAGGCCCACCTTTCCTCCCCTATAAATATCCCATTACTTGATCTTCTAATGCAAACTTATTTTGTTTTAGACTTTTGTTCTTTTTGTGTGGTGTTAATGGGCCATGTGCAGGAGCTACACCAAGATTTTGAGGTCGGCCTGTATCATGTGATCAAGACTTGTTGGGCCTCAAAATTTAATCTGTGGTCCAGTCCAACCCATTTGACACCACGAATTGTTCAAGCTTTTTATGTGTCAACTTCGATGGTCAACCAACTAAGTAGACTTCACAGAATCTAACTCTTGATTTTTTTTTTTTTCCAATTTATCTTGTTTGGAAATTTTTGTAGAAATCATTGTTTATAAATGTTTAAATCTTTATAATAAATTGTTTAAATGAAAAAAAAAAAATTAAGTTTCAAAAGTATAGAGATTTAATATATTTAACTAAAGTCGATGGATTCAATTAACTAGGTTGACTAATTATTTTATTTTTTTCGTTTTTAGTTTTTGACTTTTTTTTGCTTAACATTAGTTAATACAAGTTAAATTCATGAAATTAGTAGAGACATATATCATGTATAAATTCATTTGATAGGAAAACTTTTGCTTTCAAAAATCCATAAATTAATTGATTCATCAATGTGATTGGTGGGCTTGTGACTATTTGATGGTTCTTGTGGATTATGCAGAATGTGAATGTCTGATAATTTGGCTCGTTGATGCTTGTTTTACATTAGTTTATCCTATGAAACATCGTTTTGCTTGACTCTTGTGAATGTAATTGCTAAGAAGAAGCCAACGGTCACTCATCATTCAACAATTTTATTCTAACTGTTTATAGTAACATCTTCTTGGCATGATGTAAAGGCGTTATGTATATGTGAAAAGTATATATAGCACTATTTTATTATAGGTTTTGAAACTAATATAAAATTATGAAAATTTATGTTATTCAATCCTCAATATCTATGGTCAGACATAAACTCTCTAAGATGTAGAAGAAATTAATTAAGATCAAAAGCGGTATACATAAGACTTTTATAATCTTTTATAGTTCCAAAATCCTACATTGAGAAAAGCAACCTTGAAGTTGTTCAAAAACAAAATAAACTAAAAAATAGCTTATATGTACAAATTTTAATTATGAAATAAAGACATTATTAACGAAATAATGGCTTACGTAGACCAGTTGAACAAAACCATTTTTGTGTCTTAAATTAAGCGATAAATAATTTAACAGCTGTTCCATGTAATTCATCTATTGGTATTGGATGGATTTGTTTTCTTTTAAATGAAAAATTATCAATACAAAGTTTCTTTTTTTAAAGCCATTTATTATTATCTTCTTTCATGCAAATAAGTTGACTTTTTGTTTTTGTTCATTTCAAAATTTTCTTTTAAAATATTGAGTACCAAATACATATTGTACCTATTTTATTCCTTATGAAAAATGAAACTGCAGAATTTGAAGACTATTTTAGCACTTAGAGTGCCTCCTGTGTGTCTTGTGGTCTTGAAAAATCTAGCAAAATCTTTTAAAGCCAAAGTTTGTACATGCATCAATAAGTTGTGGAAAGAAAGTCTATTGTCAAAATAAGGGACGAAAACTAGATTATTGACGTTGCCTCCAATATTCTTCAACTCTATTTTGTTATTTGTTCTTTCAATTGTGCTAGACATCACTATTCACTGCAAGAATCAAATAGTTTTTCAACATTTAGAGATAAGTTTAGAGAAATTATTTGATAGTATAATATCACAAAATGTAACCTAACTTTTAGATTCAATGAAATAAATTATTTGTTATGATCGATTGTATCCGAAAAGCATGAATAATCTTCTGAACCTTTTTAAAATATATAGTGAGGCCAAAATAAGGGCTTGGGGATCGCTTCTTATACAACAGAAAAACCATCCATAGGCAAAGCATCATTTCTATAATACAAAATTTTATTGATTGAAAATATTCGTAAATGTGACAAAAAAAAAAAAAAAGAAAGATACACGAAAATAAAATATGCATACATTTTAAAAACATAGACTAATTATACAATATTAATTTAAATGAAGTGGCCAAGAAGCAAGTTTACTCCTGATCATCGGTAGGCATATTCGATTTGTTTCCTGCATCTGCTTTCTTTCTGTTCTCCTCTTTTGAAACCAAAATAGAAATTGAGTTAGTATATGGTTAAATTGTAAATTATTTAAATCTTTATCGATACAATTAAACAAAGTGGAGATTATGAAGCCGTACAATAAAACAAAATCAAGAGTGGAATGATGAAACTTTTGCAATGCTCTCAAATTAATATATATATATATATAATTAAGAAAAAAAAAAAGGGAGAAAATGAAAGACTACATACTTGACTTGAGTTCTTCTTAAAGGAATGGCTCTCCCCTTTGTTCTCATCCTCGTGATTTGGTGCTTTGATTTCCCCAGTAACCATCAACTTTGAACTATCGTCAAACTGATCCCCTTCTTTGCTAGAACTTTGTAGACTTTTGTTTTTCCAAATTAACCATCCTTTTTCTCAGTTTGCTTCTTTAACTAAGAAGCATTTATTGAAGTTTCAACATTCTACTAACAAGGAATTTAGAGATCTACCATTGTCAATCCTCATCTTTCAATGGGACGAAATTTGTAAAAGGGAAACATTGTGAAAATTTATAGATAAGTTTGTGCGCATGGCTTAGATGAGGATTTTGTGAAGATGACTAGAAGATGATTTTTTCTATTTCGCCCTAATCAACGACTAGCTTAGAAGAGGATACCACAAAAGCAAAAGCTATGAGGATGACCAATTTTCAGGCTATTGCAAACGGCTAAGGGCATGAGAAAGAGAGTCTACAATTTGTCTGTAAATTAAGTGGAGAATCTACGTGGAGATTCTGATTCCGCTTCACTTGCCAATGGAAGGAAAAGCTTCTTCGCATGTAAGAAGCCAAGAAGATTCTAAAAACATGAGAAACGGCACTGGAAATAACCCTACAGACAATAGTTGAATTACGTTAGTTTGAATACTTGTTTTCATCTACCAATAAACATAATAGGAATGAGATCACGTTTATTGTCATTGTCAAGTTTCGGATCAAAATGATACTAAAATATAAAAGACATAAAACATCATTTAGCATTTAATAGAGTGCAGAGATTTGATAAATTTGTATTGAATCGAACAAATCATACATAAGATAAAATACATCAAAATAATTAGTAGACTAATAGAGAGTTTGTCTAAAAGATGGAAATGAATGACAATTCAATAATTATGACAACAGCTAATCCTTCCCAGGGGCAACTATCCAAGCAAAATCGAAATTTAGGAAATCCAAATATTAATAACAAATGTATTGATAATATATAATTTAGAAGGTCTTAAATATTTTAAAATAAAATATGTTAGAGCAGAAAATAGATAATGAATGACTTTTATATAAAACATGAGGCAATAAATTAACTTCTAGCAATATCATCTATTTTGCTAAAATAAATGATAAATAGCTGCTCAACATCTAGAATCTTTTGCAGTAATATGATGTATTAAAAGTTTACATAAGCAATATTGAAGTTGATCATCTACTCAAAAATGTTCACAAAATGAACTTTAAAAGTTCACAAACTTTGAAACAATAGCACCACCTTACCAATATCTCAAAGACTATATATTGAACAACCACCAATAGCATAACAAAATAAATAAGTGCTTAAGTATTATATTTTGTAGCTACTTGTATATTATTCAAATAATTGGCATTCAATGTTATTAAGTATATTGACCACATTAAGTGCAATAGAACTTAAATATGAATGGAATTGATAAACCATAACACAAAGAATAATTTGTATATAGAATTGTAAGAATAGACACAAAAGTAAGCTATGATACACTTGTTCCCAGCAATTATAAACGAACAAGCTTATGACATTTGATATACGTTTTCTCAACAAGTAAATCTCCGGCAAACAATTATTAAAAATATGATAATAAAATTACATATATATATATATATTTCCAACCAAAGAGAATATTTTCTCCTCAAATAGCTCAAATTTAAGAGAAATTATGGTTGTGACGTTTGTATGTGAATATATTATACTGTAGGTATTAAAAAAAGGAACTTGACTCATTAGCAATACATATATTATAACTAAGGAACTAAGAATAATAATTTCTAACTATTCAAATTATTTTAACTACAATATAATTATCTTAAAATGTGAAGATTTATATATAATGCACAAAGCCAATGATGAAATTTCTTGTAAATAAATAATTAATTATATTCCAATGAAGAAATAAATAATTATTTTCATCATTCTCTAAATGCAATAGCACGTACCTCGATCTCATTGACATGAGTGAAATTTCTGGTAAATTATTGATCTGATTGTTGTCAGCCTCGAAGCAATAGAGTGGGAAGGCTTTTTTTTTCCTCTTTCGATCGGTTGAGCACCCATTAATTTGATCACAAGTATGAAACATCTTAGAGCACACCAGAGCAACTACAATATTGCATCCATGTTAATATTTTGTTTACGTTAAAAAAGTTGTTCAATTTTTTGATAAAAACTTGAGGGGAAGACAAAATGAGGGAAAAAAAAGTAATGACTGAAGATAAAAGCCGAGCTAGATTTTATAGGGAGAAAATCATATTTTATGTATTTTGTGATCATGTACACAACTTGTTATGTCATACCTCTAATGCTTTTTAGCATTCTCCGCTATAATCCTCCATGTTCCATGGTTTAATTGCACTCAAATGAATGAACCAAATTTAGTTATTTATTCAAATTTCACAATACCGAATTGAATGCACTACAAAATTAGACTATGCAGAGAGATACAAAATGCAATGAGGAGACAAATAAGTTTATGTTCATGGTTTAGACAACCATGGAAATAGTAAAAACTAATCAAATGCATTAAAAATCTGCAATTACTTTCAATCTTGATCTTTTATCCATCATCGAAACCAAAAAAATTCAATTATCAATGTTTGAAGCTCACTAAAACCCAAACTCCGTAATCTTAGAGATACCTAAAGAATACAATGTATTACTAATTGATAATTAAACTCTCCAAATTGCTCTTCAAGTTTGGAGGGAAGTTACATATATTATTTACGTCTGAAAACTAACATTTCAAAGCATACTATCTAGCTATAATTAATTTTATAAGGCCATCTAAAATTTCAAAGACAATTGCTTTTAAATTTATACTCAATCTTTAAGCATATCAAAAAATTTGTTATAAAAAATTTATGAATTAATTGTTTTCCAATTGCTCAAGAAGAAAAAAAAAAAAAGATAAATTGCAACTGCTACAGTACTATTGATAATACACAATAATGAATGATAGATCTCATGAAGAAACAAATAAATGTAGAATAAGTAAGCCTCGTTGAGGGATTAATCAAAAGCCACTAATGTTTTTGAGATACTACGTTTAAATCTCCTAATCCAAATGTAGATTTGCATTGCAATTCTTCAATTTCGGTATAAAAAATAGAGAAATAAATAAATAAATTGTTGGGTACTAAATAGGATTAAGTATTAGCTACTCCGCCAAATTGGTTGGTTTTGGATGAAATTGGAAACAGCAAATAAGCTGTTTCAAGAAGAAAAATAAAATAGATGTGGCTGCAAACCCAATATGATATAATTCATTGAGATTTGATGGGTAATTTAGAACAAGCGATAGAGGTAAAAGAGATATAAACCATAAGTTGATCGTATTGTATATGAAAAATTCAATCAACAAAAATCAAATGCATGTCATGGGAGAGTGCACGTTTAGTCTTTAATTTGTATGATTGAAAAAATAAGAAGAAACAGTATTGAAAATCATTATGCTGTTGATACTTACCAATCAAATAAGAATCGGACAACTTGTCCAACATAAATCTTCAACCGTACAGTAAGTAATAAAATGAATGTGCAAAAACCTATCATGTCAAATCTGAAACTTCAACAACACAATTTGTACTAAGATGAATGAGTAAAAAGTAGGCATATATAAAGTTGTCAAACAAGGTTGTTAGGGTTTTACAGCTTAAAAGGCAACTCTAAAATTAGTAAATTGAGATAAGACTATTGTAGATACATAAATGTTATTTTACTAATATAGTATGTTTGTCAATCCTTTGACTTGGATGAGATAAGATTATTGTAGCTATATAAATTTTATTTTTCGCAATATAATATACTTGTCTGAACTTTGATAACTGTTGTAAAAAAAAACAGTATACTTTTGAATCCATAATTAATTAGCTAATTTTTTTAATTAAATTTATTTGTTCTTATTAGATTCCTAAAAGGAATGGATCTTTAAAATAAAAAATTTAATAATTTCTGTTTTGGTAATAGAGAAATAATAAAACTCAATAATTCTCCATTTTAGAAATTGAGGAATAAGGGTCGTTTGTTTTCTACACTTAACACTTAATAGTGCTGAATTAGGCCAATTAAGTGATTTCTGTTTGTTTTTTTAAGTGGTCAAACCACTTAAAACCACTCCAAAATCACTGAAAATAAAAAGCTACATTTTTTGACTTTTCACTGAATACCAAATCACTTGATGATTTTATAAATTTATTGTTCCAATTTTATCCTTCCCAAAATAATAAATTTCCTAGTTTGTTCTAATTTTACATTATAAAATTTCTTTTAATACTTCAACAAACATATTTCCAAATTTGACCTAATTTTACATTATACATATTCATTTTAATTATATTTCTTTCAATATTATTTTTATTTAAATATATAACAATAGTAATTCAACTTAATAACGTTTTATTTATTTTTATTTAATTTACTTTACTATAATAATTTATTTATGTATATATAGTTTTTTTTTTTAAAAAATACTTTACTATAATAATTAATCACATTTTAATTATGAATAAAAATATTATTAATATATGCATAAAAGTGTTTTAGCTTTTGCTAAATAATTTATTATAATTGTTTGTATTATATTAAATAAAGTTACATAACAACTAATAGTAAAGGATATAAATGTCAAATTACTAGTTTTCAGACAATTTTAACGTTAAAAAACAAACAAGATTACTATACATTCAGATGTAAAAGAAAAAAAAAACAAACATGTCATTCAGATTTCAGGTTTCAGTCACTATTCAGTCTCCAGTCTTTAGTAGTACTATTCAGTCTTCAGACAAAAAAACAAACGACCCCTTACTCTTTTTTTTTGTTTTTTTTCCCTTTATCATAGAAAAGTTCGAGCAACCGGGATCGATCCTTACTCAAAATTGGACCATGGGGTGGTAAACGGGAATCTGAATGGAATTATACTGCAAAGAGTGGAATTACAGAGATAATAATCAATCATGGATGGACAGTTGATTCTCTCACCTTCAAAGGTGTTGATGAAAATAACAATAGTACTTACTCACAAAAATTTGGAGGTAAAGGTGGAGATACCATAAAGGTAATTATTTCTTTAATTATCTTTTATATAAATATATATATCTATATATATGCACACACACTTTCTTTTGATTTCAATTATTTTACATTGGTTTTCAGTTTTTTTCTGTAAATTAAAATTTTGTGTAGATTTCAATTGAATGGCTGGAAGAATATTGAATATCAATAACTGGTACGACTTCAATATACGAAGGTCGTTTAGTTGTTCGGTCTCTAAACTTCTCCACAAATCAAACTAAGCAATATGGACCTTTTGGTCATACAGTTGGCAATCTTTTCTAGATTCCTCTTAAAAATCAAGATATTGTTGGACTTTTCGAAAGAACTGGTCAATACCTTGATGCAATAGGGGTCTATCATAAATCAATTGTAATCATCCACGAGAAGTTATTATTATAATTTTACTTATGCAATTAATACGACAACATACTTGGCTAACTTATATATATATATATTATAAAGTTACTTGCATTGAGAACAATTCAAATTTAAAATATTATCAAATTAAATGACCGTCATTTACCCAAACCATATTGAACATTAATTTATACCTATTGACTACTACAAATAATTCTTATAACCACTTTCTTCATGCATATAGCCCAATGCGAGAATTATAATGAGCATGAACCTTCCACGAGAAGTAGAGCCTTAGGGAGGAAACAAAGGTAAAGCATGGGATGATGGCCTTTTTGTTGGTATTGATCAAATTGATGTGCATGTTGGAAATGGAGTTGTTCATGCAATAGAGTGTCGATATCATACTAAAGATGGCAAGTCAGTCTTGTCTAATAGGCATGGTGGAGGAAGTGCCACTACTATATCTAGAGTAAGAGATGGAATTCTATTGCCCTCTCATTAGGTTATACATAACTAATATGTATAGGTCATTAAAATGTTGCATTAATGTTCTAATTAATGCATATTATTTCACATTTCCAAAAAAAAACATATGATTTCAATACGAAAACAAAGAATATCTTAATAGAGACAACAATTATATTTACAAAAGGTATGAAAAAATTTAGGTAAATATTTGGAAAACCTCCTAAAATGAAAAATAATCTCACTTAATCTCATTTTTTAACATAAAAAAGACGGTTTCACATTAATTCCATTTTCAAGGGGTATGTTGATAATATCCGAAAAATTTACAAAAGTTCTCACGTACTAATGTATGTATTGATATGAACTTCTACTTTAGATGTCATCCACAACATATCAACATTTGTTTTACTTTCTTAAATATTTTATATACTTAATAATTCACTAGATGGTAAAATAGATTTGAGTTACTCGTAGTGTATCTAACAGTGGAGTTGTAAAGTAAAGATGGATCACTTATTGACATAGTTATGTATATATGTAAGTGTTAATTATTTGGAATTTGGATCATTACAGATTAAGCTAGAGAACATCTCAAGTGAGTACACAGTTGGTATCATGGGGTATTATGGGCCCATTGATGGAAATTGTTGATGAAGGTGGTGTGCTTTATTTCATTGTACACAAACAAAGGAAAATAGATTAAGTTGGAGAACATCTCAAGCGAGAACTTAGTTGATATCATGGGGTATTATGGACCAATTAATCGAAATTGTTGCATGAAGGTGATGCGCTTTATTTCATTGTACACAAACAAAAGAAAATATTGACCATTTGAAATTGAAATCAGAACATTTTTCAACTCTCCTATGTCTGACACAAAGGTGGTTGGGTTTCATGGAAAAAAAAGCAGTTAGCTAGACACAATAGGTGTTCATGTGGAATATCTCTGAACATGAAACCGTTTATATATAGGTGCATGGCAAGTAAATGCCATTCTAATGGCTGAAAATAAATAAAACTTACCTTAATCATGTTGTTATGTTTGTGTGCGTGGGGGGTGATAATATGCCATGTATCTGGCTGAAATAAACAATAAAGCTTGTCGTGATGCTTTTGTGATATTATTGTTGTTCTATAATTTGGTTGTGTATTGAGTGTCTTTTGACATAAATGGAAAGTCAGCTTCTTATTATCGTTTATGTTTATAATTTATTGACATGAATAATATCGTTTTTATGTTTTATGGCTGGGCTCATCAACAATAATCGATCCCATAACAAGGTCCAAAATAGGCAAAAATAAAAACCCACAATAAGAAGCTAAGGGCCACCTTTCCTCTCCTATAAATATCCCATTACCTGATCTTCTAATGCAAACTTCTTTTGTTTTAGACTTTGGTTCTTCTTGGTGAGGTGTTAATGGGCCATGTGCAGGATCTGCACCAAGATTTTAGGCTCGGCCTGTATCATGTGATCAATGCTTGCCAAGCCTCAAAATTTAATTTGTGGTCCAGTCCAACCCATTTGACACAACGAATTGTTTAGGCTTTTTATGTATTGACTTTGATGGTCAACCGACTTAGCAGACTTCACTAAATCTCTCTCTTTTTAATTTCAATTTATCTTGTTTGGAAATTTTTGCTGAAATGATTGTTTATAAAAGTTTAAATCTTTATAATAAACTTTTTAAATTAAAACAAAAAAGTTTCAAAAGTGTAGAGATTTAATATATTTAACTAAAGTCGATGGATTCAGTTAACTAGGTTGACTAATTATTATATTTGTTTCATTTTTAGTTTTCAACTTTTTTTTGCTTAATATTAGTTTATACAAGTTAAATTCATGAATTTAGTAGAGACATATATCATCTATAAATTCATTTGATAGGCACCCTTTTGCTTTCAAAAATTCATAAATTCATTGATTAATCAATGTGATTGGCGGGGTTGTGACTATTTGATGATTCTTGTGGATTATGCAGAATCTGAATGTCTGATAATTTGGCTCGTTCATGCTTCTCTTAGATTAGTTTATCTGATGAAACATCGCTTTGCAGCCTTTGCTTGACTCTTGTGAATGTGATTGCTAAGAAGATGCCAACAGTCACTCATCATTCAACAATTTTATTCTTAATTAATTTTTTAAATGTAACATCTTCTTCAGATGATGCAAAGGCATTATGTGTATGTGAAAAGTATATATAGCACTATTTTTATTATAGGTTTTGAAACTAATATAAAATTATGAAAATTTATGTTATTCAATTCTCAATATCTGTGGTTGGTCATAAACTCTCTAAGTTTGAAGGAAAGATGAAAAAGAAATTAATTAAGAGCAAAAGGGGTATACATAAGACAGTCTTATAATCTTTTATAGTTCCAAAATCCTACGCTAACAAAAACAACCATGAAGTTGTTCAAAAATATTATACACTTAAAAATATCTTATTTGTACAAATTTTAATTATGAAATAAAGACATAATCAATGAAATAATGGCTTATGTATACCAACGGAACAAAACTATTTTTGTGACTTAAATTAAGTGACAAATAATTAAACAGCTGTTCCATGTAATTCATCTGTTGGTATTGGATGGATTTGTTTTCTTTTAAATGAAAAAATATCAATACAAAGTTTCTTTTTTTAAAGCCATTTATTATTATCTTCTTTCATGCAAATAAGTTGACTTTTTGTTTTTTGTTTTTTTTTTTAACTTCTATGCTACAACGTAAGAATAAAAATTCAACATTTCAAAATTTTCTTTTAAATATTGAGTACCAAATACATATTGTACCTATTTTATTCCTTATGAAAAATAAAACTGCAGAATTTGAAGACTATTTTTACCACTTAGGGTGCCTCCTGTGTGTCTTGTGGTCTTGAAAAATCTAGCAAATCTTTTAAAGCCAAAGTTTGTACATGCATCAATAAGTTGTGGAAAGAAAGTCTATTGTCAAAATAGGGGACGAAAACTAGATTATTGACGTTGCCTCCAATATTCTTCAACTCTATTTTGTTATTTGTTCTTTCAATTGTGCTAGGCATCACTATTCACTGCAAGAATCAAAATAGTTTTTCAACATTTAGAGATAAGTTTAGAGAAATTATTTGATAGTATAATATCACAAAATGTAACCTAACTTTTTAGATTCAATGAAATAAATTATTTGTTATGATCGATTGTATCCGAAAATCATGAATAATCTTCTGAACCCTTTTAAAAAATATAGTGAGGCCAGAATAAGGGCTTGGGGATTGCTTCTTATACAATAGAAAAACCATCCATAGGCAAAGCATGATTTATATAATACAAAATTTCATTGATTGAAAATATTCGTAAATGTGACAAAAAAAAAAAGAAGAAAGATACAACAAAAATAAAAGGTGCATACATTTTAAAAACATAGACTAATTATACAATATTAATTTAAATGAAGTGGCCAAGAAGCAAGTTTACCCCTGATCATCGGTAGGCATATTCGATTTGTTTCCTCCATCTACTTTCTTTCCATTCTCCTCTTTGAAACCAAAATAGAAATTGAGTTAGTATACGATTAAATTGTAAATTATTTGTCGATACAATTAAACAAAGTGGAGATTATGAAGTCGTACAATAAAACAAAATCAGGAGTGAAATGATGAAACTTTTGCAGTGCTCTCAAATTAATATATATATATATATATTTTATATGTAATTAAGAAAAAAAAAAGAGAGAAAATGAAAGACTACATACTTGACTTGAGTTCTTCTTAAAGGAATGGCTTTCCCCTTTGTTCTCATCCTCGTGATTTGGTGCTTTGATTTCCCCAGTGACCATCAACTTTGAATTATCATCTGACTGATCCCCTTCTCTGCTAGAACTTTGTAGACTTATGTTTTTCCAAATTAACCATCCTTTTTCTCAGTTTGCTTCTTCAACTAAGAAGCATTTATTGAAGTTTCGACATTCTAACAAGGAATTTAGAGATCTACCATTGCGAATCCTCATCTTTCAATGGTACCAAATTTGTAAAAGGGAAACAATGTGAAAATTTACAGATAAGTTTGTGCGCATAGCTTAGAAAAGGATTTTGTGAAGATGACTAGAAGATGAGTTTTTCTATTTCGCCCTAATCAATGACTAGCTTAGACGAGGATGCTACAAAAGCAAAAGCTATAAGGATGACCAATTTTCGGACTAATGCAAACGGCTAAGGGCATGAGAAAGAGAGTTTACAATTTGTCTATAAATTAAGTGGAGAATCTACGTGAAGATTCTGATTCCGCTTCACTTGCCGATGGAAGGAAAAGCTTCTTCGCGTGTAAGAAGCCAAGAAGATTCTAAAAACATGAGAAACGGCACTGGAAATAACCCTACAGACAACAGTTGAATTATGTTAGTTTGAATACTTGTTTTCATCTACCAATAAACATAATGGGGATGAGATCACGTTTATTGTCATTGTTAAGTTTCGGATCAAAATGATACTAAAATATAAAAGACATAAAACATCATTTAGCATTTAATAGAGTGCAGAGATTTGGTAAATTTGTATTGAATCAAACAAATCATACATAAGATAAAAATACATCAAAATAATTAGTAGACTAATAGAGAGTTTGTCTAAAAGATGGAAATGAATGACAATTCAATAATTATGACAACAGCTAACCCTTCCTAGGGGCAACTATCCAAGCAAAATCGAAATTTAGGAAATCCAAATATTAATAACAAATGTATTGACAATATATAATTTAGAAGGTCTTAATATTTTAAAATAAAATATGTTAGAGCAGAAAATAGATAATGAACGACTTTTATATAAAATATGAGCCAATAAATTAACTTCTAGCAATATCATCTATTTTGCTAAAATAAATGATAAATAGCTGCTCAACATCTAGAATCTTTTGCAGTAATATGATGTATTAAAAGTTTACAGAAGCCATATTGAAGTTGATCATCTGCTCATAAATGTTCACAAAATGAACTTTAAAAGTTCACAAACTTTGAACAATAGCACAACCTTACCACTATCTCAAAGACTATATATTGATCAACCACCAACAGCATAACAAAATAAATAAGTGCTTAAGTATTATATTTTGTAACTACTTGTATATTATTCAAATAATTGGCATTCAATGTTATTAAGTATATTGACCACATTAGGTGCAATAGAACTTAAATATGAATGGAATTCGTAAACCATAACACAAAGAATAATTTGTATATAGAATTGTAAGAATAGACACAAAAGTAAGCTATGATACACTTGTTCCCAGCAATTATAAACGAACAAACTTACGACATTTGATATACGTTTTGTCAACAAGTAAATCTCCAGCAAAAAATATTAAAAATATGATAACAAAATTATATATATATTTCCAATGATGAAATTTCTTGTAAGTAAATAATTAATTATATTCCAATGAAGAAATAAATAATTATTTTCATCATTCTCTGAATGCAATAGCACATACCTCAATCTCATTGACATGGGCGAAATTTCTGGTAAATTATTGATCTGATTGTTGTCAGCCTCGAAGCAATAGCGTGGGAAGGCTTTTTTTTTCCTCTTTCGATCGGTTGAGCACCCATTAATTTGATCACAAGTATGAAACATCTTAGAGCACGCTAGAACAACTACAATATTGCATCCATGTTAATATTTTGTTTACGCTAAAAGAGTTGTTCGATTTTTTGATAAAAAGTTGAGTGGAAGACAAAATGAGGGAAAAAAAAAAAGGTAATGACTGAAGATAGAAGCCGAGCTAGATTTTATAGGGAGAAAATCATATTTTATGTATTTGGTGATCATGTACACAACTTGTTATGTCATACCTCTAATGCTTTTTAGCATTCTCCACTATAATCCTCCACGTTCCATGGTTTAACTAACTCAAATTAATGAACCAAATTTAGTTATTTATTCAAATTCACAATACTGAATTGAATGCACTACTAGATTAGACTATGCAGAGAGATACAAAATGCAATGAGGAGACAAAGAAGTTTATGTTCATGGTTTAGACAATCATGGAAATAGTGAAAACTAATCAAATGCATTAAAAATTTGCAATTACTTTCAATCTTGATCTTTTATCCATCATCGAAACCAAAAAAATTCAATTATCAATGTTTGAAGCTCACTAAAACCCAAACTTCGTAATCATAGAGATACCTAAAGAATAAAATGTGTTACTAACTAAAACATTCCTAATTGATAATTAAACTATCCAAATTGTTCTTCAAGTTTGGAGGGAAGTTACATATATTATTTATGTCTGAAAACTAATATTTCAAAGCATACTATCTAGCTATAATTAATTTTATAAGGCCATCTAAAATTTCAAACACAATTGCTTTTAAATTTATACTCAATCTTTAAGCATATCAAAAAATTTGTTATAAAAAATTTATGAATTAATTGTTTTCCAATTGCTCAAGAAGGAAAAAGAAAAAAAGATAAATTGCGACTACTAAAGTACTATTGATAATGCACAATAATGAATGATAGACCTCATGAAGAAACAAATAAATGTAGAATAAGTAAGCCTTGTTGAGGGATTAATCAAAAGCCACTAATGTTTTTGAGATACTACGTTTAAATCTCCTAATCCAAATGTAGATTTGCATTGCAATTCTTCAATTTCAATATAAAAAATAGAGAAATAAATAAATAAATTGTTGGGTACTAAATAGGATTAAGTATTAGCTACTCCGCCAAATTGGTTGGTTTTGGATGAAATTGGAAACAACAAATAAGCTGTTTCAAAAAGAAAAATAAAATAGATGTGGCTGCAAACCCAATATGATATAATTCATTGAGATTTGATCGGTAATTTAGAACAAGCGATAGAGGTAAAAGAGATATAAACCATAAGTTGATCATATTGTATATGAAAAATTCAATCAACAAAAATCATATGCATGTTATGGGAGAGTGCACGTTCAGTCTTTAATTTGTATGATTGAAAAAATAAGAAGAAACAACATTGAAAATCGTTATGCCATTGATACTTACCAATCAAATAAGAATCACTCAACTTGTCCAACATAAATCTTCAACTGTACAGTAAGTAATAAAATGAATGTGCAAAAACCTATCCTAGCAAATCTGAATCTTCAACAATACAATTTGTACTAAGATGAATGAGTAAAAAGTAGGCATATATAGAGTTGTCAAACAAGGCTGTTAGGGTTTTACACCTTAAAAGGCAACTCTAAAATTAGTAAATTGAGATAAGACTATTGTAGATACATAAATGTTATTTTACTAATATAGTATGTTTGTCAATCCTTTGACTTGGATGAAATAAGATTATTGTAGCTATATACATTTTATTTTTCACAATATAATATACTTGTCTGAACTTTGATAATTGTTGTAAAAAAAACAGTATACTTTTTAATCCATAATTAATTAGCTAATTTTTTTAATTAAATTTATTTGTTCTTATTAGATTCCTAAAAGGAATGGATCTTTAAAATAAGAAAATTTAATAATTTCTGTTTTGGCAATAGAGAAATAATAAACTCAATAATTCTCCCTTTTAGAAATTGAGGAATAAGAAAACTTAGTTTTGGCAGTAGAGCAATTTGAGGGTGCATTTAAGGCAGATGATTCATGATTTTAAAAGGGAGTGTATTAATGGTAATTAATAAGGGGAGCCTATTAAATTATATCACCACTATGTTAGATCACAAGCTATTAAACTCATTTCTAAAACTTAAAACTACTTTTCATAAATTATTTTTGAATAAAAAAATCTCCGATATATCTAAATAGGTAGAAATAAATTTGTGTATGATAACAATAAAAAAATAAAAATAAAATTCAGAGTTTTGAAATGTCACCTTGTCGAAATAAGTTTTTTTAGTACCATCAATATTTGTGAACTATGCTTTTTATTCTTGAAATACGGTTTTTTTTTGTCCCTAATTTTTTTTTTTTTGAACATTGATAATACTAAAAAAACTCATTTAAGTTCAACAATGATATTTCGAAACCTGCACCTTTTTCTTATGCTAGAAATAAAATATCTTAAAGAAGAAATGATACAAAGCTTCTATTGATGTGATTTTTTTTTGTTGCTCACAAGAATTTGGATTTAAGTATTGTTGATATCAAAGTGGAAAAGCATTTGATCTATATTTCATAAAATCTAATAAACAAATTTAGCTAACTCACTGCTGTATAATTTATGAGACATTTGATAAATCGAATAGAATTATTGAGTAAATTACTATCTTTATATAACTACAAATATAATCTTTACTAACATTAATGCTAGGATTCTATCGCAAGCTAACAAGATTATACACTATTTGAGGTTTGAAAAGCTATTCTTATAACAACATGAGATCTATTATCAAAATTAGAGAGCAAAACTCCACATATATGCTAATAAGTACATATGGCAGGACTTAAACCGTAATTACGAATGTAAAGAAAAAGTGCACTAATCACTTGCATTATAAGTGGATGTTTAATTATTGATTTATATTCATTTATATATATTGAACATTTAATAAGAAGAGTACTCTCCACAAGTGGCCTTGACTTACTATTTATAAATACCTTCTGCTAAGTAATTTTAAATATCCCAGCACTCAACTTCAGAAGCGTATTCATACAAAGCAAAGCCAAAAACTCTTAGCAAGCAGATGATAAATAGGTTTATCTTTGTTTCGATAGATGTGTTATCAATTTCATTTATGTTATATATGATATTTACTCTTTTTTTTTTTGTTTTTTTTTTTTCCCTTTACCACGGAAAAGTCCAAGCAACCGGGATCGATCCTTACTCAAGATTGGACCATGGGGTGGTAAATGGGAATCTGAATGGAATTATACTACAAAGAGTGGAATTACAGAGATAATAATCAATCATGGATGGACAGTTGATTCTCTCACCTTCAAAGGTGTTGATGAAAATAACAATGGTAATTACTCACAAAAATTTGGAGGTAAAGGTGGAGATACCATAAAGGTAATTATTTCTTTAATTATCTTTTATATAAATATATATATGCACACACACTTTCTTTTGATTTCAATTAATTGACATTGGTTTTCAGTTTTTTTCTATAAATTAAAATTTTGTGTAGATTTCAATTGAATGGCTTGAAGAATATTTAATATCAATAAGTAGTATGACTTCAATGTGCAAAGGCCGTTTAGTTGTTCAGTCTCTAAACTTCTCCACAAATCAAACCAAGTAATATGGACCTTTTGGTCATACATTTGGCAATCTTTTCTAGATTCCTCTTAAAAACCACGATATTGTTGGACTTTTCGAAATAACTGGTCAATACCTTGATGCAATAGGGGTCTATCATAAATCAATTATAATCATCCACGTGAAGTTATTATTATAATTTTACTTATGCAATTAATACGACAACATACTTGGCTAACTTATATATATATATTATAAAGTTACTTGCATCGAGAACAAATCAAATTTAAAATATTATCAAATTGAATGACCGTCATTTACCCAAACCATATTGAACATTAATTCATACCTATTGACTATTACAAATAATTCTTATAACCACTTTCTTCATGGATATAGCCCAACGCGGGAATTATAATGAGCATGGACCTTCCACGAGAAGTAGAGCCTTAGGGAGGAAACAAAGGTAAAGCATGGGATGATGGCCTTTTTCTTGGTATTGATCAAATTGATGTGCATGTTGGAAATGGAGTTGTTCATGCAATAGAGTGTCGATATCGTACTAAAGATGGCAAGTCAGTCTTGTCTAATAGGCACGGTGGAGGAAGTGCCACTACTATATCTAGAGTAAGAGATGGAATTCTATTGCCCTCTCATTAGGTTATACATAACTAATATGTATAGGTCATTAAAATGTTGCATTAATGTTCTAATTAATACATATTATTTCAAATTTAAAAAAAAAAACATATGATTTCAATACGAAAACAAACAATATCTTAATAGCGACAACAATTATATTTACAAAAGGGATGAAAAAATTTAGGTAAATATTTGGAAAACCTCCTAAAATGAAAAATAATATCACTGAATCTTATTTTTTAACATAAAAATGACGGTTTCACATTAATTTCATTTTCAAGGGGTATGTTGATAATATCCGAAAAATTTACAAAAGTTCTCACGTACTAATGTATGTATTGATATGAACTTCTACTTTAGATGTCATCCACAACATATCAACATTTGTTTTACTTTCTTAAAGATTTTATATACTTAATAATTCACTAAATGGTAAAATAGATTTGAGTTACTCGCAATGTATCTAATAGTGGAGTTGTAAAGTAAAGATGGATCTAACGCGACCCAACCCGGATACCTCTATCTCTGATCCAGTAGGTCACGCCGGGCACCCAAACGGATCCCTCTCAGACCCGACTTGTCGAGCTAAGCGAAACCCAAGGAGCGAACCCTAAACTCTTTCATACTTTCTGAAACATCGTTGGGTTGGGTTTTCTTTAAAAACGGAAGACGCGTAGGAAAAATATTTTAATTTTAATTTTTAAATTCATTTTCGAAACTCATTTTTCTAACAAAATTTCGGCAGCATAACAGCTGTATTTTTAACGTTCCCGAAAAATCTGTTTACAAAAATATCAACACTTCAACTAAAATTTATCACCAACCCAACTTCTGGTTGCCCGTAGGCCTCAATCATGCATTTGATTTCTAAATCAACTTAAATAAATTCAAACAATATTTAATAAACCGCATTTAAATCAAAAACAGTTTAAAAACAGTTATAAACAAATAATTACAACTTTTAAATTACTTATACATTTCAAAAGATATTTACATGGAAATGACAGATGCAAAATCAACTGCTCAAAATATTGTCGTGTCGCGTTGGCTCACCCGCTGGAGGTAATGCTACTGATCGGCTACCTGCTGAGAGTACCTGAGGAGGTTTTTATATAAAACAGAAAAATAATGAGCTAGAAGCTCAGTGAGTGATAATATTTCGTTCCTTTGAAAATCTGCTTTTTAAAACGTCCTCCTCTAAAAACGTTTGAAAACTACTCTTTGTTTCTAAAGCATTTCAAACTTAAATCTCTGAAATATCAACTTAAATAAGAGAATTCATATATGAGCACATGCATGTATTCAAATACAAAACTTGCAACTGTAAATCATAAATAACTTTAATAGCAATTGTAAAATATCTTTTATCTCAAATAAGCTTTTCTTTTAAAAGCTGTTTTTCGATATCTTTCAAAATTACCATAGTATCCCTAAATCTGGGGTCTCTAGAATCTAACGGTTATGTGCGGAATTTCTCAGCGCTAACCATAGCTCGTCAACTCTGAGACATCTCGCGGCTATGTGCGGAATTTCTCAGCGCTAACCATAGCTCGCCTAACCTGAGACATCTCGTGGCCATGTGCGGAATTTCTCAGCGCTAACCATAGCACACGAAACACTACCCCACATCAGTAATGGCGACTCGACTGACAGACTCTGACACTTATCCCTCTGGTTAGTGACTTATCCCTCCCCAGGACTGTGCCAACTGAAGTGGGATAGACCGATCGGTTCTAAACTGCTCTGTAATCTCTGAAAATCCCTGAGGGGATACTTTCTGGTTTTGAAAACACTTTTCTCTTTTCTACTTTAACTTTCTGGTGCAAAAGCACAATTCTCTTTTCTGAGTGCGTAAAGCACTAAAATCTGATTTCTGAGTGCCATAAACACTAAAACTCATTTTCTGAGTGCATTAAGCACTAAAACTGATTTTCTCAATTCAAACTTGAAAACTTAGTTTCTGAAATCTCATTGCAACAACTTTATATATATTTATGCATATAAAATCACATTCTCATTTCATGCTCATGCATATATCAATGCATTAAAATAAACTCAAGCAATTACTTATCAAATCAAATTTGATAATTTGAAATACTTTTAAAATCTTTAAATAAAACTCACTCACAAAACTGATGACTGAAAATAGCGCGTGCGGAGCCCCTAATCTTCTCGTCTCGATCCTCGAGCGCTCTCGTCACCTACACAACATAATACATTCGCGTAAATCTCTGAAAACTCGAAATTACGTAATCGTCCCTATATGACCCATTTTTACGCGCAACTCTCCATATTAGTTTCTAATCTTGATCTTTCGCTTTTAATAGCTTCAATACTCTTAATTAAACTCATTAGGGTCGTCCAAACATTCAACGGATGTCATAAGGGTCAATTTACGAAATTGCCCTTTAAACTAGTTTATTGAGCGTTTTGGATTCTCAATAACTCTTTGACATTTTCTTAGTATTCTAACCTCCTTATCAACTTCAAATACTTATTTTTCAAATTGTTTTCACTCAAAAACAACCAATCAACAAATCACAAGGAAATCCATCTCAAATCAACTTATACACCAACAAAAATCATCATTTTCAAACTTAAATAACTCACCCCTTTTTCTATTGCGTTACTTCGCTTTTGGGATGGTTTTGGACTGATTTTGGGATGGATCTGAGCTGGGTTTGGGCTGTTTTCCTTCCTCTTTTCTTCCCCTCTCTACCTCTCTCTCTTTCCCCCTTGGTTCTGCCGCGATTTGCCGTCGTCGCTGTCGCCGATCTGCACGTGCAGAGAGCTGTTCTGGCCGTGGATCAGCTCCGTAGCTCCATTCAGGTCGGGTTTGAGCTGATCTTGGTGCAGGTTGAGCTGGAGCAGCTCGTCGGCGTCTCCTCCGCGTAGATCGGAACTGTCTCGTCGCGGTTTCAGCTTGGTCTTCAGCTTCGGTCGGTCACGGTTTTGCTGCAACTTGGCTTCAGTTCACGGTTGGACGGAGACGGTAGCAAGCTGGTCGGCGTTGGTGGCTTGGTCGGCCGGCACTCTTCCTTCTTCTCTTCTTCTTCTTCTTTCTTCTCTCTTTTCTTTCTTCTTTCTTTCTTTCTTTTCTCCGACAACTCACTCTCTCTCTCTTTAGATTTTTAGACAAAGTTTGGCTTTATGCTTTCCTCCCCAAACTATCCTCAAAATGACGGTCACGTCCTTTAAAAATATCGGTCTCCTCCCTTGACTTTTAGTTTAATCCTACTTTGACCACAATTATTAAATCTTATCTTCAATCTAGTCCCTTATTTCTTTGAAAAATTATTCGATTTCTATCATCATTTTATCATTCCATTTAATCTCCAATCGAGTTTAATTCAATCCCTATGGGTTCTCTATAACCTTAAGCGTTTCCATAAACCAATTAGGGTCTCCAATAATTATTTAGGGACTATATCTGGGGAAATCCATAAAATCCAATTCGAGGGCTTACAATTTCTCCCCTCCTTATAAAAATTTCGTCCTCGAAATTTCTGAATGATCTCTTCTGGATAATTCTCTCTTTTGAATCCTTTTTCACTGTAACATCATTCATAACATCTTCTGTATCATCACTCTAACCTTTACATCATCATTGCTTGAACATCTTGTTCAGATATCTTTTTCATTTCTCTGTCATTCCTTCTCAATAACTCCAATCATTTGAAACTCATAAACTACGATACTATACTCCCATAATCTCGCATCCAAACTAATTCCATCAATAAGATCTACAAAATTAATAAAATATAGAGCTCTTAAATCAATCAATACTTAAACATCATTATCAATTTAAGAATCATTACCTATATCCCCTTCTGAATCATATTTCATGGCATTAAAACTATATCTCATTTATATATATCTCATCTTGTCATTTCCAAATTGATATCTATTGTTTCATAACTCAAACTTAGAATCTAATCGACCTGAATTTCTCAAATTAAAGGTTACACATTACACTTTTGCTATGCAATTTCACTATCTCATCACGATTCACACCTAACTCCAAAATCTTCAATAGAAAACTTAAATCCTCAAATCAGATCTATATTCAAAAATAAACAATCATGTCCACATATACGAACTCAACCTCATTTTATCATATCCATCAATTAGCAGATTATTTAACACCAAAAATCTGATTCGTTCATGATCCATCTTACTTACCTGTTACCTTCTTAATGAACTCTTTGACCTTTGTGATTCCTACTATCAACATTATCAAAATTCGCGCTTTATGCCAAGCAGTTACGAAACATAATAATCTCATATTTGATTTAATTACTCAAACCATAAAATCATATCATCTAAGCATTTCAAAACTCAATTGCCAATTATTCACATCAATCCTAAATCAATAGCCAATTTAAATGTAATGAACATTACAACCTCTGGTCATATTCACTAATTTCCCTCTCGGATAGTAAACCATGAGGGTTCCTTGAGAGCACACATTCAAAAATTTTCTAACTATCGGGATGTCTTTCAGTCTCTCTCCATTATCTCAAACTTACAATCTGCTATTTCATATTTTGATTCCAATTCTAATAAACATGATTGGTTTCAAACTAAAGATTATACTCTACACTTTCGCTGCGCAACTCTATTATTCAACAACAATACTTTACTCACACAATTAATCACATTTAGATTCAATATCAACACTTAACTCTGAAAATTTCTCTAAGGGAGGCTGAAATCCTCAAATTTCATTTGTACTCAAAATAGAGAATTGTATCCATATATGTTAACCAAATCTCATTACATACTATCCATCAATCAAAAAGTTATCTAAACTTAAAATTTTGAATTATGCATGATCTATTTCATTTACATATCATCCTTACAATTAATTCCACACTTTTATTACTCATAATATCCACATTTTCAAGTTCTACATATTGTGCTAAATAGTAATTAAATGAAATAACTCTATATCCATTCTAATTGATCAAAACATAAAGTTATATCATCCAAATGCATCAGGAAAATCTCTAACCACTGGAATATCTTTTATCGCTTTCCTTTATCTTTCACATCTATTTCAAAAATCAATCTATAGCTTTATCTATTATTTTGCAATCACCTTACTGAAACACTGACCAATTTGGTACTCCCTACTCAAATGTAGGCTACTCTACTGGGGCATTCACATACCTCGCACCACGCTTAGACTCCTCCTCTCTCATAGGTACCTCAACTACCCTCCGAATCCTCGGGCGACCACGACTACGACGCTACATATCTATGATGTTCGAATGCATGAAAATAAAATTTAGAAATCATGCAAAGTCATGCAATGCTTCAAAACGATCTAAAACGTACTGAAATTTCCTTAAAACTCTTTGAAATTGACTTTTCTCAAAACTTTTCAAAACTTCCTAAAACTTTCCAAAACTTTACAAAACCTTGCTCTGATACCACATTAACGCGACCCAACCCGGATACCTCTATCTCTGATCCAGTAGGTCACGCCGGGCACCCCAACGGATCCCTCTCAGACCCGACTTGTCGAGCTAAGCGAAACCCGTGGAGCGAACCCTAAACTCTTTCATACTTTCTGAAACATCGTTGGGTTGGGTTTTCTTTAAAAACGGAAGACGCGTAGGAAAAATATTTTAATTTTAATTTTTAAATTCATTTTCGAAACTCATTTTTCTAACAAAATTTCGGCAGCATAACAGCTGTATTTTTAATGTTCCCGAAAAATCTGTTTACAAAAATATCAACACTTCAACTAAAATTTATCACCAACCCAACTTCTGGTTGCCCGTAGGCCTCAATCATGCATTTGATTTCTAAATCAACTTAAATAAATTCAAACAATATTTAATAAACCGCATTTAAATCAAAAACAGTTTAAAAACAGTTATAAACAAATAATTACAACTTTTAAATTACTTATACATTTCAAAAGATATTTACATGGAAATGACAGATGCAAAATCAACTGCTCAAAATATTGTCGTGTCGCGCTGGCTCACCCGCTGGAGGTAATGCTACTGATCGGCTACCTGCTGAGAGTACCTGAGGAGGTTTTTATATAAAACAGAAAAATAATGAGCTAGAAGCTCAGTGAGTGATAATATTTCGTTCCTTTGAAAATCTGCTTTTTAAAACGTCCTCCTCTAAAAGCGTTTGAAAACTACTCTTTGTTTCTAAAGCATTTCAAACTTAAATCTCTGAAATATCAACTTAAATAAGAGAATTCATATATGAGCACATGCATGTATTCAAATACAAAACTTGCAACTGTAAATCATAAATAACTTTAATAGCAATTGTAAAATATCTTTTATCTCAAATAAGCTTTTCTTTTAAAAGCTGTTTCTCGATATCTTTCAAAATTACCATAGTATCCCTAAATCTGGGGTCTCTAGAATCTAAAGGCTATGTGCGGAATTTCTCAGCGCTAACCATAGCTCGTCAACTCTGAGACATCTCGCGGCTATGTGCGGAATTTCTCAGCGCTAACCATAGCTCGCCTAACCTGAGACATCTCGTGGCCATGTGCGGAATTTCTCAGCGCTAACCATAGCACACGAAACACTACCCCACATCAGTAATGGCGACTCGACTGACAGACTCTGACACTTATCCCTCTGGTTAGTGACTTATCCCTCCCCAGGACTGTGCCAACTGAAGTGGGATAGACCGATCGGGTCTAAACTGCTCTGTAATCTCTGAAAATCCCTGAGGGGATACTTTCTGGTTTTGAAAACACTTTTCTCTTTTCTACTTTAACTTTCTGGTGCAAAAGCACAATTCTCTTTTCTGAGTGCGTAAAGCACTAAAATCTGATTTCTGAGTGCCATAAGCACTAAAACTCATTTTCTGAGTGCATTAAGCACTAAAACTGATTTTCTCAATTCAAACTTGAAAACTTAGTTTCTGAAATCTCATTGCAACAACTTTATATATATTTATGCATATAAAATCACATTCTCATTTCATGCTCATGCATATATCAATGCATTAAAATAAACTCAAGCAATTACTTATCAAATCAAATTTGATAATTTGAAATACTTTTAAAATCTTTAAATAAAACTCACTCACAAAACTGATGACTGAAAATAGCGCGTGCGGAGCCCCTAATCTTCTCGTCTCGATCCTCGAGCGCTTTCGTCACCTACACAACATAATACATTCGCGTAAATCTCTGAAAACTCGAAATTACGTAATCGTCCCTATATGACCCATTTTTACGCGCAACTCTCCATATTAGTTTCTAATCTTGATCTTTCGCTTTTAATAGCTTCAATATTCTTAATTAAACTCATTAGGGTCGTCCAAACATTCAACGGATGTCATAAGGGTCAATTTACGAAATTGCCCTTTAAACTAGTTTATTGAGCGTTTTGGATTCTCAATAACTCTTTGACATTTTCTTAGTATTCTAACCTCCTTATCAACTTCAAATACTTATTTTTCAAATTGTTTTCACTCAAAAACAACCAATCAACAAATCACAAGGAAATCCATCTCAAATCAACTTATACACCAACAAAAATCATCATTTTCAAACTTAAATAACTCACCCCTTTTTCTATTGCGTTACTTCGCTTTTGGGATGGTTTTAGACTGATTTTGGGATGGATCTGAGCTGGGTTTGGGCTGTTTTCCTTCCTCTTTTCTTCCCCTCTCTACCTCTCTCTCTTTCCCCCTTGGTTCTGCCGCGATTTGCCGTCGTCGCTGTCGCCGATCTGCACGTGCAGAGAGCTGTTCTGGCCGTGGATCAGCTCCGTTTCAGCTCCATTCAGGTCGGGTTTGAGCTGATCTTGGTGCAGGTTGAGCTGGAGCAGCTCGTCGGCGTCTCCTCCGCGTAGATCGGAGTTGTCTCGTCGCGGTTTCAGCTTGGTCTTCAGCTTCGGTCGGTCACGGTTTTGCTGTAACTTGGCTTCAGTTCACGGTTGGACGGAGACGGTAGCAAGCTGGTCGGCGTTGGTGGCTTGGTCGGCCGGCACTCTTCCTTCTTCTCTTCTTCTTCTTCTTTCTTTCTTTCTTTTCTTCGACAACTCACTCTCTCTCTCTTTAGATTTTTAGACAAAGTTTGGCTTTATGCTTTCCTCCCCAAACTATCCTCAAAATGACGGTCACGTCCTTTAAAAATATCGGTCTCCTCCCTTGACTTTTAGCTTAATCTTACTTTGACCACAATTATTAAATCTTATCTTCAATCTAGTCCCTTATTTCTTTGAAAAATTATTCGATTTCATTCATCATTTTATCATTCCATTTAATCTCCAATCGAGTTTAATTCAATCCCTATGAGTTCTCTATAACCTTAAGCGTTTCCATAAACCAATTAGGGTCTCCAATAATTATTTAGGGACTATATCTGGGGAAATCCATAAAATCCAATTCGAGGGCTTACAGGATCACTTATTGACATAGTTATGTATATATGTAAGTGTTAATTATTTGGAATTTGGATTATTACAGATTAAGCTAGAGAACATCTCAAGTGAGTACACAGTTGGTATCATGGGGTATTATGGGCCCATTGATGGAAATTGTTGATGAAGGTGATGCGCTCCATTTCATTGTACACAAACAAAGGAAAATAGATTAAGTTGGAGAACATCTCAAGCGAGTACTTAGTTGGTATCATGGGGTATTATGGACCCATTAATCGAAATTGTTGCATGAAGGTGATGCGCTTTATTTCATTGTACACAAACAAAAGAAAATATTGACCATTTGAAACTGAAATCAGAACATTTTTCAACTCTCCTATGTCTAACACAAAGGTGGTTAGCTTTCATGGAAAAAAAGGCAGTTAGCTTGACGCAATAGGTGTTCATGTGGAATATCTCTGAACATGAAACCCTTTATATATAGGTGCATGGCAACTAAATGCCATTCTAATGGCTGAAAATAAATAAAACTTACCTTAATCATGTTGTTATGTTTGTGTGCGTGGGGGGTGATTATATGCCATGTATCTGGCTGAAATAAACAATAAAGCTTGTCGTGATGCTTTTGTGATATTATTGTTGTTCTATAATTTGGTTGTGTATTGAGTGTCTTTTGACATAAATGGAAAGTCAGCTTCTTAT
Organism: Nephelium lappaceum; assembly: GCA_021234005.1. NCBI lineage: Eukaryota > Viridiplantae > Streptophyta > Magnoliopsida > Sapindales > Sapindaceae > Nephelium > Nephelium lappaceum. Next base: position 13,467,706 of record CM037998.1, on the reverse strand, counting down.
TATCGTTTATGTTTATAATTTGTTGACATGAATAATATCATTTTTATGTTTTATGGTTGGGCTCATCAACAATAATCGATCCCATAACAAGGTCCAAAATAGGCAAAAATAAAAACCCACAATAAGAAGCTAAGGCCCACCTTTCCTCTCCTATAAATATCCCATTACCTGAACTTCTAATGCAAACTTCTTTTGTTTTAGACTTTGGTTCTTCTTGTGAGGTGTTAATGGGCCATGTGCGGGATCTGCACCAAGATTTTAGGCTCGGCCTGTATCATGTGATCAATGCTTGCCACGCCTCAAAATTTAATGTGTGGTCCAGTCCAACCCATTTGACACCACGAATTGTTTAGGCTTTTTATGTATTGACTTTGATGGTCAACCGACTTAGCAGACTTAACTAAATCTATCTCTTTTTTATTTTCAATTTATCTTGTTTGAAAATTTTTGCTGAAATCACTGTTTATAAAAGTTTAAATCTTTATAATAAACTTTTTAAATTAAAAAAAAAAGTTTCAAAAGTGTAGAGATTTAATATATTTCACTAAAGTCGATGGATTCAATTAACTAGGTTGACTAATTATTCTATTTGTTTCATTTTTAGTTTTCAACTTTTTTTTGCTTAATATTAGTTTATACAAGTTAAATTCATGAATTTAGTAGAGACATATATCATCTATAAATTCATTTGATAGGCACCTTTTTGCTTTCAAAAATCCATAAATTCATTAATTAATCAATAGGATTAGCGGGGTTGTGACTATTTGATAATTCTTGTGGATTATGCAGAATATGAATCTCTGATAATTTGGCTCGTTCATGCTTCTCTTAGATTAGTTTATCTTATGAAACATCAGTTTGCAGCCTTTGCTTGACTCTTGTGAATGTGATTGCTAAGAAGATGCCAACAGTCGCTCATCATTCAACAATTTTATTCTTAATTAATTTTTTAAATGTAACATCTTCTTCAGATGATGCAAAGACGTTATGTGTATGTGAAAAGTATATATATAGCACTATTTTTATTATAGGTTTTGAAAGTAATATAAAATTATGAAAATTTATGTTATTCAATCCTCAATATCTGTGGTTGGTCATAAACTCTCTAAATTTGAAGGAAAGATGTAGAAAAAATTAATTAAGACCCAAAGGGGTATACATAAGAGAGTCTTGTAATCTTTTTATAGTTCCAAAATCCTACACTGACAAAAACAACCATGAAGTTGTTCAAAAATATTATACACTAAACAATATCTTATATGTACAAATTTTAATCATGAAATAAAGACACAATCAATGAAATAATGGCTTATGTAGACCAGCTGAATAAAACCATTTTTGTGACTTAAATTAAGCGATAAATAATTAAACAGCTGTTCCATGTAATTCATCTATTGGTATTGGATGGATTTGTTTTCTTTTAAAGGAAAAAATATCAATACAAAGTTTCTTTTTCAAAGCCATTTATTATTATCTTCTTTCCTGCAAATAAGTTGACTTTTTGTTTTTGTTTTTTTTTATTTTTTAACTTCTATGCTACAACGTAAGAATAAAAATTCAACATTTCAAAATTTTCTTTTAAAATATTGAGTACCAAATACATATTGTACCTATTTTATCCCTTATGAAAAACAAAACTGCAGAATTTGAAGACTATTTTTAACAGTTAGGGTGCCTCCTGTGTGTCTTGTGGTCTTGAAAAATCTAGCAAAATCTTTTAAAGCCAAAGTTTGTACATGCATCAATAAGTTGTGGAAAGAAAGTCTATTGTCAAAATAGGGGACGAAAACTAGAACATTGACGTTGCCTCCAATATTCTTCAACTCTATTTTGTTATTTGTTCTTTCAATTGTGCTAGGCATCACTATTCACTGCAAGAATCAAAATAGTTTTTCAACATTTAGAGATAAGTTTAGAGAAATTATTTGATAGTATAATATCACAAAATGTAACCTAACTTTTTAGATTCAATGAAATAAATTATCTGTTATGATCGATTGTATCCGAAAATCATGAATAATCTTTTGAATCCTTTTAAAAAATATAATGAGGCCAGAATAAGGGCTTGGGGATCGCTTCTTATACAACAGAAAAACCATCCATAGGCAAAGCATGATTTATATAATACAAAATTTTATTGATTGAAAATATTCGTAAATGTGACAAAAAAAAAAAAAAAGAAAAGATACAACAAAAATAAAAGATGCATACATTTTAAAAATATAGACTAATAATACAAAATTAATGTAAATGAAGTGGCCAAGAAGCAAGTTTACTCCTGATCATCGGTCGGCATATTCGATTTGTTTCCTGCATCTGCTTTCTTTCCATTCTCTTCTTTTGAAACCAAAATAGAAATTGAGTTAGTATACAATTAAATTGTAAATTATTTAAATCTTTATCGATACAATTAAACAAAGTGGAGATTATGAAGCCGTACAATAAAACAAAATCAGGAGTGAAATGATGAAACTTTTGCAATGCTCTCAAATTAATATATATATATATTTATTTATATTTATATGTAATTAAGAAAAAAAAAAGGGAGAAAATGAAAGACTACATACTTGACTTGAGTTCTTCTTAAAGGAATGGCTTTCCCCTTTGTTCTCATCCTCGTGATTTGGTGCTTTGATTTCCCCAATGACCATCAACTTTGAACTATCGTCTGACTTGCTAGAACTTTGTCAACTTCTATTTTTCCAAATTAACCATCCTTTTTCTTGGTTTGCTTCTTCAACTAAGAAGCATTTATTGAAGTTTCGACATTCTACTAACAAGGAATTTAGAGATCTACCATTGCGACTCCTCATCTTTCAATGGGACCAAATTTGTAAAAGGGAAACAATGTGAAAATTTACAGATAAGTTTGTGCGCATAGCTTAGATGAGGATTTTGTGAAGATGACTAGAAGATGATTTTTTCTATTTCGCCCTAATCAATGACTAGCTTAGAAGAGGATACCACAAAAGCAAAAGCTATGAGGATGACCAATTCTCAGGCTATTGCAAACTGCTAAGGGCATGAGAAAGAGAGTTTACATTTTGTCAGTAAATTAACTAGAGAATCTACGTGGAGATTCTGATTCCCCTTCACTTGTCGATGGAAGGAATAGCTTCTTCACATGTAAGAAGCCAAAAAGATTCTAAAAACATGAGAAACGGCACTGGAAATAACCCTACAAACAATAGTTGAATTACATTAGTTTGAATACTTGTTTTCATCTACCAATAAACATAATGGGGATGAGATCACGTTTATTGTCATTGTCAAGTTCCGGATCAAAATGATACTAAAATATAAAAGACATAAAACATCATTTAGCATTTAATAGAGTGAAGAGATTTGGTAAATTTGTATTGAATTGAACAAATTATACATAAGATAAAAATACATAAAAATAATTAGTAGACTAATAGAGAGTGTCTAAAAGATGGAAATGAATGACAATTCATTAATTATGACAACAGCTAACCCTTCCCAAGGGCAACTATCCAAGCAAAATCGAAATTTAGGAAATCCAAATATTAATAACAAATGTATTGACAATATATAATTTAGAAGGTCTTAAATATTTTAAAATAAAATATGTTAGAGCAGAAAATAGATAATGAATGACTTTTATATAAAACATGAGGCAATAAATTAACTTCTAGCAATATCATCTGTTTTGCTAAAATATATGATAAATAACTGATCAACATCTAGAATCTTTTGCAGTAATATGATATATTAAAAGTTTACATAAGCAATATTGAAGTTGATCATCTGCTCAAAAATGTTTACAAAATGAACTTTAAAAGTTCACAAACTTTGAACAATAGCACCACCTTACCAATATCTCAAAGACTATATATTGGACAACCACCAACAGCATAACAAAATAAATAAGTGCTTAAGTATTATATTTTGTAGCTACTTGTATATTATTCAAATAATTGGCATTCAATGTTATTAAGTATATTAACCACATTAAGTGCAATAGAACTTAAATATGAATAGAATTGATAAACCATAACACAAAGAATAATTTGTATATAGAATTGTAAGAATAGACACAAAAGCAAGCTATGATACACTTGTTACCAGCAATTATAAACAAACAAGCTTATGACATTTGATATACGTTTTGTTAACAAGTAAATCTCTGGCAAAAAAATATTAAAAATATGATAATAAAATTATATATATTTTTCCAACAAAAGAGAATATTTTCTCCTCAAATAGCTCAAATATAAGAGAAATTACGGTTGTGACGTTTGTATGTGAATATATTATATTGTAGGTATTAAAAAAAGGAACTTGACTCGTTAGCAGTACATATATTATAACTAAGGAACTAAGAATAATAATTTCTAACTATTCAAATTATTTTAACTACAATATAATTATCTAAAAATGTGAAGCTTTATATATAATGCACAAAGCCAATGATTAAATTTCTTGTAAATAAATAATTAATTATATTCCAATGAAGAAATAAATAATTATTTTTATCAGTCTCTTAATGCAATAGCACATACCTCAATCTCATTGACATGGGTGAAATTTCTGGTAAATTATTGATCTGATTGTTGTCAGCCTGGAAGCAATAGAGTGGGAAGTCTTTTTTTTTCCTCTTTCGATCGGTTGAGCACCCATTAATTTGATCACAAGTATGAAACATCTTAGAGCACACCAGAGCAACTACAATATTGCATCCATGTTAATATTTTGTTTACGCTAAAAGAGTTGTTCAATTTTTTGATAAAACCTTGAGGGGAAGACAAAATGAGGGAAAAAAAAAAAGTAATGACTGAAGATAAAAGACAAGCTAGATTTTATAGGGAGAAAATCATATTTTATGTATTTTGTGATCATGTACACAACTTGTTTTGTCATACCTCTAATGCTTTTTAGCATTCTCCGCTATAATCCACCATGTTCCATGGTTTAACTGCACTCAAATGAATGAACCAAATTTAGTTATTTATTCAAATTCACAATACTGAATTGAATGCACTACTAGATTAGACAATGCAGAGAGATACAAAATGCAATGAGGAGACAAATAAGTTTATGTTCATGGTTTAGACAATCATGAAAATAGTAAAAACTAATCAAATGCATTAAAAATCTGCAATTACTTTCAATCTTGATCTTTTATATCCATCATCAAAACCAAAAAAATCAATTATCAATGTTTGAAGCTCACTAAAACCCAAACTCCGTAATCATTGAGATGCCTAAAGAATAAAATGTATTACTAACTGAAACATTCCTAATTGATAATTAAACTATCCAAATTGCTCTTCATGTTTGGAGGGAAGTTACATATATTTTTTACGTCTGAAAACTAACATTTCAAAGCATACTATCTAGCTATAATTAATTTTATAAGGCCATCTAAAATTTCAAACACAATTGCTTTTAAATTTATACTCAATCTTTAAGTATATCAAAAAATTTGTTACAAAAAATTTATGAATTAATTGTTTTCCAATTGCTCAAGAAGAAAAAAAAAAAAAGATAAATTGCAACTGCTAAAGTACTATTGATAATACACAAGAATGAATGATAGATCTCATGAAGAAACAAATAAATGTAGAATAAGTAAGCCTCGTTGAGGGATTAATCAAAAGCCACTAATGTTTTTGAGATACTACATTTAAATCTCCTAATCCAAATGTAGATTTGCATTGCAATTCTTCAATTTCGGTATAAAAAATAGAGAAATAAATAAATAAATTGTTGGGTACTAAATAGGATTAAGTATTAGCTACTCCACCAAATTGGTTGGTTTTGGATGAAATTGGAAACAGCAAATAAGTTGTTTCAAGAAGAAAAATAAAATAGATGTGGCTGCAAACCCAATATGATATAATTCATTGAGATTTGATGGGTAATTTAGAACAAGCAATAGAGGTAAAAGAGATATAAACCATAAGTTGATCATATTGTATATGAAAAATTCAATCGACAAAAATCATATGCATGTCATGGGAGAGTGCACGTTTAGTCTTTAATTTGTATGATTGAAAAAATAAGAAGAAATAGTATTGAAAATCGTTATGCCATTGATACTTACAAATCAAATAAGAATCGCTCAACTTGTCCAACATAAATCTTCAACCGTACAGTAAGTAATAAAATGAATGTGCAAAAACCTATCATGTCAAATCTGAATCTTCAACAACACAATTTGTACTATGATGAATGAGTAAAAAGTAGGCATATATAGAGTTGTCAAACAAGGTTGTTAGGGTTTTACAGCTTAAAAGGCAACTCTAAAATTAGTAAATTGAGATAAGACTATTGTAGACACATAAATGTTATTTTACTAATATAGTATGTTTGTCAATCCTTTGACCTGGATGAGATAAGATTATTGCAGCTATATAAATTTTATTTTTCGCAATATAATATACTTGTCTGAACTTTGTTAATTGTTGTAAAAAAAAACAGTAAACTTTTTAATCCATAATTAATTAGCTAATTTTTTAAATTAAATTTATTTGTTCTTATTAGATTCCTAAAAGGAATGGATCTTTAAAATAAGAAAATTTAATAATTTCTGTTTTGGCAATAGAGAAATAATAAAACTCAATAATTCTCCATTTTAGAAATTGAGGAATAATAAAACTTAGTTTTGGCAGGAGAGCAATTTGTGGGCGCATTTAAGGCAATTGATTCATGATTTTAAAAGGGAGTGTATTAATGGTAATTAATAAGGGGAGCCTATTAAACTATATCACCACTATGTTAGATCACAAGCTATTAAACTCATTTCTAAAACTTAAACTACTTTTCATAAATTATTTTTGAATAAAAAAATCTCCGATATATCTAAATAGGTAGAAATAAATTTGTGTATGATAACAATAAAAAAAAAAAAAAAAAAAAATTGCGAGTTTTGAAATGTCACCTCATCGAAATAAGTTTTTTTAGTACCATCAGTATTTGTGAACTATGGTTTTTTTTGTCCCTAATTTTTTTTTTTTGAACATTGATAATACTAAAAAAACTCATTTAAGTTCAACAACGATATTTCGAAACCCGCACCTTTTTCTTATGCTAGAAATAAAATATCTCAAAGAAGAAATGATACAAAGCTTCTATTGATGTGATTTTTTGTTGTTGCTCACAAGAATTTGGATTTAAGTGTTGTTGATATCAAAGTGGAAAAGCATTTGATCTATATTTCATAAAACCTAATAAACAAATTTAGCTAACTCAATGCTGTATTATTTATGAGACATTTGATAAATCGAATAGAATTATTGAGTAAATTACTATTTTTATATAACTACAAATAAAATCTTTACTAACATTAATGCTAAGATTCTATCGCAAGCTAACAAGATTATACACTATATGAGGTTTGAAAAGCTACTCTTATAACAACATGAGATCTATTATCAAAATTAGAGAGCAAAACTCCACATATATGCTAATAAGTACATATGGCAGGACTTAAACCGTAATTACGAATGTAGAAAAAAAGTGCACTAATCACTTGCATTATAAGTGGATGTCTATTGTGTAAATTAATTAATTATTGATTTATATTCACTTATATAAATTGAACATTTAATAAGAAGAGTACTCTCCACAAGTGGCCTTGACTTACTATCTATAAATACCTTCTGCTAAGTAATTTTAAATATCCTAGCACTCAACTTCAAAAGCGTATTCATACAAAGCAAAGCCAAAAACTCTTAGCAAGCAAATGATAAATAGGCTTATCTTTGTTTCGATAGATGTGTTATCAATTTCATTTATGTTATATATGATATTTACTCTTTTTTTTTTGTTTTTTTTTTTCTTTTGACCACAGAAAAGTTCGAGCAACTGGGATCGATCCTTACTCAAGATTGGACCATGGGATGGTAAATGGGAATCTGAATGGAACTATACTGCAAAGAGTGGAATTACAGAGATAATTATTAATCATGGATGAACAGTTGATTCTCTCACCTTCAAAGGTGTTGATGAAAATAACAATGGTACTTACTCACAAAAATTTGGAGGTAAAGGTGGAGATACCATAAAAGTAATTATTTCTTTAATTATCTTTTATATAAATATATATATATATATGTGCACACAAACTTTCTTTCGATTTCAATTAATTTACATTGGTTTTCAGTATTTTTCTATAAATTAAAATTTTGTGTAGATTTCAATTGAATGGCTCGAAGAATATTTAATATCAATAAGTGGTATGACTTCAATGTACGAAGGCCGTTTAGTTGTTCAGTCTCTAAACTTCTCCACAAATCAAAGTAAGCAATATGGACCTTTTGGTCATACAATTCGCAATCTTTTCTAGATTCCTCTTAAAAACCAAGATAGTGTTGGACTTTTCGAAAGAACTAGTCAATACCTAGATGCAATAGGAGTCTATCATAAATCAATTGTAATCATCCACGTGAAGTTATTATTATAATTTTACTTATGCAATTAATACGATAACATACTTGGCTAACATATATATATATATATTATAAAGTTACTTGAATTGAGAACAATTCAAATTTAAAATATTATCAAATTAAATGACCATCATTTACCCAAACCATATTGAACATTAATTTATACCTATTGACTACTACAAATAATTCTTATAACCACTTTCTTCATGCATATAGCCCAACACGGGAATAATAATGAGCATGGACCTTCCACGAGAAGTAGAGCCTTAGGGAGGAAACAAAGGTAAAGCATGGGATGATGACCTTTTTGTTGGTATTGATCAAATTGATGTGCATGTTGGAAATGGAGTTGTTCATGCAATAGAGTGTCGATATCGTACTAAAGATGGCAAGTCAGTCTTGTCTAATAGGCATGGTGAAGGAAGTGACACTACTATATCTAGAGTAAGAGATGGAATTCTATTGCCCTCTCATTAGGTTATACATAACTAATATGGATAGGTCATTAAAATGTTGCATTAATGTTCTAATTAATACATATTATTTCACATTTCCAAAAAAAAAAAAAACTTATGATTTCAATATGAAAACATACAATATCTTAATAGAGACAACAATTATATTTACAGAAGGATGAAAAAATTTAGGTAAATATTTGGAAAACCTTCTAAAATGAAAAATAATATCATTGAATATCATTTTTTAACATAAAAAGAACGGTTTCACATTAGTTTCATTTTCGAGGGGTATGTTGATAATATCCGAAAAATTTACAAAAGTTCTCACATACTAATGTATATATTGATATGAACTTCTACTTTAGATGTCATCCACAACATATCAACATTTGTTTTACTTTCTTAAAGATTTTATATACTTAATAATTCACTAGATGGTAAAATAGATTTGAGTTACTCGCAATGTATCTAACAGTGGAGTTGTAAAGTAAAGATGGATCACTTATTGACATAGTTATGTATATATGTAAGTGTTAATTATTTGGAATTTGGATCATTACAGATTAAGCTAGAGGACATCTCAAGTGAGTACACAGTTGGTATCATGGGGTATTATGGGCCCATTGATGAAATTGTTTATGAAGGTGGTGCGCTCCATTTCATTGTACACAAACAAAGGAAAATATATTAAGTTGGAGAACATCTCAAGCGAGTACTTAGTTGGTATCTTGGGGTATTATGGGCCCATTAATCGAAATTGTTGCATGAAGGTGATGCGCTTTATTTCATTGTACACAAACAAAAGAAAATATTGACCATTTGAAACTGAAATCAGAACATTTTTCAACTCTCCTGTGTCTAACACAAAGTTGGTTGGGTTTCATGGAAAAAAAAGTAGTTAGCTAGACACAATAGGTGTTCATGTGGAATATCTCTGAACATGAAACCATTTATATATAGGTGCATGGCAAGTAAATGCCATTCTAATGGCTGAAAATAAATAAAACTTACCTTAATCATGTTGTTATGTTTGTGTGCGTGGGGGGTGATAATATGCCATGTATCTGGTTGAAATAAACAATAAAGCTTGTCGTGATGCTTTTGTGATATTATTGTTGTTCTATAATTTGGTTGTGTATTGAGTGTCTTTTGACATAAATGGAAAGTCAGCTTCTTATTATCGTTTATGTTTATAATTCGTTAACATGAATAATATCGTTTTTATGTTTTATGGTTGGGCTCATCAACAATAATCGATCCCATAACAAGGTCCAAAATAAGCAAAAATAAAAACCCACAACAAGAAGCTAAGGCCCACCTTTCCTCCCCTATAAATATCCCATTACCTGATCTTCTAATGCAAACTTCTTTTGTTTTAGACTTTGGTTCTTCTTGTGAGGTATTAATGGGCCATGTGCAGGATCTGCACCAAGATTTTAGGCTCGGCCTGTGTCATGTGATCAATGCTTGTAATGCCTCAAAATTTAATGTGTGGTCCAGTCCAACCCATTTGACACCACGAATTGTTTAGGCTTTTTATATACTGACTTTGATGGTCAACCGACTTAGCAGACTTCACTAAATCTCTCTCTTTTTTATCTTCAATTTATCTTGTTTGGAAATTTTTGCTGAAATTATTGTTTATAAAAGTTTAAATTTTTATAATAAATTTTTTAAATTAAAAAAAAATAGTTTCAAAAGTGTAGAGATTTAATATATTTCACTAAAGTCGATGGATTCAATTAACTAGGTTGACTAATTATTCTATTTGTTTCATTTTTAGTTTTCAACTTTTTTTTGCTTAATATTAGTTTATACAAGTTAAATTCATGAATTTAGTAGAGACATATATCATCTATAAATTCATTTGATAGGCACCCTTTTGCTTTCAAAAATCCATAAATTCATTGATTAATCAATGTGATTGGCGGGGTTGTGACTATTTGATGATTCTTGTGGATTATGCAGAATATGAATCTCTGATAATTTGGCTCGTTCATGCTTCTCTTAGATTAGTTTATCTTATGAAACATCGCTTTGCAGCCTTTGCTTGACTCTTGTGAATGTGATTGCTAAGAAGATGCCAACAGTCGCTCATCATTCAACAATTTTATTCTTAATTAATTTTTTAAATGTAACATCTTCTTCAAATGATACAAAGACGTTATGTGTATGTGAAAAGTATATATATAGCACTATTTTTATTATAGGATTTGAAACTAATATAAAATTATGAAAATTTATGTTATTCAATCTTCAATATCTGTGGTTGGTCATAAACTCTCTAAGTTTGAAGGAAAGATGTAGAAAAAATTAATTAAGACCAAAAGGGGTATAAATAAGAGAGTCTTATAATCTTTTTATAGTTCCAAAATCCTACACTGACAAAAACAACCATGAAGTTATTCAAAAATATTATACACTAAACAATATCTTATATGTACAAATTTTAATTATGAAATAAAGACATAATCAATGAAATAATGGCTTATGTAGACCAGCTGAACAAAACCATTTTGTTACTTAAATTAAGCGATAAATAATTAAACAGCTGTTCCATGTAATTCATCTCTTGGTATTGGATGGATTTGTTTTCTTTTAAATGAAAAAATATCAATACAAAGTTTCTTTTTTTAAAGCCATTTATTATTATCTTCTTTCATGCAAATAAGTTGACTTTTCATTTTATTTTAGAGCCCATTACAATTCAGCTATCTAGTAAAAACTCTAATTCAAGCGGAGAAACTGTTTCGATATTATTACAATTTACCCTCTCTCATTAACATTCTTCTGCTAAAATTAACTAAATGAGGGGTAAAATTATCGTTTGATCTTATTATTTATTTTTTTAAATAAATTTCATCAAAAAATTAAATGAAAAACTCTCTAGTCGACCACCTCTAGCTCTTCCCCATCTGTCGACCACCTCCAGCTCTTCCTCAACATCACCTCCTCCTCTTCCTCTTACTCTACCACCATCACCTCCTTCTTTTCCTCAACATCAATAACCAACCAAACCACCACAACTCTCACCAACAAAATCAACCACAAAACCAGATCGCACGAAGGAAATGGCCCCAAACATCATCATCCATCATTAATCAACCTCCTGGAAACACATAAATGGCACCAAACATCATCAACCATCATCAGTCAACCTCCCAACATCATCAATCCAAAACCAAACATCATCAATCAAAGCCAACATAATCAATCTCCCACAAAACAAAATAAATCAACCTCAAACTAAACAAAAAAACAAAAAGCAAAACAAAACAAAAAAAAACAACAAAAAAAATCATATAAATCAACCTAAAAATCATCGACGAACCTAAATGAACCTTCATCTGGGTTCGATAGATGAACCCAGATGATGAAGGAGAAGAAATCGATGGCTAGCAAAAAGGCGACGACGGCGAGAAGAGAAAAGATGAGAGAAAAGAAGAGGAGAGAGAAGGAAAAGAAAGGAATGTTTACCGGCAGAGAGAAAACCGATGGACAGAGGATGAAGGAGAAGAAAGCGACAGCAGAGAGAGATCTGAAGGATGAAAAGGTTCATCTGAGTTTGACAGATGAATCCAGATGATGAAGGAGAAGAAACCGACGGCGCTGATGAAGGAGAAGAAACCGACGGCATTGATAAATGAGAAGAAACCGATGAGGAGAAGAAACCGACCGATGATGAGAATAAGAAACCATATGAAGGACAAGATTTTTGATATTTTGTTTTTTTATTTTTTATTTGGTCAATTGAGTCAAAGGGTATTTTCGTCTTTTCGTTATTTAGATATTGTTCAATGTTACATATAACGGAATCTTATTAACGGTAGGGGAGTAAATTGCAATAATATCAAAAATCTTCCTCCGCTTGAATTAGAGTTTTTACTGAGTACTAAATTGTAATTCGCTCTTTATTTTATTTTTTTTAACTTCAATGTCACAACGTAAGAATAAAAATTCAACATTTCAAATTTTTCTTTTAAAATATTGAGTACCAAATACATATTGTGACAGACCCCTTCCCTAAGGCGATCTGCTGGCATCCTACGGTGACCCTCCAGTTAGCCTTTACTCTCAACTAAAGGATTCCCGCAGAGCTAAGCCATATTCTTTCTTAAACCTTTTCGAAAACAGCGGAAACACGAGGAAATTTTTCATTTTTATTTCATATTGTACCTATTTTATTCCTTATGAAAAATAAAACTGCAGAATTTGAAGACTATTTTTAACACTTAGGGTGCCTCCTGTATGTCTTGTGGTCTTGAAAAATCTAGCAAAATCTTTTAAAGCCAAAGTTTGTACATGCATCAATAAGTTGTGGAAAGAAAGTCTATTGTCAAAATAGGGGACGAAAACTAGATTATTGACGTTGCCTCCAATATTCTTCAACTCTAATTTGTTATTTGTTCTTTCAAGTGTGCTAGGCATCACTATTCACTGCAAGAATCAAAATAGTTTTTCAACATTTAGAGATAAGTTTAGAGAAATTATTTGATAGTATAATATCACAAAATGTAACCTAACTTTTTAGATTCAGTTAAATAAATTATTTGTTATGATCGATTGTATCCGAAAATCATGAATAATCTTCTGAATCCTTTTAAAGAATATAGTGAGGGCAGAATAAGGGCTTGGGGATCGCTTCTTATACAACAGAAAAACCATCCATAGGCAAAGCATGATTTATATAATACAAAATTTTATTGATTGAAAATATTCGTAAATGTGACAAAAAAAAGAAAAGAAAAGATACAACAAAAATAAAAGATGCATACATTTTAAAAACATAGACTAATTATACAATATTAATTTAAATGAAGTGGCCAAGAAGCAAGTTTACTCCTGATCATCGGTAGGCATATTCGATTTGTTTCCTGCATCTGCTTTCTTTCCGTTCTCTTCTTTTGAAACCAAAGTAGAAATTGAGTTAGTATACGATTAAATTGTAAATTATTTAAATCTTTATCGATACAATTAAACAAAGTGGAGATTATGAAGCCGTACAATAAAACAAAATCAGGAGTGAAATGATGAAACTCTTGCAATGCTCTCAAATTAATATATATATATATTTATATTTATATGTAATTAAGAAAACAAAAGGGAGAAAATGAAAGACTACATACTTGACTTGAGTTCTTCTTAAAGGAATGGCTTTCCCCTTTGTTCTCATCCTCGTGATTTGGTGCTTTGATTTTCCCAGTGACCATCAACTTTGAACTATCGTCTGACCTGCTAGAACTTTGTAGACTTCTGTTTTTCCAAATTAACCATCTTTTTTCTCGGTTTCCTTCTTCAACTAAGAAGCATTTATTGAAGTTTCGACATTCTACTAACAAGGAATTTAAAGATCTACCATTACGAATCCTCATCTTTCAATGGGACCAAATTTGTAAAAGGGAAACAATGTGAAAATTTACAGATAAGTTTGTGTGCATAGCTTAGATGAGGATTTTGTGAAGATGACTAGAAGATGATTTTTTCTATTTCGCCCTAATCAATGACTAGCTTAGAAGAGGATACCACAAAAGCAAAAGCTATGAGGATGACCAATTTTCAGGCTATTGCAAACTGCTAAGGGCATGAGAAAGAGAGTTTACATTTTGTCTATAAATTAAGTGGAGAATCTACGTGGAGATTCTGATTCCGCTTCACTTGCCGATGGAAGGAATAGCTTCTTCACATGTAAGAAGCCAAGAAGATTCTAAAAACATGAGAAACGGCAATGGAAATAATCCTACAGACAATAGTTGAATTACGTTAGTTTGAATACTTGTTTTCATCTACCAATAAACATAATTAATGGGGATGAGATCACGTTTATTGTCATTGTCAAGTTTCGGATCAAAATGATACTAAAATATAAAAGACATAAAACATCATTTAGCATTTAATAGAGTGCAGAGATTTGGTAAATTTGTGAATTGAACAAATCATACATAAGATAAAAATACATAAAAATAATTAGTAGACTAATAGAGAGTGTCTAAAAGATAGAAATGAATGACAATTCATTAATTATGACAACAGCTAACCTTTCCGAAGGGCAACTATCCAAGCAAAATCCAGATTTAGGAAATCCAAATATTAATAACAAATGTATTGACAATATATAATTTAGAAGGTCTTAAATATTTTAAAATAAAATATGTTAGAGCAGAAAATAGATAATGAATGACTTTTATATAAAACATGAGGCAATAAATTAACTTCTAGCAATATCATATGTTTTGCTAAAACAAATGATAAATAGCTGCTCAACATCTAGAATCTTTTGCAGTAATATGATGTATTAAAAGTTTACATAAGCAATATTGAAGTTGATCATCTGCTTAAAAATGTTCACAAAATGAACTTTAAAAGTTCACAAACTTTGAACAATAGCACCACCTTACCAATATCTCAAAGACTATATATTGAACAACCACCAACAGCATAACAAAATAAATAAGTGCTTAAGTATTATATTTTGTAGCTACTTGTATATTATTCAAATAATTGGCATTCAATGTTATTAAGTATATTGACCACATTAAGTGCAATAGAACTTAAACATGAATGGAATTGATAAACCATAACACAAAGAATAATTTGTATATAGAATTGTAAGAATAGACACAAAAGTAAGCTATGATACACTTGTTCCCAACAATTATAAACGAACAAGCTTATGACATTTGATATACGTTTTGTCAACAAGTAAATCTCCGGCAAAAAAATATTAAAAATATGATAATAAAATTATATATATATATTTCCAACAAAAGAGAATATTTTCTCCTCAAATAGCTCAAATATAAGAGAAATTATGGTTGCGACGTTTGTATGTGAATATATTATATTGTAGGTATTAAAAAAAGGAACCTGACTCGTTAGCAGTACATATATTATAACTAAGGAACTAAGAATAATAATTTCTAACTATTCAAATTATTTTAACTACAATATAATTATCTTAAAATGTGAAGCTTTATATATAATGCACAAAGCCAATGATGAAATTTCTTGTAAATAAATAATTAATTATATTCCAACAAAGAAATAAATAATTATTTTCATCTTTCTCTAAATGCAATAGCACATACCTCGATCTCATTGACATGGGTGAAATTTTTGGTAAATTATTGATCTGATTATTGTCAACCTCGAAGCAATAGAGTGGGAAGTCTTTTTTTTTTCCTCTTTCGATCGGTTGAGCACCCATTAATTTGATCACAAGTATGAAACATCTTAGAGCGCACCATAGCAACTACAATATTGCATCCATGTTAATATTTTGTTTACGATAAAAGAGTTGTTCGATTTTTTGATAAAAACTTGAGTGGAAGACAAAATGAGGGAAAAAAAAAAAAGTAATGACTGAAGATAGAAGCCAAGCTAGATTTTATAGGGAGAAAATCATATTTTATGTATTTTGTGATCATGTACACAACTTGTTATGTCATACCCCTAATGCTTTTTAGCATTCTCCGCTATAATCCTCCATGTTCCATGGTTTAACTGCACTCAAATGAATGAATCGAATTTAGTTATTTATTCAAATTCACAATATTGAATTGAATGCACTACTAGATTAGACTATGCAGAGAGATACAAAATGCAGTGAGAAGACAAAGAAGTTTATGTTCATGGTTTAGACAATCATGGAAATAGTAAAAACTAATCAAATGCATTAAAAATCTGTAATTACTTTCAATCTTGATCTTTTATCCATCATCGAAACCAAAAAAATTCAATTATCAATGTTTGAAGCTCACTAAAACCCAAACTCCGTAATCATAGAGATATCTAAAGAATAAAATGTGTTACTAACTGAAAGATTCCTAATTGATAATTAAACTATCCAAATTGCTCTTCAAGTTTGGAGGGAAGTTACATATATTATTTATGTCTGAAAACTAACATTTTAAAGCATACTATCTAGCTATAATTAATTTATAAGGCCATCTAAAATTTCAAACACAATTGCTTTTAAATTTATACTCAATCTTTAAGCATATCAAAAAATTTGTTATAAAAAATTTATGAATTAATTGTTTTCCAATTGCACACGAAGAAAAAAGAAAAAAAGATAAATTGCAACTGCTAAAGTACTATTGATAATACACAATAATGAATGATAGATCTCATGAAGAAACAAATAAATGTAGAATAAGTAAGCCTTGTTGAGGGTTTAATCAAAAGCCACTAATGTTTTTGAGATACTACATTTAAATCTCCTAATCCAAATGTAGATTTGCATTGCAATTCTTCAATTTCGATATAAAAAATAAAGAAATAAATAAATAAATTGTTGGGTACTAACTAGGATTAAGTATTAACTACTGCACCAGATTGGTTGGTTTTGGATGAAATTGGAAACAATAAATAAGCTGTTTCAAGAAGAAAAATAAAATAGATGTGGCTGCAAACCCAATATGATATAATTCATTGAGATTTGATCGGTAATTTAGAGCAAGCGATAGAGGTAAAAGAGATATAAACCATAAGTTGATCATATTGTATATGAAAAATTCAATCAACAAAAATCATATGCATGTCATGGGAGAGTGCACGTTTAGTCTTTAATTTGTATGATTGAAAAAGTAAGAAGAAACAGTATTGAAAATCGTTATGCCATTGATACTTACCAATCAAATAAGAATCGCTCAACTTGTCCAACATAAATCTTCAACTGTACAGTAAGTAATAAAATGAATGTGCAAAAACCTATCCTATCAAATCTGAATCTTCAACAATACAATTTGTACTAAGATGAATGAGTAAAAAGTAGGCATATATAGAGTTGTCAAACAAGACTGTTAGGGTTTTATACCTTAAAAGGCAACTCTAAAATTAGTAAATTGAGATAAGACTATTATAGATACATAAATGTTATTTTACTAATATAGTATGTTTGTCAGTCCTTTGACTTGGATGAGATAAGATTATTGTAGCTATATAAATTTTATTTTCATAATATAATATACTTGTCTGAACTTTGATAATTATTGTAAAAAAAAACAGTATACCTTTTAATCCATAATTAATTAGCTAATTTTTTTAATTAAATTTATTTGTTCTTATTAGATTCCTAAAAGGAATGGATCTTTAAAATAAGAAAATTTAATAATTTCTGTTTTGGCAATAGAGAAATAATAAAACTCAATAATTCTCCATTTTAGAAATTGAGGAATAAGAAAACTTAGTTTTGGCAGTAGAGCAAATTGAGGGTGCATTTAAGGCAATTGATTCATGATTTTAAAAGGGAGTGTATTAATGGTAATTAATAAGGGGAGCCTATTAAACTATATCACCACTATGTTAGATCACAAGCTATTAAACTCATTTCTAAAACTTAAAACTACTTTTCATAAATTATTTTTGAATAAAAAAATCTCCGATATATCTAAATAGGTAGAAATAAATTTGTGTATGATAACAATAAAAAAAAAAAAAAAATGAGAGTTTTGAAATGTCACCTCATCGAAATAAACTTTTTTAATACCATCAATATTTGTGAACTATGCTTTTTATTCTTGAACTATGGTTTTTTTTTGTCCCTAAATTTTTTTTTTTTGAACATTGATAATACTAAAAAAACTCATTTAAGTTCAACAATGATATTTCGAAACCCGCACCTTTTTCTTATGCTAGAAATAAAATATCTCAAAGAAGAAATGATACAAAGCTTCTATTGATGTGACTTTTTGTTGTTGCTCACAAGAATTTGGATTTAAGTATTGTTGATATCAAAGTGGAAAAGCATTTGATCTATATTGCATAAAATCTAATAAACAAATTTAGCTAACTCACTGCTGTGTAATTTATGAGACATTTGATAAATCGAATAGAATTATTGAGTAAATTACTATCGTTATATAACTACAAATAAAATCTTTACTAACATCAATGCTAGGATTCTATCGCAAGCTAACAAGATTATACACTATATGAGGTTTGAAAAGCTATTCTTATAGCAACATGAGATCTATTATCAAAATTAGAGAGCAAAACTCCACATATATACTAATAAGTACATATGGCAGGACTTAAACCGTAATTATGAATGTAAAGAAAAAGTGCACTAATCACTTGCATTATAAGTGGATGTTTAATTATTGATTTATATTCATTTATATATATTGAACATTTAATAAGAAGAGTACTCTCCACAAGTGGCCATGACTTACTATCTATAAATACCTTCTGCTAAGTAATTTTAAATATCCCAGCACTCAACTTCAGAAGCGTATTCATACAAAGCAAAGCAAAAAACTCTTAGCAAGCAGATGATAAATAGGTTTATCTTTGTTTCGATAGATGCGTTATCAATTTCATTTATGTTATATATGATATTTACTCTTTTTTTTTGTTTTTGTTTTCCCTTTACCATAGAAAAGTCCGAGCAACCGGGATCGATCCTTACTCAAGATTGGACCATGGGGTGGTAAATGGGAATATGAATGGAACTATACTACAAAGAGTGGAATTACAGAGATAATAATCAATTATGGATAGACAGTTGATTCTCTCACTTTCAAAGGTGTTGATGAAAATAACAATGGTACTTACTCACAAAAATTTGGAGGTAAAGATGGAGATACCATAAAGGTAATTATTTCTTTAATTATCTTTTATATAAATATATATATATATATGCACACACACTTTCTTTTGATTTCAATTAATTTACATTGGTTTTTAGTTTTTTTCTATAAATTAAAATTTTGTGTAGATTTCAATTGAATGGTTTGAAGAATATTTAATATCAATAAGTGGTACGACTTCAATGTACGAAGGCTGTTTAGTTGTTCGGTCTCTAAACTTCTCCACAAATCAAACCAAGCAATATGGACCTTTTGGTCATACATTTGGTAATCTTTTCTAGATTCCTCTTAAAAACCACGATATTGTTGGACTTTTCGAAAGAACTAGTCAATACCTTGATGCAATAGGGGTCTATCATAAATCAATTGTAATCATCCATGTGAAGTTATTATTATAATTTTACTTATGCAATTAATACGACAACATACTTGGCTAACTTATATATATATATATATTATAAAGTTACTTGCATTGAGAACAATTCAAATTTAAAATATTATCAAATTGAATGACCGTCATTTACCCAAACCATATTGAACATTAATTTATACCTATTGACTACTACAAATAATTCTTATAACCACTTTCTTCATGGATATAGCCCAACGCGGGAATTATAATGAGCATGGACCTTCCACGAGAAGTAGAGCCTTAGGGAGGAAACAAAGGTAAAGCATGGGATGATGGCCTTTTTAATGGTATTGATCAAATTGATGTGCATGTTGGAAATGGAGTTGTTCATGCGATAGAGTGTCGATATCGTACTAAAGATGGCAAGTCAGTCTTGTCTAATAGGCACAGTGGAGGAAGTGCCACTACTATATCTAGAGTAAGAGATGGAATTCTATTGCCCTCTCCTTAGGTTATACATAACTAATATGTATAGGTCATTAAAATGTTGCATTAATGTTCTAATTAATACATATTATTTCACATTTAAAAAAAAAAACATATGATTTCAATACGAAAACAAACAATATCTTAATAGAGACAACAATTATATTTACAAAAGGGATGAAAAAATTTAGGTAAATATTTGAAAAACCTCCTAAAATGAAAAATAATATCACTGAATTTCATTTTTTAACATAAAAAGGACGGTTTCACATTAGTTTCGTTTTCAAGGGGTATGTTGATAATATCCGAAAAATTTACAAAAGTTCTCACGTACTAATGTATGTATTGATATGAACTTCTACTTTAGATGTCATCCACAACATATCAACATTTGTTTTACTTTCTTAAAGATTTTATATACTTAATAATTCACTAAATGGTAAAATAGATTTGAGTTACTCGCAATGTATCTAATAGTGGAGTTGTAAAGTAAAGATGGATCACTTATTGACATAGTTATGTATGTAAGTGTTAATTATTTGGAATTTGGATCATTACAGATTAAGCTAGAGAACATCTCATGTGAGTACACAGTTGGTATCACGGGGTATTATGGGCCCATTGATGGAAATTGTTGATGAAGGTGGTGCGCTTTATTTCATTGTACACAAACAAAGGAAATAGATTAAGTTGGAGAACATCTCAAGCGAGTACTTAGTTGGTGTCATGGGGTATTATGGGCCCATTATTCGAAATTGTTGCATGAAGGTGATGCGCTTTATTTCATTATACACAAAAAAAGACAATATTGACTATTTGAAACTGAAATCAGAACATTTTTCAACTCTCCTGTGTCTAACACAGAGGTGGTTGGGTTTCGTGGAAAAAAAAAGCAGTTAGCGAGACGCAATATGCGTTCATGTGGAATATCTCTGAACATGAAACCATTTATATATAGGTGCATGGCAAGTAAATGTCATTCTAATGGCTGAAAGTAAATAAAACTTACCTTAATCATGTTGTTATGTTTGTGTGCGTGGGGGGTGATAATATGCCATGTATCTGGCTTAAATAAACAATTAAGCTTGTCATGATGCTTTTGTGATATATTGTTGTTCTATAATTTGGTTGTGTATTGAGTGTCTTTTGACATAAATGGAAAGTCAGCTTCTTATTATCGTTTATGTTAATAATTTGTTGGCATGAATAATATCGTTTTTATGTTTTATGGCTGGGCTCATCAACAATAATCGATCCCATAACAAGGTCCAAAATAGGCAAAAATAAAAACCCACAATATGAAGCGAAGGCCCACCTTTCCTCTCCTATAAATATCCTATTACCTGATCTTATAATGGAAAGTTCTTTTGTTTTAGACTTTGGTTCTTCTTGTGAGGTGTTAATGGGCCATGTGCAGGATCTGCACCAAGATTTTAGGCTCGGCCTGTATCATGTGATCAATGCTTGCCACGCCTCAAAATTTAATGTGTGGTCCAGTCCAACCCATTTGACACCACGAATTGTTTAGGCTTTTTATGTATTGACTTTGATGGTCAACCGACTTAGCAGACTTAACTAGATCTATCTCTTTTTTATTTTCAATTTATCTTGTTTGGAAATTTTTGCTGAAATCATTGTTTATAAAAGTTTAAATTTTTATAATAAAATTTTTAAATTAAAAAAAAAAATAGTTTCAAAAGTGTAGAGATTTAATATATTTCACTAAAGTCGATGGATTCAATTAACTAGGTTGACTAATTATTCTATTTGTTTCATTTTTAGTTTTCAACCTTTTTTTTGCTTAATATTAGTTTATACAAGTTAAATTCATGAATTTAGTAGAGACATATATCATCTATAAATTCATTTGATAGGCACCCTTTTGCTTTCAAAAATCCATAAATTCATTGATTAATCAATGTGATTGGCGGGGTTGTGACTATTTGATGATTCTTGTGGATTATGCAGAATATGAATGTCTGATAATTTGGCTCATTCATGCTTCTCTTAGATTAGTTTATCTTATGAAACATCGCTTTGCAACCTTTGCTTGACTCTTGTGAATGTGATTGCTAAGAAGATGCCAACAGTCACTCATCATTTAAGAATTTTATTCTTAATTAATTTTTTAAATGTAACATCTTCTTCAAATGATGCAAAGGCGTTATGTGTATGTGAAAAGTATATATAGCACTATTTTTATTATAGGTTTTGAAACTAATATAAAATTATGAAAATTTATGTTATTCAATTCTCAATATTTGTGGTTGGTCATAAACCCTCTAAGTTTGAAGGAAAGATGTAGAAGAAATTAATTAAGAGCAAAAGGGATATACATAAGAGAGTCTTATAATCTTTTTATAGTTCCAAAATCCTACACTGACAAAAACAACCATGAAGTTGTTCAAAAATATTATACACTTAAAAATATCTTATTTGTAGAAATGTTGATTATGAAATAAAGACATAATCCATGAAATAATGGCTTATGTAGACCAGCTGAACAAAACCATTTTTGTGACTTAAATTAAGCGGTAAATAATTAAACAGCTGTTCCATGTAATTCATCTGTTGTTATTGGATGGATTTGTTTTCTTTTAAATGAAAAAATATCAATACAAAGTTTCTTGTTTTCAAGCCATTTATTATTATCTTCTTTCAAGCAAATAAGTTCTTTTTTTTTTTTTTTTTAACTTCTATGCTACAACGTCAGAATAAAAATTCTGCATTTCAAAATTTTCTTTTAAAATATTGTAACTATTTTATTCCTTATGAAAAATAAAACTGCAGAATTTGAAGACTATTTTTAACACTTAGAGTGCCTCCTATGTGTCTTGTGGTCTTGAATCATCTAGCAAAATCTTTCAATGCCAAAGTTTCTGCACGCATCAATAAGTTGTGGAAAGAAAGGCTATTGTCAAAATAAGGGACGAAAACTTAATTATTGACGTTGCCTCTAATATTGTTCTGACTCTATTTCATCATCCGTTCTTTCAATTGTACGAGGCATCACTATTCACTGTAAGAATCAAAATAGTTTTTCAACATTTAGAGATAAGTTTAGAGAAATTATTTGATAGCATGATATCACAAAATGTAACATAATTTTTTAGTTTTAATGACATAAATTATTTGTTATGATCAATTGTATCCAAAAATCATGAATAATCTTCTGAACCTTTTAAAAAGTATAGTGACACCAAAATAAGGGCTTGGGAATTGCTTCCTATAGAACAGAAAAACCATCCATAGGTAAAGCATGATTTATACAATACAAAATTTGATTGATTGAAAATATTCTTAAATGTGAAAAAAAAAAAAAAAAAGGTACAACAAAAGCAAAAGATGCATACATTTTAAAAACATAGACTAAATATAAAATATTAATTTAAATGAAGTGGCCAAGAAGCAAGTTTACTCCTAATCATTAGTAGGCATATTCGATTTGATTTCTACATCTGCTTTCTTTCCATTCTCCTTTTTGAAATCTAGAAGGAAATTGAGTTAGTATACAATTAAATTGTAACATTAATTGTTTAAATCTTTATCAATATAAACTAAGCAAAGTGGAGATTATCAAGCAGTATTAGACAATAAAATGAAATCAGGAGGGAAATGATGAAACTTTTGCGGTGCTCTCAAATTTATATATATATATATATGTGTGTGTGTATATATGTATATTATATTAAAAAAAAAAAAAAAGATGGGAGAAAATGAAAGACTAGTTACTTGACTTGAGTTCTTCTTAAAGGAATGGCTTTGCCCTTTGTTCTCATCCTTGTGATTTGGTGCTTTGATTTCCCCAGTGACCATCAACTTTGAATTATCATTTGACTGATCCCTTTCATCGTTACGACTTTATAGAGTTCTGTTTTTCCAAATTAACCATCCTTTTTGTTGGTTCCCTTCTTCAACTAAGAAGAATTTATTGAAGTTTCCACATTCTAATAAGGAATTTAGAGATCGACCATTGTGAATCCTCATCTATCAATGAGACAATTTGTAAAAGAGAAACAATGGGAAAATCTACAGATTAGATTGTGCATATAGCTTAGACGAGGATTGTATGAAGATGACTCAAAGATGATTTTTTCTATTTCATCCTAATCAATGACTAGCTCAGAAGAGGATACTAAAGAAGCAAAAGCTATGAGGACGACCAATTTTCAAACTATTGCAAGATGCTAAAGGCTTGAGGAAAAGAGTTTGCAATTTGTCTGTAAATTAAGTGGAGAATCTGAGGTTATCAAATACGTGGAGAATCTGATTCAGCTTCACTTTCTAATGGAACGACAAGCTTCTTCGCATGTCAGAAGCCAAGAAGATTCTCAAAACATGAGAAAAGGCACTGAAAATAACCCTATAAACAACAATTGAATTACGTTAGTTTGAATGCTTGTTGTCATCTACCAATAAACATGATGGGGATAAGATCACGTTTATTGTCATTGTCAGGTATGGAATCAAAACAATCCTGAAGTATAAAATACATAAAACATCATTTAGCATTTGATAGAGTGAAGAGATTTGGTAAATTTGCATTGAATCTAACAAGACCATATATAAGATAAAACACATCAAAATAATTAGTAGACTAAGGGGTCATTTGTTTTTTTGTCTGAAGACTGAGCAGTGTTACTGAAGACTGAAGATTGAATAGTGACTGAAACCTGAAATCTGAATGACAAGTTTATTTTTTTTTTCCTTTACATCTGAATGTATGGTAATCTTGTTTGTTTTTTAAAGTTAAAATTGTCTGAAAATTAATAATTTGACATTTATATCATTTTAATATTAGTTGTTGTGTAACTTTATTTAATATAATACAAACAATTATAATAAATTATTTAGCAAATATTAAAACACTTTTATGTATATATTAATAATATTTTTATTCATAATTAAAATATAATTAATTATTATAGTAAAGTAAATTAAATAAAAATAAATAAAATGGTATTAAGTTGAATTACTATTGTTATATATTTAAATAAAAATAATATTGAAAGAAATGTTATTAAAATGAATATGTATAATGTAAAATTAGGTTAAATTTGGAATTATATTTGTTAAAGTATTAAAAGAAATTTTTATAATTTAAAATTAGAACAAACTTGGAAATTTGTTATTTTTGGGAGGATAAAATTGGAAAAATAAATTTATAAAATCATCAAGTGATTTAGTATTAAGTGAAAAGTCAAAAAATGTAGCTTTTTATTTTCAGTGATTTTTAGGTGGTTTTAAGTGGTTTGACCACTTAAAAAACAAACAAGAATTACTTAATTGGTTTAATTTAACATCATTAAGTGTTAAGTGTAAAAAACAAACAACCCCTAATAGTGTAAATGAAATATTCTTAAAAATGAAAAATTATACTAAAATGGTAGAAAATAGGAAGAAAACAAGTGAAATTACAGCTATAATGTGAAATTTTTAACAAATAAATGCCAAAAATTTTGCTAGGTTTTGACAAATAGAGAGTTTGTCTAAAAGATGGAAATGAATGACAGTTCAATAATTATGACAACGTCTAACCCTTCCTAGAGGCAACTATCTAAGTAAAATTGAAATTTAGGAAATCCATATATTAATAACAAACGTATTAACAATATAAGATTTAAAAGGGTTTAAATATTTTAAAATAAAATATGTCAGAGCATAATGAATGACTTTTATGTTAAACATGAGGCAGTAAATTAACTTCTAGCAATATCATCTATTTTGCTAAAACAAATGATAAATTGCTGCTTAACATCCAGAATCTTTTATAGTAATTTGATGTAACAAAAGTTTACAACATCAATATTAAAGTCCATCACCTGCTCAGAAATATTCACAAAAATAATTTTAAAAGTTCACAAACCTTGAACAATAGCACCACCTTACCTATATGCGAAAGACTATATATTGAACAACCACCAATAGCATAACAAAATATAATAAATGCTCAAGTATTATATTTTGTAACTACTGGGTATATTATTCAAATATTTGGCATTCAATGTTATTAAGTATATTGACCACATTAAGTGCAATAAAACTTCAATATGAATGGAAGCCGATAAACCATAACACAGAATAATTTGTATACATAATTATAAGAATGGACACAAAAATAAGCTATGATACACTTGTTCCAAGCAATTATAAGTGAACAAGCTTACGACATTTGATATACATATTGTCAACAAGTAAATCTCCAACAAAAAATATTAAAAATCCGATATTAAAATTTGAAATATATATATATATATATATTTCCAACGAAAGAGAATATTTTTCTCCTCAAATAGCTCAAATTTAAGAGAAATTATGGTTGTGACATTAGTATATGAATATATTATATTGTAGGTTTAAAGCAAAGGAACTTGAATAGTTAGCAATACATAATTGGTAATTAAGGAACTAAAAATAATAATTTCTAACCATTCAAATTATTTTAATTGCAATATATTATCTTAAAATGTGAAGCTTTATATATAATGCACAAAGCCAATGATGAAATTTCTTGTAAATAAATAATTAATTATATTCAAACAAATAAATAAATAATTATTTTCATCATTCTTTGAATACAATAGCACATATCTCGATATCGTTGACATGGGTGAAATTTCTAGTAAATTATTGATCTGATTGTCGTGAGCCTCAAAGCTATAGAGTGCGAAGGTTTTTTTTTTTTTCTTTTTCAAACGGTTGAGTACCCATTAATTTGATCACAAGTATGAAACATCTTGGAGCACACGTGCAAGAGCTACTAAAATATTGTATCCATGTTAATATTTTGTTTACACTAAAAGAGTTGTTCGATTTTTTGATAAAAACTTGAGGGGAAGACAAAAAGGGAAAAAAACAAGTAATGAGTGAAGATAAAAGGAGAGCTAAATGTTGTAGGGAGAAAATCATATTTTATGTATTTTCAGATCATGTACACAACTTGTTATGCCATAACTATATTACTTTTTAGCATTCTTCGCTATAATCCTCCATGTTCTATTGTTTAACTGCACTCAAATGAATTAACCAAATTTAGATTTTTATTCAAATTCACAACATTGAATTGAATGCACAACTAGATTAAACTATGCTGAGAGATACAAATGCAATGAGGAGAGAAATAAGTTTATGTTCAGGCTTTAGACAATCATGGAAATAGTAAAAACTAATATATGCATTAACTATCCACAATTACTTTCAATCTTAATGACAGGCCCCTTTCCTTAGGTAGTCTGCCGGCAACTTCGCGGTAGCCCTCCAGTCGATATCTTATTCGATTAGAAGGTTTCTGTAAAGTTAAGTCATGTTCTTTTTCTAAAACTTTCTTTGTTAATGGAAACGTGGGGGATTTTTTTTTTTTAATTCACATTTACAAATTTTTGTTGTAAAAATTCGGACAGTATAACAGCTGTTTTCCAAACATGCTACCCTGCATAGTTTTATAGAAAACTTTAACACTTCTAAAACAATCCATTTCCTCAAATTTCCAGGCCTTCGGCCTTTACTTCTCAAATCCACAAACACAATAATTCAATAAAAACCATTTCAAATTTGAAGAGAATTTCCTACATATAAATTCAAAAGCATTGACATGAAATCAAAAGTATTTACGTCACGTATATATTTTTCAACCAAAAGATAAATTTGTACTTATTTGCAATCTTATAATATTATGCAAAATGATTTTATAAAAGTATCATGTCGAAACTGGCCCATCTAGTCTTGAGTTGGAGGTCTGGCGCTCTGAACACTTGTTCTTACACCTGGGGAGGTTTTATTAAACAAACAGAGAGAAGAAAAGTGAGTTAGAGAGCTTAGTGAGTGGCTAATATTCGTTTACTAATAAAATAAATCCTTTCATAAAAATACCTCCCAAAACATTTGAATAAAATCTTTAGATAATAAACTAGAATTGTAATTCTCATGCATTTCACAAGTAGCTTCATAAAACTCGTATACATGTATAAAATTTCATAACATCACATACTTTGTTTAGAAAGCATTTCATAAATAGCTTCATGAAACTCTTATATATGTATGAAAACAGAACAATATCACATGTTTGGTGTTAAAAGCATAAAACCGTAACATACTAAAATTGTTCTTTAACTTTCAATAAGCATTTAAAATGATATCTTTCTAAATCTTCACATCTCATGATATAATTTTCTTGCTAAAATTGTATAGCTTCCATAAGTAGCTTTGTGAAACTCATATATATATATATATATAGATAAAAACATAATAAAATAACATATCTGCTATCAACATATAAAAGATGTAGCAAGCTAAAATTTATCATAAACTTTCGATAGACATTTAAAATAATTTATTTCTAAATCTTTACATTTCAAATATAATTTTCTTGTTAAAACATGGCTCTGATACTATGCTGATGTGTTTTGGGTGGGACAGACCATAATCCCAGCTGGCATCAATGCGTACCTCAGATGCATGCCTTATGTGCAGCCTCTCGACTAGCGCAACCAACACAGGAGGCCAACCTGCGCTCGAACATGTCGAGGTAAGAGCCAATGCTTCGCCAGTCACTCACACTGTGAGAACCCTCGATCACGTGGGTCAATTTTCTAAACGCTCTCTTCTTGAAGTATGCTCTGATTCTAAATGGATACCCAAGAATACTATAAATCACATGACGACTATCCTAATGCCGCACAATGTGATAGTGTCAAGTGTCGACTAGTCTAGCGCCGTACAACGTGACTCTTACTTCTTAAGACCTCCTACTGCCACAAAACGGAATACTTCATCGCATAAGTGGCATGAGATATCACCTTATATGTGTGAAGGCGACTCAACAGACTCAATCCCACCAAGTTAGTAATACGCCCCCCACACTTGCCACACATACATAGGGTTCTACGGTCGGATCTATACTTTTTCTTTATATCTTTTCCGTCAATTTCATAACCTTTAACTTGGGTAATCCATTAGTCTTTGAAAACATTCTTTGCTTTACTTAGAATTTATTGTTTCAAAGCATTTAACAGTACTAAAAACATCATCTTTGCTTAATACATAAAAAGTTCTTAAACTTTCATCATATACTTTAAAACATGTACACTAGAAGCATGAAAATATCTAGATCTTAAAATGCTAAAAACATTCTCTTTAAAATACCTTAAAAACATGTATACTAAAAACATATTTTTCACTTTATACATAGAAGATTCATAAAATAATATCACATTCTTTAAAACATGCATTCTAGAAGCATGAAAATATGTTGCTTTCAAAATTACTAAAAGCATTTTCTTACTAGATACTTAAATCATCCATAATCAATATCTTTAATCAAAACTAGTACACCTTTCAAATATACAATAAACATACAATTATTGAATTCAACAATTCATAAGAATGAAAATAAGATAAACTTGATAAGTAAACAATTTTAAAACTTAATAAAACAATTCACTCACAAGTTGCTTTCCAACTCTTCGAATGGGTTCCTCAATATTCCTTTCTTGCTTCCACCTCCCCTAAAAGTCATATATCAATTTAAATCTATCACAACTATTTCCATTTAGAGTCCATATCAACTATCATTCTAATTTAAACCAAAATAACCTAAACAAGAATGTACACTAGAATCGCCTACTTAGTTTAAGCTTTACATCTTTTATTTTCCAATTCATTTCTTTTCAATCAAGCCATACACACCTAAAACACATCATAAAATCATGGAAACTCATCAAAACACCAAGTTGAATTTATAAACTCCAACTTCCATATTTTAATCCAACATGCACCCAAATCTTTCCAACTCAAAATTTCTCCATTCAATTGATTTATGCTTATCCAATTTCACATAAAAATATTACATAACGTCATCAAACATCATAAATTCATTCAATACACACAAATGCACCTATTTTAGCAAAATCCATTTTCATGCATAACCACCCAATTTTTCATTTTCTTTCCATCAATGAGCTCCAAATTAACTCAAAGCTCATACCAACTCATCAAACACCAAATCAAATCATTTCACATCACTTTTCTTCCTTTGACCATACACTACATACCAACCCATTCAATCAATTGTTTTCATTTCTAAAGGCATCAATGACATCCAAATCACTCAAATAATCATCCAATAACCAATAATCAAACCAATTAAATTTATTTAATAAAATTACATCAAAACCCTAACTCTTACCTTACTAATAAAATGGGTTATCACTTGCTTCAAGCTTCCTTCCACTTCCAAGCTTGATTTGATGATAATTTATTTCTATACATGTCAAAAATACTATCAATTAAACAATATATCATCTACTCATAAAAACCCATCAATTTCACCACCAAACTAACATCAAATTAACTTCCATAAACTTACCACTTCCTCCTCACTTTTTCTTGAGTGAATTGGGATGAAAACAAGAGCAAGAGAGGGATGAAATTACCTTGAATCCTTGGCTTTCCTTTCTTCTTCTTCTTCTGTTTTTTTTTTTTTTTTTCCTTCTTCTTCTTCTTTCTTTTCCTTCTTCTCATGGGTTCCTCTCTCTTTTTGTTTTTCTCTCTTAGTTTTTGGCTTGCTTGACCGACCTTCTCTTCTCTTCATTCATTTCATGCCACTCATTTATTTATTTTCATCTTTTTTGTGCAAAATTTCATTTTGCACCCTTACTTTTTGGTTGGCATATTACCTTTTCAACCCTTGACCATTATTTAATCCAAAAGTCACTTTTGAATGTATCACCTATTGATTTATTCTCTTTAATGACTCACCAATTGACTCACTATTAATATGATCAAACTTAATATGGGTCATACTTGCCAAAAGTCTATTTTGCCTTTAATGCATTAATTTCACATTCTTGCCTAAATAAATTTCAAAAATATTCTATGATCATTCAATCATCAAATTGACCACGAAATACCCAAATTGGGTATCTTAGCTCTTAATTCCATGCTTTGAAAAAAATTCGAATGGATTTAAAATCAACAATATTCATTATTCTTCCAGTATGGGTATTTTCGTCCGATTGTCTCCGGAGCTCTTAAAATCTAATCAAACGGACTCATTTCTACTCTATTTCAATTTCATTAGTCTCTATTACTTATTCCGGAACTT
This sequence comes from Nephelium lappaceum, assembly GCA_021234005.1. Taxonomy (NCBI): domain Eukaryota; kingdom Viridiplantae; phylum Streptophyta; class Magnoliopsida; order Sapindales; family Sapindaceae; genus Nephelium; species Nephelium lappaceum. The sequence continues at coordinate 13,436,306 of CM037998.1, read as the reverse complement.
TTGATTTGTGGTCTACTTTCCGAAAAATCACTATTCATACGATCACTATTCATTCAAAAATACTATTTATCCAAAAACAATATTTAACCGAAAATACCATTCATCCAGAAATATCATTCATCTGAAAATACTATTCATTCAAAAATACTGTTCATCTAAAAATACTATTCATCCATAATACTATTCATCTGGAAAATGTTATTTATTATAGAAACAGAAGTTTAAGGGTTCTACACTTGTGATTCCCTTTTTTTCGAATTTAGTATTGCAAAGGAAATATAAAAGTAGTGTAAATATAATTGACTAAATGCCCTTAATTATTGAATAATGAAATAGATTAATTTTTGGATATATAATCGAATTCTAGTGGAGATTTTTGAACGAATTAGAAATAAATTCGAATCCGAAAAGTAATATGATGATTATTAAAGTGTATGAAGAAAATTATTGGCCAAGAAATGGTCATGAGAGAGCATGATTACATGGATTAATTAGAAGTAATACAAGGGCACCATTGGAATTGAAAAATGTTGAATGCATAAAGCGTAGAGAAAGGGGGGAAAAATGGGCAAATAAACTAATGGCATGAGTGTAATTAAATGCAAACTTTAGGGGCAATTTGTTAACACAAAATCAAAGCTATAAAAGGTGAAGAAGACACTAGAAACATGCAGAAATTTCATGGGGTGTTCGGCCAGCAGAGGGGAAACCAGACCAGCTGCTTTCTTCATGTTATTCGAGCCATTTTTGAGTGATTTTCAAGCCAAGAAAAGATGGAGAACAAGTCTAGGAAGGATATCTAGTTAAGGTAAGTGGTTTTCAAGTGAAAAAGTTGAGTTTTTATGATGATTTGGTATGAAAAATTTGATGCAAAGCTGTCTATGGGACTGCATGTTAGAAGTTCCAAGCCAATTGGTAAGTAAACTAATAAAAAATTTGTTGGCTTAAAAAAACAAAAATCAACAATTTGTTTTTCATAAAATTAAGGATTTTACGAAACATTGAGTTTCAAAAACGTTTTTAGAAAACTCAAGAATCCAAGATCTATAAAACAATGAAATAAAAATAATATAAAGAAATAAAAATCATATTTTTACCTTCTGTATTGATCTCTGTGGATTGCTCACCACCTTGCCTTCCTTGATATATCTCGAAACCAAGAAACAAGCGAGTGGGCATAATTATATAGAATTGTGCTCACTTACTTTTTGATTTCTTTCTAAAAAAAAATCAAATTAAATCAATGATTATAAGAGGTGAGTGTTTGATTTTGGTTATACAAAGAACAAAGACACAAATTCTTGTTCTTTGTATTTATTGAAAAAAAACTTTTTCTTTTCTCTTGTTTTTTCTCAAAAACATAAACAACAACCAAAAACCTAGATGTAGAAAAGAAACTTTTTCTTTTTATAGGCAAACAATTAGGGTTTTAATTAATCAATATTAATATTGACCCTAATCTTATTATAATTAAACTTTTGCCCCATATAATATAATTAATTCAAAATTAATTCATATTATATTTTGAAATAGAACTTGTAACTTTTAATAAATTAATTCATAATTAATTATACCAAAGTCACTAAGAATTGGATTCAAGACCTCTTATAAAATTAATTAAATAATTATTAATTCATAATTAATAATTAAATAATTTGAATAATCAATATTATTCAAACACTAAGTGAACACAAATTTTTGTTACTTATGTAACACCTGTAATTGGATGGTCCAATTACAATATTCTATATACACGTTTCTTATAGTAAAATGAGCTATCAAGGGGACCCGATGGACCTACAGTTTTGAGCTCCAATAATATTGAAATTATTAATTAAACTCTTTAATTAAATAATTCACTATTATTAATCTTAAAGTTACTCCACTAAAAACTTAAGATTGCACTCTCAAAATTGTAGATGTTTTTTATACAATCTGAAATTTTTCAGTGTCCATTGATTTAATCACTACATATGATTTGACCCTCCACAAATAGTTCATAATTAGAGCAAGGTCAAATGTCCGTTTTACCTTTCTAATTATTTCTTGATCCTTAAGTACCATTGATTCTCTAATGAACAATATATTCATAACAATTTATGAATTTATCTTTCTGTTTACATATAAACAGAAAGTTGAGCGCTCTTATTGTTCAAGACCTGAATCAACCCTTAAGGGAACTACTTTTCTACTTCTCGCAAGAAGGAGTGGATTTCACTATTGTATAGAATGTTCCCAGCTACTTATTAAATCATATCCCCAAAGTACGAAGTTATTGATCGGGTATCTACACCGATCTCACCCATGTAAATCAAAGGAAATAACTTAACAAGCAGGAGTTCATAATACACTCAGAATTAAGATCAATTCATATATGATCATCTGGTTGATAAATATAAATTTCTAAGGTTAACGGATATTATTTAGAGACTTATATTTATCGTGGTCCAGTCCTATATAATCTTTATTATATAAGGTGCCTCCATTTCCATGTCACCACATGAATAGTCTTGGATAAGACTATCGTATCAAATACGAAAGGGACCGCAGCTGTAGATTTACCACAAATGAAGTACCCAACTTCGTTTGTTTTCTACGGACTCTTTAAATTACTTATCTCAAACTAAATCCACCTGTATATAACACTTATTTACTTAGTTTGAAATTACATCAGTAATCAAGGATGTTTCTCATGATATATACGATTTTTGCAAAATATATAAATTGAATGAAATGAATATTTTATTAAAATTTATAAAACCGTTTACAATATTACAAGCTCTTAGGGCAGAAACCCCAACAATCTCCCACTTGCCCTAGAGCAGATGAGACATATCTCGTAATCCTAGACCCTCTAGATGACCTTCAAATACTTTAGCCGTTAAGGTCTTCGTAAACGGATCAGCAAGGTTGTCTTGTGATGCAATCTTCATCACTTTTACATCTCCCCTTCGTACGATCTCCCTAATGAGATGATATTTCCTCTCTATATGCTTCCCTCGTTTATGACTTCTTGGTTCTTTGGAATTGGTCACTGCACCACTATTGTCACAATAAAGGGTGAATGGTTTATCCATGTTTGGAATAACTTCTAGATCAGCCAAGAATTTACGTAGCCATACCGCTTCTTTAGCTGCTTCACAAGCTGCTACATATTCGACTTCCATAGTGGAGTCAGCAATGCATGATTGCTTAATACTCCTCCATGTAATGGCTCCACTACCAAGGGTAAATACTGATCCGGACGTAGATTTCCTAGAATCTTTGTCCAACTGAAAATCAGAATCTGTATATCCTAATGGGATCAAATCCTCTCTAGAATATACTAGCATATAGTTTCTCGTTCTCCGAAGATACTTGAGAATATGCTTTACAGCCACCCAATGATCAAATCTTGGATTAGATTGATAACGACTAACTATTCCCACCGAATAACATATATCCGGTCTCGTGCATAACATAGCATACATGAGACTGCCTACTGCAGAGGCATAGGGAATCCGTCTCATATCCTCAATTTGTTGAGGTGTCTTAGGACACTGTTCCTTAGACAAATGAACTCCATGACAAGAAGGTAAATTACCTTTCTTAGAGTTCTGCATCGAAAATCGCATAAGAATCTTATCGATATATGATGCCTGAGACAGCGCTAACAGTTTGTTCTTACGATCCCTTATTATTTGGATCCCAAGGACATAACTGATCTCTCTCAAATCTTTCATTTGGAATTGGCTAGCGAGCCAGTTTTTTACGTCTGATAATATTCCTATATCATTCCCAATGAGTAGAATATCGTCAACGTAAAGTACAAGGAAAACCACTTTCTTATTGATAATCCGTTTGTATACACAAGGCTCATCAATATTTTGCTCAAAACCATAAGACTTGATCGAAGTATCAAATCTTATGTTCCAAGATCGAGATGCTTGTTTAAGTCCATAAATGGACCTTTGCAACTTGCAAACCTTTTGCTCTTGACCTTGGGATACAAATCCCTCTGGTTGTACCATATAGTTACTTTCATCAAGATTACCATTCAAAAATGCAATCTTGACGTCCATTTGCCAAATCTCATAATCGAGACATGCAGCAATGGAGAGAAGAATCCGAATGGACTTAAGCATAGCTACTGGCGAGAAAGTTTCCTCATAGTCAACTCCCTCTTTCTGAGTATAACCCTTTGCCACTAGTCTAGCTTTAAAGGTTTCTACCTTTCCATCCACTCCTTTCTTCCTTTTGTAGATCCACTTGCAACCTATGGGTTTTATCCCATCTGGTTGATCTACAAGTTCCCAGACAGAGTTGGAGTACATAGACTCCATCTCGAGATTCATTGCTTTAAGCCATTCTTCTTTATCAGAATCCTCCATTGCATCATGGTATGTCAATGGATCATCTACACTCTCATCAGAGATAGCAATCTGTGCCTCTCCGATCTTTCTGTAGCGGACTGGTGGTCTAATAACCCTCCCACTACGACGAGGTGGTAGATGATTCTGATGAGAATTTGTCTGACGTTCAGACGTGGTCTGAATTATGTCTTTGTCAACAACTATTGTTGACGGGGTACTGGTCGAACCAGGAAGTAATTCCTCTAGTACAACTTTACTTCGAGGTTTGTATTCTCTCATATAGTTCTTTTCAAGAAACGTAGCGTTTGTCGATACAAACACTTTGTTTTCTTCAGGACTATAAAAGAGTCCACCCCTAGTCTCTCTGGGATAACCTACAAATAGGCAAACTTTTGAACGTGGTTCCAGCTTCCCAGTCTTGTTCTTCAGCACATGTGCTGGACAACCCCAAATGCAAAAATGTCGTAAACTAGCTTTGCGACCATTCCACAACTCCAAGGGTGTCTTTGGAACTGACTTAGATGGTACAACATTCAAAATATACATTGCAGTTTGCAATGCATATCCCCAGAATGAACTAGGTAATGATGAGAAACTAAACATAGATCTCATCATGTCCAAAAGGGTTCGATTTCTCCTTTCTACAACACCGTTCTGCTGGGGTGTTCCAGGAGCAGTCAGTTGGGATAGAATCTCATGCTCAAGTAAGTAATCCTCGAACTCTGTATCGAGATACTCACCTCCACGATCCGATCGTAGAGTTTTCAATGTTTTACCTAATTGATTTTCAACTTCAGCTCGAAATTGTTTGAACTTTTCAAAAGTTTCTGACTTCCGTTGTATCAGGTAAACATACCCATATCTAGAATAATCATCAATAAAGGTGACGAAATATTCATAACCGCCTCTAGCTTTAACATTCATAGGACCGCAGACGTCCGAATGTATAAGCTCTAGTGGTTCCTTAGCTCTAACCCCTTTACTAGTAAAAGGTCTTTTGGTCATTTTACCTTCTAAACATGATTCACAAACAGGTAAAGTGTCGATTTTTAACTCACTTAAATGTCCGCTCTTTACCAGTCTATCTAATCTATCAAGGTTAATATGACCAAGTTTTAGATGCCAAAGATATGTGTCATCATTTTGAGAAATTTTTTGTTGTTTTGTTTTTGGTTTTTCAACCTTAAACATTTTAGTATTAAACAGTGGGTTATGCATTAACGGTCTTAACACATATAAATTGCTTTCTTGTATCCCTGAACAAATTTTCAAACCATTTCTAGAAATAATAACTGATTTATTATAAAAAAAAATAGAATAATTAAATTCCAAAAGTTTGGATACAGAAATCAAATTTCTTTTAAAACCTGGAATATAATAAACATTGTTCAGTATGATAAAACAATTATTATTGAAATGAAGTCTAACTTCTCCCACTGCCTTTGCTGAAATGACTTCCCCAGTCCCGACTCGCATGTTGAACTCGCCCTCACCAAGCTGCCTATAAGAGTCAATCAACTGCAAAGAAGAACAAACATGATTAGTGACTCCTGAATCAATTATCCAAGTGGATGAATCATCCTCCACTAAACAAGATTCAATGACTAGTAAATCATATTTACCTTTCATCTTCTTCTCTTTGAGCTCATTGAGGTACTTAGGGCAGTTCCTCTTCCAATGTCCATCGACACCATAATGGAAACATTTTCCTTTGGGCTTGGTGGCCTTGGAGCTCTTTTTGTTCTTCTTCTTGGTAGCTTGTGTTTTGGGCTTAGGTGTAGCCTTTTTGGTGTTTCTCTTCCTCTTGTTTTTAGCAGAAGAAGAAGACTCAGCAACATTTGCTTCACCAGACTTACTCTTATCCTTATTCATTGACTCATAAGTAGTAAGCTCATAAAGTAATTGAGTAAGTGAGTAAGTCAACTTGTTCATAACATAGTTACTCTTGAATTGCATGAAACTCTTCGGAAGAGTTTCCAAGATCATACTCACTTGGCTACGTTCGTCTATTGCCCCTCCATGGCTTTCAGCTGTGTTAAAGTGGGTCATCATTTTCAAAACATGCTCTCGAACAGATGTACCATCCTTCATCTTAGCAGTCATCACAGCACAAACAGCTTCGTGCCGTTGCTACTCAGAAGGTTGCCCAAACATGCCCTGCAATGACTCTAGCATCTGAGTTGTTGTTGTCATTGACTCGTGCTTGGTGCTCGGACATCCCTGCTAACAAGTAGCAGCGGGCCTTTTCATCAGCTGTGACCCATTTCTGATAGGCCTCGCGCACAGCACGTCCAGCATTATCTGCTGGCTGAGGAGGACAAGGTTGAGTCGTGACAAATTTGAGGTCCTCACAGACCAGGACTGCGTTCATATTACTTTTCCATTTGACATAATTTTCCCCGTTAAGTTTATCATTAGCAAGAATAGAAATCAACGGAGATACCATTGCTGAAAATAAATAAAATGGAATTCATTTAATATCAATTTGCAAAATTTAATATCATGTAATTTTGGCATAAAATTAAACGTGATGCATGATCCACGAATAATAAATTATCAAAATCCCTAAAATTAATAATAATGCCACGATAATCTAACATGCCACAAATAGGTGCCGCCGTAGGGTAGGTCAAATATTTGTATGTTAGACTGAGACATTCTCAATCAAATAATATAACAGAAAACTCTTTTTCATATATTATTTGACTACCGTTTTTCGGTCAGGAAAAATAATTAACAATTAATTATTTCCTTTATGAGTCTAACCCATCATTTCGGAGTCCATAGACTTAACTCGAGAATTGCCGCCATAGGGTAGGTCAATCACAAGATACATCTAGAATTCCTGTAAACCCTCTATTTTATTATTGTACGGATACCTAGGAATCGTCCCTAAGTGGTGATTAGAGATCCTAAATTAATTATGGAGACGCTTAAGGTCATAGAGAACCCATTGGAATTGATTTAAAGTCAATTGGAGATTAAACGGGAAGTTAAAATGATAAATGAAGTTGAATAATTTCTAAGGTAGAAATGGATTAAAGTGAAGATAATTTTTAATAATTGTGGTCGTAGTGAGATTAAGCTAGAATCTAAGGGAGGAGAATGGAATTGTTTTAGGGAATAAGTGGAATTAATGAGAATTGTGGGGAGGAAAACAGAAGCCAAAGAAATGTGTGTTGACTTTTAAATCAACATAAAACCAGTCTCTCTCTCTCGCAAAGAAGAAAGAAAGAAAGAAAGAAGAAAGAAAAGAGAAAAGAGAGAAGAGAAGAGAAGAAGAAGAAGAAGAAGGAGAAGCCACCAACGCCGACCAGCAGTGCACCATCACCGTCCAGCCATCCAGCCACCGCGAACCGAAGCAAAACCTGCAGCAAAATCGTGACAGAGCAAGGTGAAACCGAAGCTGAAATCGCCGGCCGACAGCTCCAATCGACGGCGACGAGCTGCTCCATCCCGACCTGCACCTAGATCAGCTCAAACCCGACCTGAATGGAGCTGAGACGGACCTGATCCACGGCCAAGACAGCCCTCCACCCGCGCGGTTTGACAGCAGATCGGCGGCAGCAGTGACACCGTGCGACGGCGAGGCCGAGGGGGAAAGAGAGAGAGGAAGAGAGGGGAAGAAAAGAGGAAGGAAACCAGCCCAAACCCAGCTCAGATCCATCCCAAAATCAGTCCAAAACCATCCCAAAAGCAAAGTCAACGCGATAGAGAAAGGGGTGAGTTGTTTGAGTTCGAAAATGATGATTTTTGTTGGTATATGAGTTGATTTGAGATGGGTTTTGTTGTGAATTTTTGGTTGGTTATTTTTGAGTGAAAACAAGTTGAAAAACAAGTATTTGAGGTTGATAAGGAGTTTAGAAAACCAAGAAAATACCAAAGATTCAAATAGAAACCAAAAATGCGCATAAACTAGTTTTATGGGCAATTTTGTAAATTGACCCATATGGCGTCCATTGAGAGTTCGGATGACCCTAATGAGTTTAATTAGGCGTATTTAAGTTGATAAAAGTCGGAAATTTAATTAAGGAATCAAAATGGAGAGATTACGCCTAAAAATGGTCAATTAGAGACGATGGTGTAGTTTTTAATTATTTTGAGTTTACGGAGGTTGACGCAAGCGTAAATTTACGTATATATATATTGTGTAGGTGACGAGCGATCCGGTGGAGCCAGGGAAGAGCGCTAGAGCGCAGTTTTAGAGGCTTCCGGAAATCCGCTTGGAATTAATAGCGGAAGGTGAGTGTCAAACTGATTTTATACGCTTTTGTTGATTTGATAAATGAATGGATGTTTCATGCATGTTTTGATATTTTTGATGAAAATGAAATATGATTTAAATGATAAATAGCACGGTAACTGATGTTATGATTTTGTGATTTCATGAAATAATGGTTTCATGTTTAAATTGCTTATATGTGAAATGGATTGAAAATATGAAAATAAAACCGATGGCTTACCCATGATAGTATCATATTAGTACCGGTCTGGGTTGAGTACCCGAAGCGCGCATTGGTAGAGTTAGTACTGTCAGTATGTCACTAACTAAACTAACCGCGGGAGATACCCGCAAGATGTCGTGTCAGTCAGATGTCTGAGAGATTAGCCCAATGCGCGTGAAAGGTATATTATTTGCTAGCTTACCCGAGCGAGACAGAGTTCCGCTCTATAGCGATGCAGGATTCCGCTACATGAACCGGATAGAGAGCGTTTCAGGATCCCGCTCTATACTAGGGTACCATGAGGCACGGGTCACTATAGGTTGACGGGAGCCGGATTGGTTGGCAGGACACCTTCGAGCGGAGTCGGACCATATCCGGTTTATGATAATGAAAACGACTGGTTGGCAGGACACCTTCGAGCGGAGTCGGACCAGTTCGTTTCATTAAAAAGAAAAATGATTTTTGAATAAAAACCCCGCAACCATAGGAGATCCCTTTATGAAATTGAAAACCGTGCAATATATGTTTTATATTATTAATGCATGAAACTTGATTGAAAATAAATGAATTTGAAAATGTTTTAGGGAGGTTTTTATAAAGTATGGTTTAAATGATACATTATGACACTCACTGGGCTTTTAAAGCTCACCCAATATTTTCTGTATTTTTAAACAAACCTCCCAGGCACAGGTACCATAGCTGCGGATTTCCCCGGACGACATTAGATAGCCGCGGCGTCAGTGCTAATGTGATTTCCCAATTATATTTTGGTTTAATATTAAGTGATGTAAATATTTTGTTAGATCCACATGGTTTTGTAAATATTATTTTGTGGATTTAAATTATGTTTTGAAGTAAATTGATGCATGACATGAGATTTTATTGATAACTAGTTCATAAATTGAAACTTGAATTTGTGGTTGTGGTTGTGTGGGAAATTGAGAGCCTGAGGCTCCGTAGTTGGGGAAATTGTTTTTATGATTTTAGAAGTGTTAAATTTTATTATTTACAGGGTGGCAAAGTCCGAAAAACAGACGGGATGCTGCCCAAATTTTTATAAAATATTTTGAAAAGGGTTTTAAAATAAAAAAAAAAAAAAAAAAAATTTCCCCTCGTTTCCGCTGTTTTCGTAAATGTTGAGAAAGAATATGGCTTAGCTCTGCGGGGGATTCTTTAGTTGAGCGTAAGGGCTAACTGGAGGGTCACCGTAGAGTGCCAGCAGATCGCCTAGGAAATGGGGTCTGTCAATTCCTATCCGTTAGGAAGTCAACTTTGATCAACCTAAATGGACACCATCCGTAGGGGGACGATAACAAAGCCGTCTCAAGGCGCCATTTAAGTTTTATGGTGTTAAACTAATGATGGAGACCGCGGGATATATTGTCATATATCCCTCTCCCACTCACTATTTTAGGGTTAGGGATTTCTATTAGATTTTTCTAGTCATTGTCTTAGATTATTAACGGCTAAAAAGATAATCTAAATTACTAGGAATTTGTGTGTTATTAAAGTTCGAAACTTATTAACACTTAATAAATTATCAGATTTTTAACATTTAAAAATCTAATTTAATATATCAATTTAATGAATTACCGGATTTTTAACACTTAAAAATCCAATTCAATTTATAAATCTAATGAATTACCAGATTTTTTAACATTTAAAATCCAATTCAATTTATAAATCTGATGAATTACCAGATTTTTTAACATTTAAAAATCCAATTCAATTTATAAATCTAATCAAAATAATCAAAATTATAAAGAACAGATTTAATATGATATCATCCGATTTTAACTAATTAAAATCTAATCCACATTATGAATGCCAATTTATTGAAATCAAATTTCTAATTTGAAACCTATGATTTTCTATTAAAATCAATTCAAATTATTTTAAAGGCATTCCATGTATTATTTTTCTATTTATACTAATAAACAATTTTAATAGCAAAATAAAAATAATACATATGATGCATGTCATGTTATAATGTAGTGAGTAGGCACTTCATGATTCTATATGACATATTTTTAATGCATGTACATGTTATATATATTTATCCATTCATCTCATGAAAATAAAAAAAAAATAAATAAATAAATAACATGTGTATGACCGGGTTCTTTGGTTTTAACGACCTACAACTAATTTTAAGATTACAAAAATTAACCAAGGCATTCCTTGGCCTTCACTTGTAGTCTTCATAGTCTTCATGGTCTTCAAGGTCTTCATGGGCTTATAATTAAATCTAATTTAATTATCAAAAACTTCTATTAAATAGATTAGACTAGAAAAACCCATTTCTTGATTTATGGATCCAAGAAAATTATCCAATCATATGGATATTTTCAATAGTGTTACAATTGAAATGGAAACCCCAAAAATATGGAACACATAATTTTAGGGACTATTATTATAATTTTATTTGTTTGCACATCTAATGTGCAACGCATCTAATGCGCATACATTTATTCATAATAAATGTCTTATTGGACCGTTCAAAACAGCTGCATTAATAATCCATTTCAATTCAAGTAATTATATTTTAAACGGTAGTTTTAAATACTATTAAATAAAACCAGCCGTTTTCAAAATAATTTTCCATTTCAAATCATAATTATACCATTCAAAACAGCTGCATTAAAAATCCATTTTAATGCAATTAATTATATTTTAAACGGTAGTTTTAAATACAATTAAATAAAACCAGCCGTTTTTAAAATAACTTTCCGTTTCGAATCATAATTATACCATTCAAAACAGCCACACAATAAATTTCCATTTATATAATTAATTATGTTTGAAATGGTAGTTTTAAATACAATTAAATAAAACCTTCCATTTTCAACATAAAAAAAATCTGATTCGAATCATAATTCTGGCACAGCAAATCAACCCCGTTGACATCAATCTTCAGCTTTACATTTTCAAAAAAATAAAGCCTAAAACTATTGAATTACAACGAAAAAAAATTGCCACAAACGGCTTACATATTAATCGAATAAAAATTTGCCACAAATGGCTTACATATTAATCGAATAATATAACCAAAGAACCATACAATTAACGATCATACCATGCAATCCCATTCATCAAACATGAATATAAAATATGCATATCAATAATCAAATCAAAATAATAGTGCCTACTCATTGACATACATAATCAATACAAACATATTATTTTAAAATTCATTGTTTTATTGAAAACCTTGGCTCTGATACCAATTGTTGGCTTAAAAAAAACAAAATCAACAATTTGTTTTTCATAAAATTAAGGATTTTGCGGAACATTGAGTTTCAAAACGTTTTTAGAAGACTCAAGAATCCAAGATCTATAAAACAATGAAATAAAAATAATATAAAGAAATAAAAATCATATTTTTACCTTCTGTATTGATCTCTGTGGATTGCTCACCACCTTGCCTTCCTTGATATATCTCGAAACCAAGAAACAAGCGAGTGGGCATAATTATATAGAATTGTGCTCACTTACTTTTTGATTTCTTTCTAAAAAAAATCAAATTAAATCAATGATTATAAGAGGTGAGTGTTTGATTTTGGTTATACAAAGAACAAAGACATAAATTCTTGTTCTTTGTATTTGTTGAAAAAAAAACTTTTTCTTTTCTCTTGTTTTTTCTCAAAAACATAAACAACAACCAAAAACCTAGATGTAGAAAAGAAACTTTTTCTTTTTATAGGCAAACAATTAGGGTTTTAATTAATCAATATTAATATTGACCCTAATCTTATTATAATTAAACTTTTGCCCCATATAATATAATTAATTCAAAATTAATTCACATTATATTTTGAAATAGAACTTGTAACTTTTAATAAATTAATTCATAATTAATTATACCAAAGTCACTAAGAATTGGATTCAAGACCTCTTATAAAATTAATTAAATAATTATTAATTCATAATTAATAATTAAATAATTTGAATAATCAATATTATTCAAATGCAAAGTGAACACAAATTTTTGTTACTTATGTAACACCTGTAATTGGATGGTCCAATTACAATATTCTATATACACGTTTTTTATAGTAAAATGAGCTATCAAGGGGACCCGATGGACCTATAGTTTTGAGCTCCAATAATATTGAAATTATTAATTAAACTCTTTAATTAAATAATTCACTATTATTAATCTTAAAGTTACTCCACTAAAAACTTAAGATTGCACTCTCAAAATTGTAGATGTTTTTTATACAATCTGAAATTTTTCAGTGTCCATTGATTTAATCACTACATATGATTTGACCCTCCACAAATAGTTCATAATTAGAGCAAGGTCAAATGTCCGTTTTACCTTTCTAATTATTTCTTGATCCTTAAGTACCATTGATTCTCTAATGAACAATATATTCATAACAATTTATGAATTTATCTTTCTGTTTACATATAAACAGAAAGTTGAGCGCTCTTATTGTTCAAGACCTGAATCAACTCTTAAGGGAACTACTTTTCTACTTCTCGCAAGAAGGAGTGGATTTCACTATTGTATAGAATGTTCCCAGCTACTTATTAAATCATATCCCCAAAGTACGAAGTTATTGATCGGGTATCTACACCGATCTCACCCATGTAAATCAAAGGAAATAACTTAACAAGCAGGAGTTCATAATACACTCAGAATTAAGATCAATCCATATATGATCATCTGGTTGATAAATATAAATCTCTAAGGTTAACGGATATTATTTAGAGACTTATAGTTATCGTGGTCCAGTCCTATATAATCTTTATTATATAAGGTGCCTCCATTTCCATGTCACCACATGAATAGTCTTGGATAAGACTATTGTATCAAATACGAAAGGGACCGCAGCTGTAGATTTACCACAAATGAAGTACCCAACTTCGTTTGTTTTCTACGGACTCTTTAAATTACTTATCTCAAACTAAATCCACCTGTATATAACACTTATATACTTAGTTTGAAATTACATCAGTAATCAAGGATGTTTTCATGATATATACGATTTTTGCAAAATATATAAATTGAATGAAATGAATATTTTATTAAAATTTATAAAACCGTTTACAATATTACAAGCTCTTAGGACAAAAACCCCAACAAAATTAACTTTGGATTCAAGGATGATTTGTAGTTGAAATTGTGGTTAGTTTACTTGTCATGATATGTGAAGTGTTTGATGTTAATTTGGGCTTGAGAAATTGAAGGAAACATGATGCTATGTATTTGCTAGAATATGATCAAGTTAGGGTTTTGATGGCTTAAATTGAATTGAATGGATATGAGTTGTTGTGATGCATGGAAATAAATTGAAATATCAAAATTGGAAGCTTGAATGAAAAACTAAAAGTGAGATAGGCATGTGGGTGATATTTGGCCAAGGTAGGGGTGTATATGTTAGTGTGTTGTATTTGAATGATTTGAATGGTTTGGATGATTAAATGATGTTAAATTGAAGTTAAATTGATTATAAAAGTGGTGTAAAATGAAAATGGAAATTGTTGGCTAGTATTGATGTAGATTTGGCCTAAGAAGAAAAGTTGTATTAGATGATAGTTTTTAAATAATTTAAGTGTTTTGGTTGATCATATCGGATGTGCAAATGATGGAATTAAAGTGAAATGAAAATGAAAATCAAAGATAAAATGGTTGGTAAGCATTCGGTCAACATAAGTTAAAAAGACGTATTCAATGATTTTTCCATGCTTTTGATATAAATTCTACAGTAACGATGTCAGGCTAGTCGGCAATGATGATCAGGCTAGTCGGTGGTGATAGCTGAGTTGAAATGACAAAGAAGTTGATGAAAGGGTTAGGGTCGACGGTGATAGTAGAAAAATGTTGTAAGAAAAATGAGTGTAAGAGTGGCAGCAACAACAACGGCGTCAATGGTCGAGCTGGTCAACTATGATAGTTGAGTTGAAATGACAAAGAGGGTAAGGAGAGGATTAGGGTTGACGGTGATAGAAGAAAATGAAGTAAGAAGAATGAGGTTAAGACTTTTATTTGGGCTTTTATATTTTCTTTTTTTAATTAAAAAATAATTAGAAATTATTTATTTAACAGCATGGTTGATCAAAATGTTGTTGTAGATGTAGCTATATAGTATAACATATTGAAACGCGTAAAAGTATGTTGTCGTATAGCTTATTTAGCAACTTGTTAATCAAAAAAGTTGTTGTACATGTCTTATGCTTTGCAACGTAAATTAGATTTACCATATGTAGCTTCTGTAACCCACATTTTTTGCGTTTTGCAGTAGATGATTATAGAAACATAAAGTATATGCACGTTGCTATCTAAATGTTATTGTATTGCTGATTTCTTATAGTATAAAAGATCTTGTACGTTTACTGACAACCCTTTGAACCACATTAGGTGAGTTTCCACCTTGGTTTTGATCAACCATGGTCATCTCTTGATCTCTTCTTGCTTGGCGATAGAGAGTTTTTTTGATTTTAGGATCGTAATCTGCACGTATGAAGCTTCAAAAGCGACGACCGTGCATGAAACTTAAAAGCAAGCAAAGAAAAACTAAATTAAAAAGCTAAAGATAAAATGAAAATAAACTTAAAACTAAAGCAAGTAATTTCACTCATTGGCAAGAACGCTAATAGCTTGTTGGTTGCAAAATTAACAAATAAATTTCTTTTGACCTTGTAAGTGCACAAATCATTTATCGAGTATAGCGAGCAAACAATGGTCGATCCCATAAGGAGTTGTTAACCTATTTTAATTCTAAATTTATTTCAAATCAAATTTAAAGAACAATTAAACTAAGCAAGGGGTATGAAATCAAGTTTAATAGTTAAAACTAAAACTACTATAGAAAAAAAATTAGGGAAGATCAATGAAGAAAACTTAGTTAAGATATCATATCCATCGTTAAACAGTCTCTTAATTCATTCAAAAGATTAACAAAGCAAATCATATTTATGCATGATGCAAACATTCACGATAAGGTAATAATCATACTGCATGTCATATTGATTCTTCCTTAGTTAGTATGTAAATCACATGGTGTCAGTGTAGATATATGTATTCTTAATTATAATCTGGAATGGTGTCTATTTGATTTAATAATCATAACCCATTAAGAACAAGAAGAATATGATGTTACACAAATCCTAGAAGATGGTGTCTATCCTAAATCTTTATGAATCAAAATCCCTTAATTAGTTCATAAGCAACTGAGTGCAGCAAACAAATATACCTGTTTTTGTGCGGTTCATATTCTTATTACTTAATCCTATAAAAATGCTTCCAATGTGATCAATCAAAGAAACATAATAAATGAACACAATTAACATGGAGACAATGATTTAAACATGCAAAAATAATAAACTTTATTGTATAAATTTAATGAATTTAGTTCATGTTTAGGGCTTCAATTTAGCCCTAACTAATAAGAAAACTAATCACTCATAGCTTTAAAACAACACATGAAACTAAAAAGAAAAATAAAGAAAGGTAGAAGAAGAGTAGAAGCTTCGTCAAATTCTCCAACTCCCAACAACTCTTTTACTTCTACAAAGCTTTGGTATTTATAGGCACACAAGCCTTATAAGCCAAAGTTTCCTCAATTAAGATAGATTTCACTTTCAACTTTGATTTGGAATCAAGTTTTGATATAGGAAGTGAATCCCTCTTGTTTCTTTTGTTTTTGGATAATAACTCTTCCTAATTTGCTTGATTAATTCAATTAGGATGTCATAAGGTTTAAGAAGTTGATTATGAATGCTAGAAGAGAAAATTTGAATGATTGAAACTCATCCAAAACTATCATGTCTTAATAGTGTCCTTCGCTACTTGCGGTCACAGGTTGAATCCTATGACCTAAGCTCACGATAGCTTAACTTTCAGGTACTAAATTGGTTATAACTTTCCTTAAAAAACTATGATTCACAAACCGTCAGCAACTATGGAAACTAGACATCATGGTTTTAATTTGATAAGTTATGACTTACATAACTTGAACTGAGCACTCTTACGAGCTCACACAAGACGACATATCTTTCAACCCAAAAATTTACATTTCAACTCCTTTCTTTTTTAAACCTAAATTGCAACATGAAAACATAAAACACCAGAAAAGCACTAATTTTAGAAGAAAACAAAACATAAATAATAGGTAAAATGAGAACATAATCTTGATAATTATTGACCTAATACATTTTTATGGTTGAGATATATTATTTATCATATTTAAAGTACATAATGGTTTCTCTTACTTGTATTACTCAAGTTGAATATTGATTTTGGAAGAATATTGTGATGGAGAGTATCCCATCAGAGTGAGCATTCCATTAGGGGAGCATCCTTTCAGGAAAAGTATATTAAGTCAATATGAGTATATAAGCACTACATTCCATCGGATTTTTTTGACAAGGTTATAACGAGATAGTTGCTTTAAACACATCCAAACACCATTAGATACAAAAGATCTTTCTATATTTTTGACTTGATCTAGTAGATCATAAAAATATCTTTTGTTTAGGTTTTTAGCTCATTAGATTTTTGCTAGCAAAATTTAAATATAATATAATGGTGTTAGCCAATGGAGAGTGTTGTATAATGGGTAACCATCAATATATTATATTTAATAAGTTAAAGTCGGTCAATAACCAACCTAAACTTTATATATATACATATTTATTTATTTTTAAGTATTATTATTTGTTATGGAATTCTTATATGTATTAGTTATTATTTCAATGTAGAAATAAGGGTGTTTTTTAATATTAAGTCAAACTACACGGAGGGAAGGGAAAAAAAAAATTAACTCTAATAAAAATATAATAAACAACTTAAACGAATGAGATTTCGTTAAAAGCGTTACATCCAAAGTCGACCTGACAATAAATCGGGTCAAAATTCTTAAACCCAAACCCGACTCAAAATCTAGTTCCAATGGTCCAAAACTTGCCACAAATTGATCGGAGTCCCATTGGTTTAAATTGACCGTTAACAAGTTTGAAAATCATGTTAACACAGCCTACCGTTAAATAACAGCCGTCAAATCCTTGGATAATTAATTAATTAATGTCTCCGAATACGATTCGAATTAGGGCAAGACTGAACTAAAAAATAAAAAATACAAAATACAAAATAAATACGAATTTTGCAGAGATAGTGATAGGGTGCGAATTCAAAGGAGAAAAAGAAGAGCAGCGAAGCTATTATGAGGATCGTACGCAGAGACTTAGTCACCAATGGACCTGGTAGCGTCAAGGTACAACAATCAATCTATCAATCAAATTCTCTTCTTCTTGTTGTTGATGAATGACCGGCAAACATGTAATTCGATGACTTCAAACTTGTTTGCAGATGGTGCCGGTGGATTCCGATGATCTCTGGTTCGTTTACAATCTCATATCTCCTGGTGACTCTGTCATGGCCGTCACTGTCCGGTACTCACTTTCTTTTTTTAATTTTTTAAATTTTTTAAATTTTTTTTTTTTAAATTTTTGATTCGGTTTTTTTGTTTCTTTTGTTGTTTTGAATAACAGTAAAGTTCTTAGAGAGGCGGCGTCTGGTGGAAGAGACGCTGAGCGTATCAAGTTGAAGTTAGAA
Source organism: Nephelium lappaceum (assembly GCA_021234005.1). Classification (NCBI taxonomy): domain Eukaryota; kingdom Viridiplantae; phylum Streptophyta; class Magnoliopsida; order Sapindales; family Sapindaceae; genus Nephelium; species Nephelium lappaceum. Next base: position 13,417,947 of record CM037998.1, on the reverse strand, counting down.
ATCAAAGTTGAGGTATTTTTTTATATAATTTCTTTTTTTTTGTAATTTAAATTGATTTATTTATTTTTCTTTTTTTTTTTCCTTATGATTTGATTTTATTCTTAGAAGTTATATATGTTGACTTAAGTTGATTTTTTTTTTTTTTTTTGGTTAATTAATTTGAAGTTTGAAGTTTGTTATTTTATGAGGTTTTTTTTTTTTTTTCTCTTGTTTAATAGGCTGTGGATTATGATAAAGAAGGGTCAGTCATGCGAATTCGTGGGAAGAATATTTTAGAGAATGAATATGTTAAGGTTAGTCGAATTTGGGTGTTATAAGTGTATTGTGAGTACTAGCTAGTTTAGCTGGTTGTCTCTTGTAATTGCATTGTGAAATATCGAATTCGAATGTCGATCATGCAAGAGTGGGAGGGTTTGGATTGCAGTTATTGTAATAAACCCTTAATTATTTTTAGTTGTAAAGGAAAAAAATCAAGCTTTTTTGTGGTGTTGCAGATTGGAGCATTCCATACTTTGGAACTTGAGTTCCATCGACCTTTTGTATTACGAAAGGTACAATGCCCTTGTTGACTTGTTTACATGTGGTGGTGTGTTTATCTCCTGTTGATGTCATCTTATTTGCATAGTGTCTGTGTGTGGCTTGTTCTTTAAATTATTTATATCCGTTTGTAGTCAATTAGGGGATGCTTTTACCTGTTAAATTACTGATTCTGTATGCGAGTTTAGTTGATGCTTTCCTGTTTGTGCGCATGAACAGGGGAACTGCTATCTTAATCCCTGACCAAGAATTAATTGATATAGGTTGGAATCTGGAATTGATTTAAAGACTTTGTTGATTAGTTAATATCGAAGGCAATGTAATAAATGCTATTTGCTTGTTGATTTAAAGAATGCAAAGAATGTTAGCAAGAGAAAGAACTAAATAAATGTGAATTAATTTCCTTCAACAGACTACAAAACAGCTAGAAACTTATAAACTAACATAAAGCAATAATGAGATAAAAATAAAGCAGATACAAAGGTAAAGATGAAAGGTAAAAGTTTCATAAGTGTCAGTTTTTCCGTTGATCCCTTGGCACATTACCCAGAGCTATGCTTTATGCATCATCCCCCTAGGGTCATCTCCCTAGGGTGGAGCAAACCTCTTCTCAAATTAAATCTGTTGTTGTAATTCTCTTTTGATAGCAGTAGGCATGATTTATTCAAACAAAATAATCTTTGAATTAAAATCAACTCACTAATGTATCTGAAATGCTGCCATTTTTATCTTGTATACCATTACTCCTAAAATCTCTGATTTGCATCATGCCAATTTACATTTATTTTAGGAACTTTGGGACTCATTGGCGTTGGATGTACTTCATCAAGCATCTGGTATGCTTTCTGAATATCTCGACTCTCTGGAAGATTTCAAATTGAAGGCATTCTTGATTAATTATTATCTTCTGATTTTTTGCTCAACATAACCTGGATTCTGGTACTTTAGAAGTTTGGATCTCTACGTGACTGTGTTGTATATGTATATTTTAAAAGTTGGTTCTTATGCAAAATTTTGAAAGTTGAGCGTATCTCAATTGTAATTATATTTAGAAAGAACATTTTTGTTGGTTGAGCTAGCATTCACCACAACTATATGCTGCAATTGGTTTAAATCTGAAAGGCATAATTGTGCTGATTTTATTTTATAATGTTTTTAGGATATAAGGTGGTTGAATATACATCTGAGTTTGTTCAAAAAAATACTTAACCATTTGATTTCACTGTGTTTTATGCTCTATCCTCTTTGAACTTCAGATCCAGCTGCCAGTGCTGATCTTGCTGTGATTCTAATGCAAGAAGGATTAGCTCACATCTTTCTAGTTGGTAGAAGGTATGTGTAACTCACTGATGACAATGTTTAACTGGTAAACTACATTGGTCTGTCTAATGTATTTCTAATGAATCATGTATATCTCCATGGACTGTTATGGGATGTTTCCAATCCAATACCATCGAACATGTTGTGGGCCTTGTGGCATGGAATGCCATAATTGGAGTGTCTAATATGTGATGAAATTCATGGATGATATCGCATACCGTCATGCATTAGTAATTTAAATATTATGTCCTTCCCTGTGTGCTGGTATTTGAGATTTTAATCTCCCATTCTTCATGTGGCTAATAATAAACAGCATGACAAGTACTCGTTCACGGATAGAGACTTCAATTCCTCGCAAGCATGGGCCTGCTATCGCTGGCTATGAGTCGGTATGTGTGTTGGAAGATATATATTATGCTGGACAACGAATTTTGTTTTTATAACTTACTGATCTATTTTCTTACTGATGTCTTTGACAGGCTTTGAATAAGTTCTTTGAAAATGTTCTACAGGTAAGATTAATTTGAGTTGTACTACCTTTACTGCAGAGCTTACTCTTATGCATGTCCTTCATGTTTTAAGTAGGATTTTTGTGCTTCCTAAAGAGTTCTTGATACTGTGTTTTAGGCTTTCCTCAAATATGTCGACTTCAATGTTGTTCAATGTGCTGTAATTGCTAGTCCCGGTTTCACAAAGGTATGGGATTTATGTCCATGTTTAAGTCTTTGTTTAAAAGCTTCAGTAAGCTCTGGTTATTCCATGGGTCTGTTGTGTTTAAGTTTCTGTTCTTTTATGTGATCCAGGATCAGTTTCACCGCCACCTACTGTTAGAGGCAGAAAGAAGACAGTTGAGACCAATTATTGAGAACAAGTCACGGATAATTCTTGTGCATACTAGTTCTGGATACAAGTATGGTTGAAATATTGTTTATAGTTACTATTTTAGTTTCGAAGGTGTAGAAGGCATAGGTTTTGTTGTAGAAATGTGCACCAAAAGAAGTATGAACTTTGCCTATAACTGTGTGAGCATGTTTATTTTAAATGTCTAACCATGAATGAGTTTTGTCTACGGAAACTTATCAGTAGTTCTCTTGTAAAAATATGCCACATAGAGTAATCAATGAAACTTATCAGTATTTCTTTACTTATTGTAAGGGAGAAAGAGAGATAATCTTTTTTACATAATAAGGAAGAGATAACACTATCATAATAAATGTGGCAAAGAAAGCATATTAGCAAAACTTTAGCTGCAGTACTATCGAAAGAAACAAAAATGGTAAAATAATGGTGGTAAGAAAGCAATGCAGCTCCTTTATAATGCCAGTCTTCTGTTGCCATTTATCTGATTGTGTGGACTGTGTATCTCAGTTAGCTTTTAGCCTCTTTGAAACTCAAATGTTTAGTCAATTAAACTTCATACCATTCGATGTTATGTTCTTTTAAACCTTTGCAAATCAATGATTGTTATGATTTGACACCAATTTTGATACGCAGGCATAGTCTTAGAGAAGTCTTGGATGCTCCAAATGTTATGAACATGATAAAAGACACGAAAGCAGCACGAGAGGTAAGAATGGAATTCGGCTAACTGTTTCAAATTGTCTGATTCTGAATTTTCTCTATGTTGCTGAATCATTAATTGCAACATCTAAACTGATTGAATAGACTAGCAGTAGAATGAATTATTATGCGTAGCCAAATTCATAACAGACTTTTAATGTTGATTGAAGTGTACACAAGGAATGATGTACATAAGAATAGCCATGTACGCCTTTTAATTATTTTTTCTTCCATAAATCCTTTTAATTATAAGTTCACGGAAATTTTGGTTATTGTACACCAAATATGCTTTGTTATCATATCAAGGGATTGTTGAACTAAAAACTTTAAGCTGATAGGAAACAGCAGATAGATTCCTAGCACTCTGGACTACTGACTTCCTGTATGGTACCTTACCAGCAATTATTTGATGTAGAACATTGAGATATCCTGTGCTGTGGATATGTGCAGTGAAGACCACTCTTCGAGTGGATTGGAATGAAAGAAGAAAATGAAATTTTGAGGACTAGAAAGGAGAGGATATTTTATCACTATGGGATAAAATTAAATATTTGACCTCTTGTTAGGCATTAGTAGCATGAGAACTCAGGGATGTATCTATTGCTTTTTCTAAAATAATTGGGAGAAGTTTACTTTGTGATTAGGGGATTTGTTTTCTGTGTTCTTTTGTGGACTATTTTGTATGTTTATCTGTGTTCATCTTTTGCAATTTGGAGGCTGTTTGTTTATGGTTTCTATTTCTTTTGTTTACTTAATAGTTTGTTTGGTAATTATTCCTCGATTCTTATTAAAAAAAAAGGGGAAAAAAGTGTTAGATATTGGAGTTTGTATGTTACAATAATAGTTTTTCTTTTCTTCTCCTTATGTGTAGGTTCAAGCTCTTAAGGACTTCTTCAACATGCTTTCAAATGTCAGGTTCTTTCTTTGAAATGTGTGGCACTTTTGTTCTTTTTGCCTTTCTATCATTTTTGAATTAATAGTTAGTTGAAAAGACTTGGCATGATCATTGTTCATAAATACGGTCACGTACGGCCGTATATACGCTGCTATGGGCGTATTGACAGTGAGATGTACCAATACGCCCGTATCGGAGTCGGAAGATGACAAAATCCGTCTCCTATGTACGAGACGGCCGTATATGGTCATCTTGAACCGATACGGCCGTATATGGGCATATATGGCCGGTTGGGTAAACTTTTTCTTTTTAATAAAATTAGCTATATAAATCGAAAAAACCCTCAAATCTCTTAAACCAGACATGATTGGCACTCTTCTCTCCTCACCGACGACTGTAACTTCGATTTCCGGCATGATATTGGCGGCAACTTATCTAGCGAGTGTTGCACCTGAGTAGAAGAAAATGAGAAGAAAAGGGGAAGAAGAAGAAGAATGGGCGGCGGCAGCAGATTCAGCAAAAAAGAAAAACGGATGGCGACGACGGCAGAAAATGAAAACAAGAAGAAGAAGGGAAGAAGAAGAAAGAGAGAGAAAGGGGGGGGGGGGGGGAGTGGACGGTCGAAAAGAAAAAGTGGTAGGGTTGGGTGTTTAAGATTATATATATATATTAAGGTAAATTACATAAACTTCCCTGAGGTTTGATGAAATTGATCAATATTTATATTTTGACGCCTGATATTGTAAAAAAATATCAGTTATGCCCTCAAATTTTACAAAAATAATAATTTTTGTTTTTTTTTTTAAGCCATTTTCGATCGATACGTGTGTATCAATCGTATCGGGCGTACCGTATAGTATCACGACAGGGTGCCCATACCGCATAGTATCACGTTTTTTCGAACATTGGGCATGATGAATGGCACCCTTAATTGAACAACGTGTAAACCAATTCCAATGTAATGTGAATAATCATACTGTGTTCTTTGAGTGTGTGTGTGTGTGTGTATATATATTAATTACCGGCCACAATACTAAATAATGAAAAAGAGAACACAATTCTAAATGTGAACTAAGAGTCCACTAAAGTAAAATACATAGGCAGAATTCATCCACTAAGCAACAGCCTATAGCTATAGTTGTGTAGATAAAGGGGAAAAAAATAGATTGATGGATATACATTTAAGATTGGCTCCTTGCGAATGTCTGTATATCCACTTGTGTTGAGACTTGGAACATATATTTCTTAAGTTATTTTCATACGAAACTTGAGAAGTGGCAACAATCTCACACTACCGAGTGCAATTGTGCAGGTTCAAGTCTTGAGGGTAGCAGCTCTTCATGCAAAATGCTGAAAGCTTGGACTTGATCAAGTCCTTCCCTCCCTGGACCCCACTTGACAAGTGGGCAATGGCTTTTGTCAAAGACACTTCATAACATTGTGAATGAGGAAAAATAGTTGGAGGAGCCATAGCCATTAATGATGGGGCAGGATCCATCATCTAGAATGTACCAAATGATTACGTTTTAAAAACCTTAGCACTTGTTATGTCTATCTGTTTTTCCTTTAAAGGGATTCTACCTCAAAGTGTTTCTAGGTAGTGTCCATCTTTGCATCTACATTGGATCAGGCAAATCTTGGCAGCTACCATTAGTCAATGACTTATCTGTTTTCCTGGAGGCTGCCTCTTCCACAACCCTACAATATAATTAAGGATAGTTACAACATTAAAGCTCGTAAACATTTGTCACTGATCTTAATGAAAATGTCAGAACCTGTCTAAAGGATTTCTTAGATAAGATTCTTATGTATTTTGACATTTTTTTCTCCTGTTAATTAATTTTTGTCCCTGTAATTGCTGGGAAAATTGGTTTTAATTATCAATTTCAGTGTAGAAACACATTGTTTGCAAGGATGAACATAAGGAATATTCTTTGGTTCCAGTAGCTGAGTAACATTGGATATTTGTATAATCTTGTGCTTGCTGTAGTAATTATTTTAGTGTTTGGAATTTGTTTTTGTTTCTTGTTATCTAATTATTTTGTTTTTTGTTCTTTTCTTCAACTGTTTCAATTACTGAAATTGAAATTGTTTTTGCTTCTTTGTAGGATCCTACTCGTGCATGCTATGGACCAAAGCATGTGGAGGTTGCCCATGAGCGAATGGCTGTCCAAACGCTTCTCATCACAGACGATCTTTTCAGGTTGGTATAGTAAGAGTAGTTGTAATGGTTTTGGATAGCTGTAGTATATTTAATACAAGGTTTCTTTATATTAATTTCCTTTTCTATGTACGTGATTGACCATGTTTGTTAACATAATTACTCTGGTGCATGCACTCCCAACCTGTTCCAAGGAGCAATCTTGTGTTTCATTCACATGTACAATTAATAATTGTTCATTTTTATTTTCCTTTTTTTCTTGTCTTATGGGTCTTTGCTTGAGATATTCCAATTTATGATTTAATTATAAATTATGGGTTTGATCTCTTACAAGCAATAGCCAAAAACATACTAATTTAATCCTTAAAATTCTTATAAGAAGTGATATTGATGGTGTTGTTTCTATGTCTGTCAGTATCAAGAATTTAAAGTTGTTGGCAGACCTCAATTTAAGTAAAACGAATGCTTGGTTTGATTCACTTTTTTTGTTGTATCTATTTTGTAGTTTGCTTGAGTTTCCAAATGCAGAATCGGTAAATAATCCTTTCTGAAGTTGAAAAGACCTGTGTGGATAAATTAGTTGTTAATGAATTACACTTGGTTTATACACAATCCCATTGAATTAACTTATCGTTGCCTCTATTGGGGTGGCTCATGTAGCATTCAATAGTAAATTTAGAGAATGAAAAGTTCAACTCTGGGCCTATCATTGTATATTCTTGACTTCAACTCCTGGCTTAGAATTATGCTTTGTTTAGCATCTTCATGCAAACATATCACACTGCTTTTTTCATGCATGCATATGCACATTCGCACACAATTCTACTTTCTGTTTAAGGCTTTCTCATTTTTGTTGGTCCAAGTTTCTTCTTAAGTGTGATTTTTTATCGTCTTTGGCATAAATATTGCCTGAATAATTTCTATGTTTCCTCATGGGCACCGTTTTATAATCCAAATATTACAGTATGTTGAAAGCAGAAAACTCTGAAGTTTCAATCTTAAGTATTTTCTTTCCTGAAATTGGATTCCAGGAATGCTGATGTAGCAACAAGAAAAAAGTATGTTGATTTGGTCAACTCAGTTAAAAGTTCAGGGGGCACTGCTCATGTATTTTCATCGATGCATGTCTCAGGCGAACGTGAGTACTATGTTTATACATTTTCTTTTGTTGTGCGCATACGCGTTAAGACATTATTTTTGTTTTATCTTTCGGGAGTATGATCCCCTAATCTAATAATTTTTAATCTGCCATTTTTTGTCAAAAACCAGAATTGGGACAATTGACTGGCATTGCTGCAATCCTTCGATTCCCACTACCGGACTTAGAAGACATTGAGATGTGACTGAACAAGTGATTGGCAGGAATTATGAGTTGGTAAAAACTCTTTCCTTCCACCATGTTTGTAAAATTAGCATTTTTTCCATTGAATTGCTGCTGAAGCTGCCATGAAGTAATAAACTTTGTTATTATACAGGCATGAGTCATAGCTCATAATTGTTTTTATGAATGATTCATTATTAGTTATAGATGTTTGAATCAAAGCTGCCCCATGTGGTGTAGTCTGTGTAACATATGTAATTTGTTTAAATTACATTTAGTGAAATAAATTAATAATTTCAGTTATATCTTTGTAACTTGTCTACTGATTTGTTTTTCCAAAGCTGTCTATACAGTTTGTTTATTAATTTATTTGTTTCTTCTTGTGGGATTGGTGGATAATAGTGCTTTAATAAATTTATTTTGTGTTGCATGTTCATTCATAGCATAAATAGTTAGTGCATTTTTTCTTTACATTTGTAATAGGGGTTCAAGTCTTACTATACAAATTTACCTATGTGTATAGGGAGTTTTCACATCTTGTAAGTAAATATTTGTGATAGTATGGAAGTAGATCTTTGAGTTGTATAAGTATTGTTTAATCTCAGCAAGTTTTAATAAATTCATAACCATTAATATTCATAGATTTCCGATTACCTTGTAATTATATTAGAGGAAATTACACCCCCATCGTTGAGGTTTAGTTGAAAGACACTCAGATGGGAATCTTTGATTAATCTATTACAACCCCCTTGGATTGACGTGATGCCGTTACACAACTAACACATGATCACTCTGATCATTTGAGATTTTTCAATAACAAAAGAGTCACTTTGGTCATTTGAGATTTTTCAATAACGAAAGAAAAATAAACAAAAATTTAGGGAAAGGGATCTGCCCGCCTCACAGCCCACACCACTCCCCACAGGTCCATTGAAATTTAGACAAATCAAAGGGGGAGGATGCTGGCCTTTTTCACCACCCTCCATTGACCTTCTCAATCCCATCTGGTACATTTAGGGATGGTAATTTATGTTATGATATAACGGATCGATACGAATTTGTAAAAAATAAATGGGTTTGAATTTGATTTAAACAAATTCGTGTCATAATCGTGTCAATCCGTTTAACCCTTTTATTAAACGAATCAAGTTAGGTTTGCTTAATGGATTCATAGGTCAACACGATTAATAGGGTTAAACTATAATGTTTATATATTAATAGGATGAAAATATTATTTAAGTTAAACGAGTTTAACGAGTGAAACAGATAAACTAATTAACGGGTTAATGAGTTAATGAGTTTGAATCCTTTATGATCTAAGTAATAAACGAATTAATTGTTTTGTATCATGTCATCCATTTATAAATGAATTCGTATTAAATTCAAAAAATGTTGACCCATTTATTAAATGAATTCGTGTCGTGTTGATCAAATTCATAAATGAATCGAATCAAATCGAATCGAATCCAGCTTAATCCAATGCGCGAACCTTTTTTGTCACCCCTGAAACATTTCTCTCTTAAGGTTTTGTGGGATTAAGCTTTTCTGTATATTGTGCTATAATGGTTTTAGTTTGAATTGTAAATTCATTTAATTTTTTTTTTTTGAAACTATTAAATGTGGGCGTTAATTCTAACTCACAATTTTTTTTTTTAAAGTAAATATGCCAAGCTATTACTAAACCAATTTCATTTAATCATTTTAAATCTATTAACTATATATAAAAATGGGAAGAGGGGCTATGAATAGTGACAAATTCCACTCCCCTGATTTTGTTTGAAAAGGAAATTTCTCTTTTAACCTTGGCGTTGGTTAGAAACGGAAAGGGTAAAGAAGTAATTTAGGTTGATATAATTGGTAATGAACTCTTTTGTCCTCAAAAGAAACGGTAATCAAATGTAGAAAAGAAAAGGAACAGTGATTGGAAGGGTAAAGAACTGAGATGAGCAACTCAAACTTCGACGGTACACGGAGTGGTTGAATCGGTACGGCCGGGGTGTATGGTGAGGAGATGGGATTTTAAAAGGTTAGCTGAGTCTTCTTAGCTCTTCCTGGCGAGTTCTTCAGTGGCGTTGGAGGATGTGCCGTCGGTTGATATCATAACGCAGCTTCTTCGCCGCTTCAAGTGCTCTTCTCAACTTGACAGCCGTCTCGTTCTCATCGGTACTGTTTTTAGTCTTTTTTTTGTGTTTAAATTTTTCTGGGTTTGTTTAGTTTTGTGTTTTTGTGTATGTTGGAGGGGAAAGTTCTGATTTTTATTGGTGGGTTATGGGTTTTAGCAGATTTGTGTTGATAAAATTTGCTGCTTTTTAAAGTTTGTGGTTCTGTTTTTAAGTGTTTTGTTTTTTTTTTTTTTTAATATGATTTAAGATGTAGTCCAGTTGTTGCGTGAAGTTATTGTTTTTGTGAAGTTGGGGTTTTAGCGCTCCAATTCGAACCAGAAGAAGACAGCATTAGACTCTGACACAAAAGCAAATCAATCCCAAAACCCATCGATAATGACATTCCAGTACCTTTCTTGGCTTGTTTAACTGCTGGAATGTTGCTGAGTTGAATATGAAATCCTGTGCCTCAAAATTATTCTCACTGTCAAAATTGTTTATCACTTGATAGGTTATTGACAAGTCCTTTGGCTTTGACTCTGCTGTTGAGGAAGCTCAACGTGCTATAAATGCAGCACATGTTGAAGTTGAAAGTATGGAGAATGGAATTGGCCTTGTGAAGTTGATGGGTCGCTATAGTGGTAAGCTTTTGTTTTTAGTTGGATTCATCATCATTGATGTGTTATTGTATTTGCCTTCCCAGAGACACCTTTATTTTTTTAATAATTTACCTTCCCAGATACTCATTTTTTTTTTTAATAATCTGTCATCAAATAAAGGAATCTAAACTTGGTAAGTGATGCAGGTTTCATTGCAATGTATGCTACTCTTGCTAGCCGAGATGTGGACTGCTGCTTAATTCCAGAGTCGCCCTGTTATCTTGAAGGCACTGGTGGACTTTTTGAATATATTGAGAAACGACTCAAAGAAAATGGACACATGGTTATTGTGATAGCAGAAGGGGCAGGACAGGAGTTGGTTTCTGAGAGTATGCATTCGGCTACCCAGCAGGATGCTTCAGGAAACAAGCTTCTTCAAGATGTTGGGCTCTGGCTATCGCAGAGGATCAAAGTAATATTAATCTTTCCCTTATGCAATCCTTAGTTTTCTTCCTTGTTTTTAAAATTGATATAAACTAAGTAGAATAAGTCAGTAATGTGAATCTTTTTCTCCATATTCCCAACTGAAGAACATGATATTAGTCTCTATGTTATCCTTGATACAAAGAGTCGAGATCACACCACAATCACAAGACTCTCAACTTTCAAGCCTCAAGATGTTAAATTTACATGAATTGTTAGTTTATCAATTTATTTCGACTTATTTGGTGCAAAATATTTGCGGATAATTTAATTGGTCCCATTCTGGTTTTGCAGAACTATTTTAAACAAAAGAAGATGGTCTTGAATCTTAAATATATAGGTTGGTGCCTGACTTTTCTAAATATTGTATTTGACTCACAGAAGCTTGTCATTCGTTGTTATGTTAAAACATTGAACTTTGTTTTCTGGCAGATCCTACATACATGATTCGTGCCATTCCAAGCAATGCATCTGATAATGTGTACTGCACTCTCCTTGCCCAGAGTGCTGTGCATGGAGCAATGGCAGGGTACACTGGCTTTACAGTTGGTCTTGTCAATGGCAGGCAGACTTACATACCCTTCTATGTGAGTTCATCTTATACAATGAATATACACATTTTTAAGTGTTTCCTCTGGCACCTTTTTATTTACATTTACCTTTCTCATCATAGTCATGAATGTGCCTTATAGCATACATTTTTTCTTTAACTATATGGAAACTGGAAGTTTATTGTTTTACATTCTTTTAATGTTGAATTATTGGTATGCAGCGAATAATTGAGAAACAAAATAAGGTTGTGATTATTTCTAGTATTATAAAAATTTAGATATTAAATTAAGTAGCGGCCTGTCCCCGCAGTCAACTTCTATTGATGCAAAAAAATTCAGAAACTGTGTTGTTTTATTTAGGCGTCACTGTTGTAGCTCGTACTAGATTCTTTCGAAATTAGAGTGTTGACCAAGTTTATTGATTAATCTTGATTAAAATACTACCTTCACCAAAAGACCGAATATCAATCATATTTTCTTATGAGTAATGTTAGGTTCTCAAATTTTTTATCCAAATTCATATCGGAATGATATGGTATGTGAGTTATCAATATCGTAATAATTATTTTATCTGATAACTCACATACCACATGGTCCACATCATTAGCTATAGATTTGGACAAAAAAATATGAGAAGTCTAATATTATTATTATTATTTTTATATATGTTTTATACATCAGAGATAAAATAATAAATGAAATTTAATTATGTGTTTCATCTCTGTACTCAAATTTTGGGTTTTCAGGTATAGTACCGTGGCAATTTTCATGATCAACAACATTTGGTCAAGGACCGCTCTATGGATAACTACATATAATGATCAATAGCAATTTTTTTTTTTTTTTTTTTTTTTAACTCAATATACCTACTCTTGACTTGAGAGACATTTTTGAGGAGCCGCCTCCCTCTTTATTAATTAAATTGTTCACAAGTTTTATTTAAATTTATGTCCAAACTAATATAATTTAGGTTTTTTTAAAAAAAAACTAATATAATTTATGTTTTAAGCAACATATCATTCATCAATAATTTAATGTCCTGTGAATGTTTGTTTTCCTTTTTTTTTAAACAAATAATGTTACAAGAATATAACCTTTTGAATTAGCAAAACAAAAGGGTGTTTTTCTTTCAGTAACATCAGAGTTTGTAAATAAAGACAATAGTTTGCAAACGATAAATATGCAAACTATAGTTTTTTTTTGTCCTGCGTTTGCAGACAATAACCTTTCATCGTGAATTATGGTTCGTGAGCTCATTATATCAAACAAACCTGTTTTGTATTTTCAGTTTTTGAAGATTTAAATGTGAACGTGGGTCAAGGCATGGGAAATGTAACTTGTCACTCCGATTGACGTGCAGCGACAGTTACAAAAGGAACGTGTGTAAGTAAAGATTGACATGTTTTGGATTTGGTATTCACCATCAAATATTTACCTCAACAATATGGCATCATGGCATGCAAGAAAGTCAGATATTTAACTATGTAAGAGGGATGGTCCTTCGTTCCAAATTTTGTACACTGACAAAATTATGCTGTTAAATTAGAAGCACTCTGTTACTGATAGATAATTCCACCAAACCATCAAATCACGGAGACACGAGAATGGACACCATTCACACATTTGCTCTCATAATGACAGACAGCCAGAATATATAAAAGAGGAGTCCAATCATTATCCACAAGAGTGGAACCAGAAGACTGAAACTGGAACCACAAGAAAACCGGTCCATTGGGACGAAAATCTTTTGTCCCTAAAGATTGAAATTTGTTCCAAAGAACATCCCTTTAGGTGCCTAGCAATGCGTAAATGGAGTTGAAGTAATCATGATTTCGTCCTATAAATTATTTATAAGGATGAAACAATTTCATCCTAAAAGAGGGTCTATTGGGATGAAAAATTTTTCTCCCAACAAATTATCTATTGGGACAAAAACTTTTCGTCCTAAAAAAAATTCTATTAGTATAGAGCTTATGTTGGATGATTTTATTTTATTTTACTTTTATCATATTACAAGTATAAGTATTGCTGTCGGAATCTCTAGATATTGACTCTAAGAAACGGTCCGGAGCATAATATTTTATTAAACTCTACTCTCTTACTAATAAGAAGAGAGGAACCCACATTAAGTAAAGAAAACTTACCCACCTATCAGAAGGATCTTTGTATAATTTATCTCCTTATAGGTGACTTACACGGAAATTATCCACCACTAATGGATTTGATACTCGAATCTACAGTACTTGAGTGAAGTGATGTACGTGATGTGGCCATCAGGCCACAACCCTTCTGAGTTGGATGAAAATTTGTCGATTGTGACAAATTTTTTTCCTACAATATTTTTAGGATAAAACTTTTGTTGGGATGGAAATTTTCTGTCCTTTTGCCCCTACATGCTTGCATTAAGGACGAAAAAATATGCACCAAGGAACGTCCTATTGGGTGCCTAGCAACACCCCATCAACACCTTTGACCGTTGAACCAGCCCCATGATCGAACCCGCATCCATGGCCCATGACCCGTGAATGCTACCAACAAACACAAATGATAAATCTTTGAATTGCCATAAGTTGTATGCAATATAAAATGTTAGACTAGTTTATATAAGTGTAATTGTTTTATTAAATGTTTACATAATTAATGTTAAATTTAACTTTTTATTAAAGAAAATTTAAATTTAATTATTAGGTAATTTAAATTTAAAAAGCTTTTTAATCATTTTGTAATACAAAAATTATATTTGTTTGAAACAATACAAAAATTCCTTGGTCTCTAAGTTCTATGAAATTATCAAATTTTGACAAATTGTTAAATTTTTAATTTATGCATTCCCTAAATTATATCAAAACACCAAACTACATCAATTTAGTTCATCAAACCAGACTTCTGATTGTTACACGTGACAAAAAATATATATAAATTAATTATTTTGTTCTTTATATTAATTTTTTAAGTTATAACAGATGTTTTTACCATTATATTTTTACAATTTGAAAATTTTAGTTTATTTAAATATCCAATAAGTGTTTAAGAAGTGTGACATTAACTTAATGTTACATAAATATGATTAAACTTTCATTTATTACAACAAATGCATACTATAATATAATTTACCTAATATTATTATTTAATTTACTTCTTAGTTTCCATATATATCGAAATGAAACATTGTAATAATGAGACCACCTGAGGAAAAAAAAAAAGAAAAAAAAAAAAACTTGTTGGTATGTACATGTTTAAATTATTAGAATTTTATTGTGGTTTCAAAATTCTACTACTATCTAAACAATACAATATTGTATGACAATAAAGTAACATAGTCATAAATAAACACAATCATTTCCAAAACACCGATTTAATAGTAAATTTTCCAAATAAAGTAACATATAGTTCACAACTAAACACAAATAAAATAACATAGTTCACAAATACATAGTAAATTTGCCAACTAAATAAATCAAAATCTAGTCCCTAGTTTAATAAAATTAAATAGTTCCAAAACCCAATCTATCATCTTCCAATTAAATAGCGACTCATTCCATGAATTGGAAAGCTATCCAACCGGAACGAACTTCAGGTGTCATTTTTAGAAACGCAATCTTCTTTACTCTAGTATTAAGTAAATTAAGCGCCTTGAAATGAGTATGATTATCCCAGTTTGAAATCTCCTTGATAAGCTTCCAACAACTTTGCTCTCTAGTGGCAAATGATTTGATAGTTTGAGCAATCTTGTCAATGCTGTGAGTGAGCTTGTTTAGAGCATCAAAGTGAATGTTGTTGGATTCAAATGTTTTCTTCACACTCTACTCTAGTTCATTTTCCAGTTGTTGGGGGAACCTCTGAATTATTGGTAGTAAAGCTAATGGTGAACTAAAGTATGTAGGAGATGAAAGCTAATATAAAGGGTCTTGTTGATCACTTTGTATAAAAGCCCCGGTCGCATGATCATATATGAAGTCATCTAAGCTAGCACCTCGGTTTCTTCTACACCGAATGTTCTCACATCAGCGTCATCCTCTAAGCCAATCGAGTGTCTCCCAATAGTAGTTCCATCTCCAAATGCAATTCTTAAATCTTTATATTCCACAAAAGTGTCCGTGCAATAATGTTGATGGGTAGGATGAGACTAGTGAAAAAAATATATATATATATATATATAATAAGCGTTAATTCATGAACCACACACAAAACATAACAATTAGTTTTCAACTATAAAATATATAATAAGCATTAATTCACTTTAAAGAAGCTCACCTTAAAGTGATCCTCTCATACTTCATCACTTGCAATGAATTTCTTTGTGGTAGAGTCTCATCCAAACCTAGAACTATGACGCATAAGCTCAAAATAGTTGTTGTATCGTTATTTAAACAATTTCAAACAACTTAGGTATTGGGGATAAGTTTTCTAACACCCAAGTTTTTCATTAAGAACAATAAGTATTTTTTTCTGTAATTATCTTACTCAATAAGCCATTACTATCACGCCATCCACAAGTAGCAGCATCAACCATAAGTTTTAGCAACTCATTGCTCTCTTCCGAAGTCCATACTTTATAAACTTTTTATCCTTTCCCTTTCCTTTTTCATTTCCTTGTTGTAAATCTCCCATTGATTACTAAATTGTACATGCAAAAATTATAAACAATTAAAAATAAAATAACCTAAGAAAATATGAGTAGATCTTAAATATTAATCAACCCAGCTCCTCCCATGCATCAAAATGTTGGTTTATTTCAATTCAGTTGGTTCAATTCTCACTACTTTTGGCGTGTCTCACGAGTTCGTTAAAAAGAAAAAGCAAAGAAGAATGCATCTACTGCCAGTTAGTGTAGGAAAATCATTGAGCCGTGCGCAAATAAATGATGAATAGCTTCATAACTGATATAAAAAATGGTAGGCCTCCCAATAAAACTCAAAGTATTTGTTAATAACCATGTATCTCCATAAAATACAGTTTTTGAATTGAAACCCATCCTCCCCCAATAAAAGTAATAATAATAATAAAACTCTTAATAAATTGTGACAAAAAATACCGATGCTACTTGTTAGAATAGACATAATCAGTATGTGACGTTGGTGGTGGAAATACTGATACCCGAGTAATGAAAGTGAGGCAACAGACAAATAAAGGTTTTTTTTGGAAAAATGAGCAGCACATGTGAGGCACTAGGATGACAAGTACTTGATAGCTAGAGACTTTTTTGAGCTATTGGGTAAATTAAAAGAAAAAGCAAAGAAGAATAAAATTGCTTCTACTGCCATCACTGTCAAATGATGGAAAATTTTAAATTTGCAATTGCAACTGGGACCAATAGTTTTGTAATGTATATACATTTTTGTCATTACCCACAAAAGAAATCACAACGTGGCATCACTAGTAAAATTGATTATCTTACATAAATTCATAATAAAAACAGCGTAAAAGCTAGTCGCGGCATTCTATATCATACAAAACAATCACTACTAGAATGGAATATATTGTATGATACACTACTGCAATTGAAAAAAAAAAAAAAATTACTGCTACAATTGATTATCATACATAAATTCATAATAAAAACAAGAAAAGGCAAAAAGAAAAAAGACATACCAGTTTGAGAGGCATTAGGATTCCTTCTTGTCAATTGTTGAAAGTTGAAAAGTTTTTGGAGAGTGGAAGAGAATTGATGAAGTTGGATTTTTATACCCAACACCCAAGAATTTACAAAAGTAGTCTTTAAAAGTCATGGATATTTTTAATATTCCAAACTTTCATATACTCTTTAAAATTTATATTGAATATCTCTTTACTTGTATAGAGCCTTCAAAAATCATGATTAAATACATTTAAATTTTTTAAGTCTATAAAAGTCTATGAAAATATTAAAAAGTCATTATTAAATGCACCCCCCTTTAATTACATATCAGATTTGGGACTTGATTTAAGTCTTCGAGTTTTATTTTTCTATTATTATTATTTTTAACATTAATATATTATAGGTTCGAGTATTATTGGGATCTATCGACTTGAATCATTAATAACACGATCCGAATGAATTTTTTCACAACTAAAAAATAATAACTCCTATTAAAATGAGGACACTGCCCACATCTATGTTTTAATATAATAAAAGTGAGACTAAAACCCTTTTAACTCTTATTAAAAACTGGTTATATTTAAACTCGAAAGTTGGACACTTGGTCAAGTTGTTGTAACTCCCAAGTGTGAGACACGAGGAATGTGATAGTTTGAAGCTCTCATCAAGTGAAAAAAGATATATATATATATATATATTTATATATCAGTTTTTAAAATTTGTTTTTAGGTGTATTTATTTTTATTTTTGGATTGGTATTATCTATTTTATTCTTATTAAACTTTCCGAAATTATTCTCTATTTTTATTTTTTTTTTCTTACGAATGTTCTCTACTTTTACTTGTTCGGGCTTTAACTTTACTTTCTCTTTTGTGTCCTTTGTTTTGATTTGAAAGATATTTGTCTTTGCGAAGAGAAGGATATTATTATTCAAAACTCATTTTAATATATTCAAAAAATTTTAAATTATTAAATTAGTGATGCGTCCACAGAGTCGGATTCTATTAATGCAAAAATTTAAAAACTTGTTAGTGTTTGCTTTAGGCGTCACTGATAGTGACCATTGTATGGTAAGGTATTCTAAAATTCTATTTTAAGACTACTAATTAAAACCACGTACTCATCACTATGATGGTGTCCTTAGAAATGAATGCTTATAATTTATAATCCCAATATAAAATTTTATGGACATCCTGACCCAAGAATTATCCTCACGGACAGAGTATTAAATGCTTTTTGGAAATTATAGTGTTGACCAAGTTTATAGCCTATAATACTATCTTCACCAAAATAGAATATCAACCATCTATTTTCCTCTTTCTAATATATATATTACACAATTAAATCGAGAGATGACACCACTAAAACCCGTAATATCATATCTTTGACGTGAAGGGCATACCATTAAACTGACCTTATCCTATCATCAACCATCTATTATACATTAGATTTTAAACAATAAATGTAATCTAATTGCTTGTTCCATATCTATACTCCAAATTTCATATTTTAATAATATAGCAATAACCATGATCAATGGCATTTGGTCAACGACCGCTCTATGGATAACTACACATATGAGAAAAACAATAAAAAGCTGATGGTGATGACCATTAAAATTTAACAACTTTGATATGAAGTTTCTAAATACCTACTTTGTCATTGTTTAATTGGTAGATGGCAACATCAATTTCTTGACTATTTTGCATCTTTGAGAGCATATCCTGTTACTTTTACTTTTAATGTTTCAAAGCAATCACGGAACTTCCTTTCCTTTTTTTTTTTTTTTTTTTTGTTTGACTATACCTACTTTTTGACTTGAGACATTTTTTAGTAGCCGCCTCCATCTTTAATAATTAAATTGTTCTCAAATTTTAATTAAATTTATGTCCACCGAATGATGTGTAACTTGCAGCTAGCAGATTATTCATTAATAATTTCATATCCTACGAACTTTATTTCTTTTTTTTTTTTCTTAGTTAGTGTTAAAAAAAATGAATTTTTGAATCAACATAAACAATTAATAAATTGAGTTTTTTCCAATCCCGTTAATATTTGAGAAAAAAGAAAATAGTTTACAAAACATAAGGACACGAATTATACTTTTTTATGGTTTTTTGTTTATAAACAATTATTGTTTTTGATTGTAAATTATACTCCCTAAACTAATAGTGTTCAAAAGGACTGATTTTATTTTTTTTTTTATGTTAATTCGAAAATTTATGATAATTTTAATATTATTTTTTAAAATTATTATATTTTATGAATTAGGTTCCTTTCTTACACACAAATATCACCACAACATTTTCTCAAAGAATATATATATATATATATATATAGATATATCACCACAACAGATAATCATCCATATTTTATAGGTTGTTGACAATTGGGATATTTCATGTTAGCAAACTATCATTTATTATAATGTCATTTTTGTCGTTATGTTCATTAAACTAGACCCCTCTACCTCTATATAAATCATTGTTTTTGTCACATAAGGCATCCCATAACATCAACCTGTCTACAAAAAATGACTCACTTGATCACAACTTCCCTCTTGTCATCCCTGCTATTGCTGCTCCTCATCCCCTCTAATGCAACCGTCTTCGAGATCCGGAATGAATGCACGTACCCTGTTTGGGCGGCAGCCTCCCCAGGGGGTGGTCGCCGTCTAAACCGCGGTGAAACATGGAGTCTGAATGTGGCAGCAGGCACAGCCATGGCACGTATATGGGGTCGAACCAATTGCAACTTTGATGCAAGTGGTAGAGGGCGTTGCCAAACCGGGGACTGTGGAGGAGTCCTAGACTGCAAAGCCTGGGGTCAGCCTCCAAACACCCTAGCTGAGTATGCATTGAACCAGTTTGGTAACTTGGACTTCTATGACATATCCTTGGTTGATGGGTTCAATATTCCTATGGACTTCAGCCCAATTACAGGATGGTGTCACAAAATCAAATGCACTGCTGACATCAATGGGCAGTGTCCTAGAGAGTTAAAGGCCCCAGGTGGGTGCAACAACCCCTGCACAGTTTTCAAGACTAATCAATATTGTTGCACCCAAGGGCAAGGTAGCTGTGGACCAACAAATTTCTCTAGGTTTTTCAAGAGTAGGTGTCCTGATGCCTATAGTTACCCTCAGGATGATCCTACAAGCACATTCACATGTCCAAGTGGGACTACTAATTATAGGGTTGTTTTCTGTCCTAGAGGATCACCTCATTTAGAGATGGTGGTTGGAAGTGAGAGTGAGTGAGTGAGTGATGATGTGTAAAATGATACAAGTTTTGAAGGCTTCGAAACTTGTTTAAAATAAGGTATATGTGAACTTATAGTCTGTATGTGGGCTAAATGGTACTCGTGTAAGTTATTGATGTGTTGCACTTAGTTGTGCTTTGTGTGGTGTTTTGATGGAATAATTTATAGACAATAATTGAAATAAAATGTGCGTTTCAGTCTTTGATACATGTTCATGCTTATTGGATGAGGGTGTTCATGTGACGACTAGGTTTTTTTCACATGTATGATATATAATTATTAAATGAGGATCTTCTTTCATCATGATTGATCTATTACTAATTTAAAATAACACATATTATTATCATGTATATATGTTTTTCTTTTGTCGATTGACTGTAAATAAGAATTTATCCAATGAGTTTAATATATGAAAAAACGAAAGCGGAATGAAACTGACAAAAAATATCAAATCAAATAAAATCAGCCGGCTTAGTGTAAATATTATATTCTTATAAGTTTCAGATCGCATGATGTAATTTTAGTAAAAATTTGAACATAAAAAAATATCTCTAATCAATTCAACATCTTCGTCATTATACACAAACCATATTTCCAATTTCATGTTTCGTCAATTAGGGAATATGCTTGGTACTTATGGAATCCAATAACGTTCTTTAAACAATTAAAAAATTAAATGTTTGTAAGTTCTACATTTTAGCATATCTCATTCTCCTATATTTTGTTTTACTATGATAACTCCTCCAATTACAATTTTTTAGTTCCACCCTATAGTGCCGTAAAATGTATCTGCTTATTTATTTATTTTATTTAATTATTTTTTTTGGAACTTGATATTATTTATTTTTGTATAGGCTTGCATGTGTCTTAATGCTGTAAGAGATTGGATCTCTTAATGCTAAATATTACAATGACAAATAGGTAAGTAAAGGTAAGGTTGTAACATTTAACCTGATCCTTCTAAGGATAAGAAGGAACCCAAAAGTAAATGGGTCAAAAAGTATTATTAATGATCAGCCACATATGGATGACCTTTTTACATGGTTACATGATCTCCTTTCATTCATGCATGCATGATATATATAATTCTAAAAAGTATATGTATATTATCATATTACATCTAATAATGAATGTTCACCAATTTGTAAGTGTCCACTTTTCAATTGAACTTTACATATTTCAATCAGCTTTCGTCCTTTTCCAACGTTTTCACATGTATAACATAAAGATGGAAAATCAAAAGTAGCTATTGGTGACAACAGTTTTTGAACTTGGACAAACTCAACCAGTCTTTTGTTTCTTTAAGCAAAGTTTGGCTTTGATGGCCACAAATATCCTTAAAATAGTTTTATTTTTTAAAATTTAAAATTTGAGGTGTTATTGGTCTTGGAAAGAGAGAGAAAATGAGAGAAAACAAACAGTGAGAAAGTTATCAAATATAAAAATAAAATAAAAAATATTAAAAATAAAAACAAAACGCAAGAAGACGATGGAGAGAGAACACAAGGAAGAGAGAACCAATGCGGGGACTAAATAAGTTGACATGAAAAAAAAAAAAAATGTAAGGAAAAAGAAAGAAAGACAGAGAAAATAGAGGTAAAAAATGAGGAAAAAGAGAAAAGTCAAATAAAATGAATATGAAAAAAAAAAAATTGAAAAGGGTATTCTTGTCTCTATAATTGCTAGTGCTAGCAAAATATATCATTTAAGTTTGGATAAAATTAGAAGGGAGAAAATTTAGAAGGGACATAGCTAAATGGCAAGTTTGGAGAATTTCCTTCAATCACAAAATTATCAAAAAAAATTATTACTATTCTTACTGAAACCAAAACTACTTTCTTACACTCCTCAAAAAATTATCAAATAATGCTTCTTTTATAATTTTAAAATAATAATAATAATAATAATAATAATAATAATGCTTCTTTTATATAAACTATTTTGGAGTGGCCCAAAATGATTTAATTATTTGGACCATAAAATAACCCCTCATTGGGTTGGATTAAGGCCAACAATTTGGAAGTACATAAACAGACCTTGGCCTGTAAGTATATTGGAATAGTTCTAGTTGAGTAACTTATAACTACTCACCACAAGTATCATAGTAATACAAGGATGATTATAATGCAATACATGAATTTACATATTCTTAAATAAATATATGAATAAGATTCGGATTCTAAGGCATTGAAAAGTATTTCAACAATCACTACTTTGTATACAAAATTGCTAGAGGCTTTGTTGGAGCATGAGCTCGACAATTGCTTGAAATCAAGCTGACCAGATAAGATGACCTATCGATGGAAATAAAAAATTTAACTAATCAGTATAATGTGATATGCAAAAAGAAATTCATACAAGAAAAAGCATAATATTAAGTTCATAATGATTCATGATCATGTGTATAAACTACAATCACAAAACAAACATCTGCGTAGTATCAATAAAGGGTAGAAAACTAATATGATCATATTGGCCGAAGTGGAGTTGGCGGTACCGCAGAAGGATGAGAAGGAGGAGGAGGAGGAGGAGGGCTTTTGAAATTAGTAGGGTTATTATTAGACACGAGGGTTGATTGTATTTGTGTCTAGTAATGATCTTTTACTAAATTGAGTTCTCTCAAACTTTTAAATATCTTGTGACACGTGATTATCTTTTATTATTAGTTTAGATTTTTCTTACTATTATATAAAGATCCTTCCAAATTCTTTTTAATCATTTTATAATCAGAGTTCAGTATTGATTATGAATATACAATTCATATAAAATTTTTTTGAATTATTAGTTATTACATTCTAAAATCATGTCTCAACCAAGTTTTCCCATCCACCATAAATATCCATATGGAAGTCTTAAAGGATTTAATAGGAGCTTAATTATGCTAACAATTATCTGACATCAACTTCACAGAAATTGACCAATTGATGGAAACAATTTCATCTCAAAAATCACATATAAATACGCAAATAGAAATCTTTTAAGATCATTCATGTAACTTATTATCTATGATACGCAGTGATGAAAATCATACACCAACAGCAAAGCACAAAAACAGCAAACAACAAACAAAAACACTTGTAACTTATTACATTGTTTAAACAAATCAATAAAAGGCTATCAAGCTAAGAATATGATATTGGTGGAGGTGGTGACCTTGATGGTGGTGGTGGTGCCACTGGAAGAAGAGGATGAGGTTGAATACGAGTACTAGCCCTCGGTGAAGGTGGTGGTGACCTACTACTCTTCCGATGCTGATCTACCTTCATCTTATTAACAATTGCATGACCTTTATATTATGCCATGATCAACAATGTTTTTCAAACAATTACAACCATAATACAGCTTCAAACCTCTAGTGGGAACATGGTCTTGACATGAAATCAAATTCAGAGAATTGACCGAGTGTTGGGAATCTTACTATTAAGCAATATTAAAATTCATACAAGAAAAAAAAAAAAGGCAGAGAGTAGCATCCCTGCTAGTACACGTTTTACATACTAAAAAGTTTGTAACTAGTAAGTAGGCGGAGGACGACAAGGAGGAGGCACGCACTGCGGTGGTGGTGGTACACGAGGAGGCTTGTAGTGAGGAGGAAGGTTGAGCCTAGGTGATGGTGGTGATGGTCTACGAATAGTCCTCTTGTCGGCTGCTTTCAACTTGTGAGAAAATCCATCAAGAGAAGACCCAGAAACAAGTGCAGCTTCAGTGACATGTGACAGCAGCAAGCCGTGGACCAAAATGAAAACAAGCAATTGTGAACTGGAATGCATTTTTTTTGTCCCTGTCAATGAAGTATGAGCTACAAGTTATGCGTTGTAAAGTGGATGAATATCCACTATTATTTATTTTATTAAATAAATTATAAGTGGTCCAAGATGAGGCAATTCTGATTGGATGATATATTGACAAAGTCAATAACCGTGGCTTGGTTGACAACTTGCTTACCTAATTGTTTTATGCGATCAGATCAAATTCAAGAGCAATTTTGTTATTCCATTCTCTCTCTCTCTCTCTCTCTCTCTCTCTCGTATTCGTATATTTACTTTAGTCATTTCTTTTGATTTACAACACTTCATTCTTGTTTTTTGGATTACAATACATTATCAATACGATCTAGTAAGTAAATAGATTATTATTATAAGTTATTTATTTACTGTTTATATTTATTTATTTATATATAATTATTCTTGTAAGTTTGGCTATACTGACGATGTAATATATGATTTTGTCGACTTTATAAATGTAAGGCCCTGCCAACTATGTATGTGATTATACTAGCCTTATTTATTGCTATACATTATATGTACGATTTTACAGATTTTATTCTTTACTATTATTATTATACATTATCAGAATCTGAAGTTCTGAATAAATTCAATCAAAACCTGAAGTTCTAAATTTCAATTAATAGGATTTGAAGTTTTAAAGTTTAATTTATTGAAACCTAAAGTTTTAAATCTATATTATTAAAACCCGAAGGTGTCATGATTTTAGACTTGAAGTTCTAAAAAATATATATGAGATTTTTGGGAACTTGAAGTTCCATATATATTCATAAAAGAATTTATTACAAATTTTCTTTGAATATAATGTTAATATAGTAGTTACCACTTTGGTCATGTCACTAATTATGTTAATTTTTGTGTCTTTCTTTTAGAAATTATGTTAGTACACAATTGTGTACCTTATTAGGTGGAAGATAACTTTTTTACTTTATATTTTGTTAAACTTTTTTACTTTATATTTTGTTATTATGAATACTAACATATGGTTTCTTTAATGAAAGACGAATACGGATAAATTATCTATTTTCAAAAGGGAAGGTGAAAATTGTTGGGATTTGTATTCTAAGAGCTTGTAATTATGTAAATGGTTTTATGAATTTTTAATAAAGTATTCATTTCATTCAATTTATATATTTTTGCAAAAATTGTATATTTCATGAGAAACATCCTTGATTACTGATGTAATTTCAAACTAAGTGTATAAGTGTTATATACAAGCAAATTTAGTTTGAGGTAAGTAATCTAAAGAGTCCGTAGAAAACAAACGAAGTTGGGTACTTCATTTATGATAAATCTACAGCTGCGATCCTTTTCGTATTTGATACAATAATTTTATCCGAGACTGTTCATATGGTGACATGGAAATGAAGGTACCTTATATAAAGATTGTATAAGACTGGACCACGATAAACATAAGTCTATAAATAATATTCGTTAAACTTAAATATTCATATTTATTAACCAGATGATCATATATGAATTGATCTTAATTCTGAGTGTATTATGGACTCCTGCTTGTTGAATTATTTCCTTTGATTTACATAGATGAGATCGATGTAGATACCCGATCAATAACTTTATACTTTGGGGATATGACTTAATAAATAGTTGGGAATATTTTATACAATAATAGAATCTACTCTTTCTTTCAAAAATAGTTCTCTTAAGGGTTGATTTAAGTCTTCAACAATAAAAGTGCTCAATTTTCTGTTCATAGGTAAACAGAAAGATAAATTATAATATCATTTTTGTCGGCATATTCATTAAACTAGACCTTTCTACCTCTATATAAATCATTGTTTTTGTCACATAAGGTATCCCATAACATCAACCTGTCTACAAAAAATGACTCACTTGATCACAACTTCCCTCTTGTCATCCCTGCTATTGCTCCTCCTCATCCCCTCTAATGCAACCGTCTTCGAGATCCGGAATGAATGCACGTACCCCGTTTGGGTCGTAGCCTCCCTAGGGGGTGGTCGCCGTCTAATCCGCTATGAAACATGGAGTTTGAATGTGGCAGCCGGCACAGCCATGGCACGTATATGGGGTCGAACCAATTGCAACTTTGATGCAAGTGGTAGAGGACGTTGCCAAACCGGGGACTGTGGAGGAGTCCTAAACTGCAAAGCCTGGGGTCAGCCTCTAAACACCCTAGCTGAGTATGCATTGAACCAATTTGGTAACTTGGACTTCTATGACATATCCTTGGTTGATGGGTTCAATATTCCTATGGAGTTCAGCCCAATTACAGGAGGGTGTCACAAAATCAAATGTACTACTGACATCAATGGGCAGTGTCCAAGAGAGTTAAAGGCCCCAGGTGGCTGCAACAACCCATGCACAGTTTTCAAGACTAATGACTATTGTTGCACCCA
Source organism: Nephelium lappaceum (assembly GCA_021234005.1). Lineage (NCBI taxonomy): Eukaryota > Viridiplantae > Streptophyta > Magnoliopsida > Sapindales > Sapindaceae > Nephelium > Nephelium lappaceum. The sequence continues at coordinate 13,391,416 of CM037998.1, read as the reverse complement.
AGGGCAAGGTAGCTGTGGACCAACAAATTTCTCTAGGTTTTTCAAGAGTAGGTGTCCTGATGCCTATAGTTACCCTCCGGATGATCCAAAAAGCACATTCACATGTCCAAGTGGGACCACTAATTATAGGGTTGTTTTCTGTCCTAGAGGATCACCTCATTTAGAGATGGTGGTTGGAAGTGAGAGAGAGTAAGTGAGTGATGATGTGTAAAACGATACAAGTTTTGAAGGCTTTGAAACTTGTTTAAAATAAGGTATATGTGAACTTATAGTTTGTATGTGGGCTAAATGGTACTCGTGTAAGTTGTTGATGTGTTGCACCTAGTTGTGCTTTGTGTGGTGTTTTGATGGAATAATTTATAGACAATAATTGAAGCAAAATGTGTGTTTCAGTCTTTGATATATGTTCATGCTTTTTGGATGAGGGTGTTCATGTGACGACTAGGTTTTTTTCACATGTATGATATATAATTATTAAATGAGGATCTTCTTTCATCATGATTGATCTATTACTAATTTAAAATAATACATATTATTATCATATATATATATATATGTTTTTCTTTTGTCGATTGACTGTAAATAAGAATTTATCCAATGAGCTTAATATGTGAAAAAACGAAAGTGGAATGAAACTGACAAAAAATATCAAATCAAATAAAATCAGCCGGCTTAGTGTAAATATTATATTCTTGTAAGTTTCAGATCGCATGATGTGATTTTAGTAAAAATTTGAACATAAAAAAATATCTCTAATCAATTCAACATCTTCGTCATTATACACAAACCATATTTCCAATTTCATGTTTCGTCAATTAGGGAATATGCTTGGTACTTATGGAATCCAATAACGTTCTTTAAACAATTAAAAAATTATATGTTTGTAAGTTCTACATTTTAGCATATCTCTTTCTACTATATTTTGTTTTGATATGATAACTCCTCCGATTACAATTTTTTAGTTCCACCCTATAGTGCCATAAAATGTATCTGCTTATTTATTTATTTTATTTTATTATTTTTTTTGAAACTTGATATTATTTATTTTTGTATAGGCTTGCATGTGTCTTAATGCTGTAAGAGATTGGATCTCTTAACGCTAAATATTACAATGATAAATAGGTAATTAAGCAAAGGTAAGGTTGTCACATTTAACCTGATCCTTCTAAGGATAAGAAGGAACCCAAAAGTAAATGGGTCAAAAAGTATTATTAATGATCAGCCACATATGGATGACCTTTTTACATGGTTACATGATCTCCTTTCATTCATGCATGCATGATATATATATTATTCTAAAAGTATATGTATATTATCATATTACATCTAATAATGAATCTTCACCAATTTGTAAGTGTCCACTTTTCAATTGAACTTTTACACATTTCAATCAGCTTTCCTCCTTTTCCAACGTTTTCACATGTATAACATAGAGGTGGAAAATCAAAAGTAGCTATTGGTGACAACAGTTTTTGAACTTGGACAAACTCAACGAGTCTTTTGTTTCTTTAAATAAAGTTTGGCTTTGATGGCCACAAATATCCTTAAAATAGTTTTATTTTTTAAAATTTAAAATTTAAGGTGTTATTTGTTTTGGAAAAAGAGAGAAAATGAGAGAAAACAAACAGTGAGAAAGTTATCAAATATAAAAATAAAAATAAAAACAAAAACGCAAGAAGACGATGAAGAGAGAACACAAGGAATAGAGAACCAATGCGGAGACTAAATAAATTGACATGAAAAAAAAAAATGTAAGGAAAAAGAAAGAAAGCCAGAGAAAATAGAGGTAAAAAATGAGAAAAAAGAGAAAAGTCAAATAAAATGAATATGAAAAAAAAAAAATTGAAAAGGGTATTCCTGTCTCTATAATTGCTAGTGCTGGCAAAATATATCATTAAGTTTGGATAAAATTAGAAGGGAGAAAATTTAGAAGGGACACAGCTAAATGGCAAGTTTGGAGAATTTCCTTCAATCACAAAATTATCAAAAAAATTATTAATATTCTTACTGAAACGAAAACTACTTCCTTACACTCTTCAAAAAAATTATCAAATAATGCTTCTTTTATAATTTCAAAATAATAATAATAATGCTTCTCTTATATAAACTATTTTGGAGTGGCCCAAAATGATTTAATTATTTGGGCCATAGAAAAAGCCCTCATTGGGTTCGATTAAGGCCAACAATTTGAAAGTATATGAACAGACCTTGGCCTGTAGATATATTAGAATACTTCTTGTTGTAACTGATAACTACTCACCACAAGTATCATAGTAATACAAGGATGATTATAATGCAATAAATGAATTTACATATTCTTAAATAAATATATGAATAAGATTTGAATTCTAAGGCATTGAAAAGTATTTCAACAATCACTACTTTGTATACAAAATTGCTAGAGGTTTTGTTGGAGCATGAGCTCGACAATTGCTTCAAATCAAGCTGACTAGATAAGATGACCTATCGATAGAAATAAAAAATTTAACTAATCAATATAATATGATATGCAAAAACGAAATTCATACAAGAAAAAACATAATATTAAGTTCCTGATTATTCATGATCATGTGTATAAACTACAATCACAAAACAAACATCTGCGTAATATCAACAAAGGGTAGAACACTAATATGATCATATTGGCCAAAGCGGAGCTGGCGGTACTGCAGAAGGAGGAGGAGGAGGAGGAGGAGGAGGGCTTTTGAAATGAGTAGGGTTATTATTAGACACGAGAGTTGATTGTATTTGTGTCTAGTAATGATCTTTTACTAAATTGAGTTCTCTCAAACTTTTAAAAATCTTGTGACACGTGATTACCTTTTATTATTAGTTTAGATTTTTGTTACTATTATATAAAGATGCTTCCAAATTCTTTTTAATCATTTTATAATCAGAGTTCAGTATTGATTATGAATAAACAATTCATATAAAATTTTTTTGAATTATTAGTTATTACATTCTAAAATCATGTCTCAACCAAGTTTTCCCATCCACCATAAATATCCATATGGAAGTTTTAAAGGATTTAATAGGAGCTTAATTATGTTAACAATTATCTGACATCAACTTCACAGAAATTGACCAATTGATGGAAACAATTTCATCTCAAAAATCACATATAAATACGCAAATAGAAATCTTTTAAGATCATTCATGTAACTTATTATCCATGATACGCAATGATGAAAATCATACACCAACAGCAAAGCACAAAAACAGCAAACAACAAACAAAAACACTTGTAACTTATTACATTGTTTAAATAAATCAATAAAAGGGTATCAAGCTAAGAATATGATATTGGTGGAGGTGGTGACCTTGATGGTGGTGGTGGTGCCACTGGAAGAAGAAGATGAGGTTGAATACGAGTACTAGCCCTCGGTGAAGGTGGTGGTGACCTACTACTCTTCCGATGCTGATCTACCTTCATCTTATTAACAATTGCATGACCTTTATATTATGCCATGATCAACAATGTTTTTCAAACAATTACAACCATAATACAGCTTCAAACCTCTAGTGGGAACATGGTCTTGACATGAAATCAAATTCAGAGAAATTGACCGAGTGTTGGGAATCTTACTATTAAGCAATATTAATTCATACAAGAAAAAAAAAAAAAAAAGGCAGAGTAGCATCCCTGCTAGTACACGTTTTACATAGTAAAAAGTTTGTAACTAGTAAGTAGGCGGAGGACGACAAGGAGGAGGCACGCACTGCGGTGGTGGTGGTGCACGAGGAGGCTTGATAGGAGGCTTGTAGTGATGAGGAGGAAGGTTGAGCCTAGGTGATGGTGGTGATGGTCTACGAATAGTCCTCTTGTCGGCTGCTTTCAACTTGTGAGAAAATCCATCAAGAGAAGACCCAGAAACATGTGCAGCTTCAGTGACATGTGACAGCAGCAAGCCGTGGACCAAAATGAAAACAAGCAATTGTGAACTGGAATGCATTTTTTTTTGTCCCTATCAATGAAGTATGAGCTACAAGTTATGCGTTGTAAAGTGGATGAATATCCACCATTATTTATTTTATTAAATAAATTATAAGTGGTCCAAGATGAGGCAATTCTGATTGGATGATATATTGACAAAGTCAATAACTGTGGCTTAGTTGACAACTTGCTTACCTAATTGTTTTATGCGATCAGATCAAATTCAAGAGCAATTTTATTATTCTTTTATTATTCCATTCTCTCTCTCTCTCTCTCTCTCTCTCTCTCTCTCTCGTATATTTACTTCAGTCATTTCTTTTGATTTACAACACTTCTTTGTTTTTTTGGATTACAATACATTACCAGTACGATCTAGTAAGTAAATAGATTAGTATTGTAAGTTATTTATTTACTGTTTATATTTATTTATTTATATATAATTATTCTTGTAAGTTTGGTTATACCGACGATGTAATATATGATTCTATCGACTTTATAAATATATGACCTTGCCAACTATATATGTGATTATACTAACCTTATTTATTGCTATACATTATATGTATGATTTACATATTTTATTCTTTACTATTATTATTATACATTATCATAATCTGAAGTTCTGAATAAATTCAATCAGAACTTGAAGTTCTAAATTTCAATTATTAGGACTTGAAGTTTTAAAATTTAATTTTTTGAAACCTAAAGTTTTAAATCTATATTATTAAAACCCAAAGGTGTCATGATTTTAGACTTGAAGTTCTAAAAAATATATATGAGATTTTTGGGAACTTGAAGTTCCATATATATTCATAAAAGAATTTATTACAAATTTTCTTTGAATATAATGTTAATATAGTAGTTACCACTTTGGTCATGTCACTAATTATGTTAATTTTTGTGTCTTTCTTTTAGAAATTATGTTAGTACACAATTGTGTGCCTTATTAGGAGGAAGATAACTTTTTTACTTTATATTTTGTTGTTATAATACACTAACATATGGTTTCTTTAATGAAAGACGAATGCCGATAAATTATCTATTTTCAAAAGGGAAGGTGAAAATTATTGGGGTTTGTACCCTAAGAGTATGTAATTATATAAATGGTTTTATAAATTTTTAATAAAGTATTAATTTCATTCAATTTATATATTTTTGCAAAAATTGTACATATCATAAGAAACATCATTGATTACTGATGTAATTTCAAACTAAGTGTACAAGTGTTATATACAAGCAGATTTAGTTTAAGATAAGTAATTTAAAGAGTCTGTAAAAAACAAACGAAGTTGGGTACTTAGTTTATGGTAAATCTACAGCTACGGTCACTTTTGTATTTGAAACGACAATCTTATCCGAGATTGTTCATATAATGACATGGAAATGGAGGTACCTTACATAAAGATTATATAGGACTATACCACGATAAACATAAGTCTCTAAATAATATCTGTTAAACTTAAATATTCATATTTATCAACCAGATGATCATATATGACTTGATCTTAATTCTGAGTGTATTATGGACTCCTGCTTATTGAATTATTTCCTTTGATTTATATAGATGAGATCGGTGTAGATACCCGATCAATAACTTTATATTTTGGGGATATGACTTAGTAAATAGTTGGGAACATTCTATACAATAATAGAATCCACTCCTTTTTACGAGAAGTAAAAAAGTAGTTCTCTTAAGGGTTGATTTAGGTTTTAAACAATAAAAGTGCTCAACTTTCTGTTTAAAGGTAAATAGAAAGATAAATTATAATATCATTTTTGTGGTTATATTCAGTAAACTAGACCCCTCTACCTCTATATAAATCATTGTTTTTGTCACATAAGGTATCCCATGACATCAACCTATCTACAAAAAATGACTCACTTGATCACAATTTCCCTCTTGTCATCCCTGCTATTGCTCCTCCTCATCCCCTCTAATGCAACCGTCTTCGAGATTCGGAATGAATGCACGTACCCTGTTTGGACGGCAGCCTCCCTAGGGGGTGGTTGCTGTCTAAACTGCGGTGAAACATGGAGTCCGAATGTGGAAGCAGGCACAGCCATGGCACGTGTATGGGGTTGAACCAGTTGCAACTTTGATGCAAGTGGTAGAAGACGTTGCCAAACCGAGGACTGTGGAGGAGTCCTAGACTGCAAAGCCTGGGGTCAGCCACCAAACACCCTAGCTGAGTATGCATTGAACCAGTTTGGTAACTTGGACTTCTATGACATATCTTTGGTTGATGGGTTCAATATTCCTATGGAGTTCAGCCCAATTACAGGAGGGTGTCACAAAATCAAATGCACTGCTGACATCAATGGGCAGTGTCCTAGAGAGTTAAAGGCCCCAGGTGGGTGCAACAACCCATGCACAGTTTTCAAGACTAATCAATATTGTTGCACCCAAGGGCAAGTTAGTTGTGGACCAACAAATTTCTCTAGGTTGTTCAAGAGTAGGTGTCCTGATGCCTATAGTTACCCTCAGGATGATCCTACAAGCACATTCACATGTCCAAGTGGGACTACTAATTATAGGGTTGTTTTCTGTCCTAGAGGATCACCTCATTTAGAGATGGTGGTTGGAAGTGAGAGTGAGTGAGTGATGATGATGTGTAAAATGATACAAGTTTTGAAGGCTTTAAAACTTGTTCAAAATAAGGTATATGTGAATTTATAGTCTGTAAGTGGGCTAAATGGTACTCGTTCAAGTTGTTGATGTGTTGCACTTAGTTGTGCTTTGTGTGGTGTTTTGATGGAATAATTTATTGACAATAATTGAAATAAAATGTGTGTTTCAGTCTTTGATATATGTTCATGCTTATTGGATGAGGGTGTTCATGTGACCACTAGGTTTTTTTCACATGTATGAAATATAATTATTAAATCAGGATCTTCTTTCATCATGATTGATCTATCACTAATTTAAAATAATTATCATGCACATATATATATAGAAATTTCTTTTGTCGATTGACTGTAAATAATAGTTTTTCCAATGAAACTTAATATATGAAAAAAGGAAAGTGGAATGAAACTGACAAAAAATATCAAATCAAATAAAATCAGCCGGCTTAATGTAAATATTATATTAATTCCTATAAATTTCATATCTCATGATGTAATTTTAGTAAAAATTTGAACATAAAAAATATCTCTAATCAGTTCAGCATCTTCGTCATTATACACAAACCATATTTCCAATTTCATGTTTCGTCAATTAGGGAATATGCTTGGTACTTATGGAATCCAATAACATTCTTTAAACATTTAAAAAATTAAACGTTTGGAAGTTCTACATTTTAGCATATCTCATCCTCATATATTTTGTTTTAATATGATAACTCCTCCAATTACAATTTTTTAGTTCCACCTGCCATAAAATGTATCTTCTTATTTATTTATTTTATTTTATTATTTTTTTTGGAACTTGATATTATTTATTTTTGTATAGGCTTGCATGTGTCTTAATGCTGTAAGAGATTGGATCTCTTAATGCTAAATATTACAATGATAAATAGGTAAGCAAAGGTAAGGTTGTTACATTCAAACTATTTGGGAGTGGCCCAAAATGATTTAATTATTTGGGCCATAAAATAACCCCTCATTGGGTTGGATTAAGGCCAACAATTTGAAAGTATATAAACAGACCTTGCTCTGTAGATATATTAGAATAGTTCTTGTTGTAACTTATAACTACCACAAGTATCATAGTAATACAAGGATGATTATAATGCAATAAATGAATTTACATATTCTGAAATAAATATATGAATAAGGTTCGGATTCTAAGGCATTGAAAAGTATTTCAACAATCACTACTTTGCATACAAATTTTGCTAGAGGCTTTGTTGGAGCATGAGCTCGACAATTGCTTGAAATCAAACTGACCAGATAAGATGACCTATTGATGGAAATAATAAATTTAACTTATCAGTATAATATGATATGTAAAAATGAAATTCATACAAGAAAAGCATAATATTAAGTCACTGATGATTCATGATTGTATAAACTACAATCACAAAACAAACATCTGCGTAGTATCAATAAAGGGTAGAAAACTAATATGATCATATTGGTCGAAGCGGAGTTGGTGGTACCGCAGAAGGAGGAAGAGGAGGAGGACTTTTGAAATGAGTAGGGTTATTTTTTGACACGAGGGTTGATTGTATTTGTGTCTAGTAATGATCTACTAACTTAAGTTCTCTCAAATTTTTAAAGATCTCAAACTTTTAAAGATCTTATGACACGTGATTATCTTCTATTATTAGTTTAAATTTTTGTTATTATTATATAAAGATGCTTCCAAATTCTTTTTAATCATTTTACAATCAGAGTTCAGTATTGATTCTGAGTATACAAATCATACAAAATATTTTTGCATTATTAGTTATTACATTCTAAAATCATGTCTCAACCAAGTTTTCCCAACCACCATAAATATCCATATGGAACTCTTAAAGGATTTAATATGAGCTTATTTATGTTAACAATTATCTGAAATCAAGTTCACAGAAATTGACCAATTGATGGAAACAATTTCATCTCAAAAATCACATATAAATACACAAATAGGAATCTTTTCAGATCATTCATGTAACTTATTATCAATGATACGCAATGATGAAAATCATACACCAACAGCAAAGTACAAAAACAGCAAACAACAAACAAACACTTGCAACTTATTACATTGTTTAAATAAATCAATAAAAGGGTATCAAACTAAGAATATGAGATTGGCGGAGGTGGTGACCTTGACGATGGTGGTGGTGCCACTGAAAGAAGAGGATGAGGTTGTTGAATACGAGTACTAGCCCTCGGTGAAGGTGGTGGTGACCTACTACTCTTCCGATGCTCTACCTTCAACTTATTAACAATTGTATGACCTTTATATTATGGCAGGATCAACAATGTTTTTCCAACAGTTACAACCATAATACAGCTTCAAGCCTCTAGTGGGAACATAGTCTTGACATGAAATAAAATTCAGAAAAATTGACCAAGTGATGGGAATCTTACTATTAAGCAATGTTAAAATTCATACAAGAAAAAAAAGGCGGAGTAGCATCCCTGCTAGTACACGTCTTACATACTAAATAGTTTGTAACTAGTAAGTAGGCGGACGACAAGGAGGAGGAGGAGGCACGAACCGCGGTGGTGGTGGTGAAGGAGGAGGGCTCTTGAAGTGAATAGGAGAGTTGAGCTTAGGTGGTGGTGGTGGTGGTCTACGAATAGTCCTCTTGTTGACTACTTCCAACTTGTGAGAAAATCCATCGAGAGATGACCCAGAAACATGTGCAGCTTCTGTGACATGTGCGAGCAGCAGGCCGTAGACCAAAATGGAAACAACCAATTGTGAACTGGAATGCATTTTTCTTTTTCTTTTGTTCCTATCAATGCAGTATGGACTACAAGGCATGTGTTGTAAAGTGGATGAATATCCACCATTAGTTATTAGATAAATTATAAGTGGTCCAAGATGAGGCAATTCTCATTGGATGATATATTGGCAAAGTCAATAACTGTGGTTTAGTTGACGAGTTGCTTACCTAATTGTTTTGCGTGATCGGATCAAATCCAAGAGCAATTTTACTGTTCCATTTTCGCCCTCCGTCTCTCTCTCCCTCGTGGTCTTATATTTACTTCAGTCAATTTTTTCTTTATTTACAGCACTTCATTTCTTTTGGATTACAACACGTTATTAGCACGATCTAGTAAATAAATAAATTATTATTGTGAGTTATTTATTTACTACTCATAGTTATTTATTTATATACAATTATTTTAATAAGTCTGACTATGCCGACTCCATAATGTATAACTCTGTCAACTCCATAAATGTATGGCTCTGCTAACTATAAATATGATTATACTAACTTTATTTATTGTTATACATTATATGTGCAGCTCTATAGATTTTATTTGTTACTATTATTACTATACATTATCAGAATTTAAAATTCTGAATAAATTCAATCAAAACCTGAAGTTCTAAATTTTAATTAATAGAACTTAAAGTTTTAAAGTTTAATTTATTGAAACTTGAAGTTCTGAATCTATATTATTAAAATCTAAAGGTATCACTTGAAGTTCTAAAACGTATGTTTGAGATTTTTGGGAACTTGAAGTTCCATGTATTTTCATAAAAGAATTTATTACAAATTTTCTTTGAATATAATATTAATATAGTATTTACCATTTTGGTCATGTCACTAATTATGTTAATTTTTGTGTCTTTCTTTTAGGAATTATGTTAGCGCACAATTTTATACCTTCTTAGGAGGGAGATAACTTTTTTACTTTATATTTTGTTATTATTATGTACTAATATATGGTTTCTTTAATGAAAGATGGATATGGATAAATTATCTATTTTTAGAAGGGAAGATGAAGATATGTGTATTATAGACAGTGCAACAACACATGTTATTCTTCAGAATAAAAAATATTTCTCAAATTTGTCAATGATCAAAGGTAAGGTAAATACTATATCAGGTCCTACAGGTTTATTAAAAGGTTCTGGAAGAGTCATTATATATAAATAGTACGAAATGATACTAAATTATATATAAATAGTGTATTATACTCAAGTAGATCCAAAAGAAATCTACTCAGTTTTAAATATATACGTAGTAACGGATATCATATTGAAACCACAAATAACAAGAATATTGAATGTCTATGCATCACTAAACTTATTTGAGGCCAAAAGCTTATTTTAGAAAAACTCAAAACTTTCTCATCTAAATTGTATTATACTATTATAAAATCAATTGAAACTTATGTAGTTTTAACCCTGAAGCTCTCAAAACCAGCAACATTTCAACTTTGGCATAACCATCTTGATTATCCAAGATCTATAATGATGCATAGAATTATTCAAAATTCATACGGACACCCATTAAAAAACTTGAAGATTTTATTATCCAATGAAAATATATGCATTATTTGTTCACAAAGAAAATTGGTTGTTAAACCATCCATTTCTAAGGTTGGTTTTGAGTCTCTATCTTTTCTACAAAGAATTCAAGAAGACATATTTGAACCTATTCATCCACCAAGCAAACCATTTCATTATTTTATGGTATTAATTGATGCATTAAGATGGTCACATGCATATTTGTTGTCTAGTCATAATATTGTTTTTACTGAATTGCTTGCTCAAATTATTAAACTTCGAACACAATTTTCAAATTATCCAATTAAGAGCATACGATTAGATAATGTTAATGAATTTACATCAAAAATATTTGATGATTATTATGCATCGGTTAGAATTGATGTTGAACATCCAGTTCCATATGTCCAAACCCAAAATGGTTTAGAAGAATCATTCATCAAACGCATCTAGACAATTGCAACAATTTTGTTATTGCAAACAAAATTACTAGTTTCTGTCTAGGTACATGTTGTTTTACATACAACAACATTGATTCGCCTTAGGTTTGTAGCCTATCACCAATAATCTGTATCACAGTTTGTGTTTAGGCACCAACCTGATATTTCTCATTCATGCATTTTTTGCTGTGTTATACAAGTTCCCATGCTTCTCCTCAATAAACTAAAATCAGACCTCAACTTTGTTTAAGGATATATGTTGGTTTTAATTCATCTTCAATTATCAGATTTCTTAAGTTATTGACAATTGATCTTTTTAATGACCGTTTTGCAATTGTCATTTTGATAAGACAACTTTCCCACCATAGGGGGAGGAAAATTTTCTCTTGAAGAGAAACATGAGAAAAAAGACACTATTGGAGAGAAAAATGAATTTTCATGGAATATGGCAACAATTTTTCATTTAGATCCTTGTACCACCCAATGTGAAAATAAAGTATGAAAGATAGTCAATCTTGAGATGATTGCAAATCAGTAGTCAGGTGCATTTACATATACTGCTAGAATAACAAAATCATATATATCAGCTGACGATGCACTAGCTAGAATAATTATTCCTATAGAACAATGTAATTAGAATGCAGCAAATGAATCTACTGCACGTCAGAAGCATGGTAAGCCAGTTGGCTCAAAAGATAGTATTTCCTAGAAGCGGAGAATGAAAAATCACGATTCTATTGAAAATAATACTCAAGCTACAAAATCCACATTCTTTGAAAAATTATCATCAGAAGAGTTACCAGTACCCGAGGAGACTAAAACCCTCAAAGAGATACAAACTTTTATAAGGCTACAAATTTCTAAAAATGAGGAGATTTCAATGAATTATGCAGAAGATATGTGAAATCGTGATGAAACAATCATCGATGATATATTTTCATATACAGTAGTTATCAAAATTATAAATGATGATTATGAGCCATATACGGTTGATGAATGTCGACAAAGACATGATTGGCCTAAATGAAAAGATGCAATTAAAGCAGAATTGTGTTCTTTAGCCAAATGTAAAGTATTTGAACCTGTAGTCTAAACATCTGAAGACATCAAACTTGTTGGATACAAATGGGTATTTGTACAGAAACGCAATAAGAAAAATAAAATTATAGGATATAAAGCAAGGTTTGCTACACAAGGTTTTTTATAGAGACCCGGAATTGATTATAATGAAACGTATTTACCTGTGATGAATACAATTACTTTGAGATTTTTAATAAGTTTTACAATCTTAGAACGGCTCCAAATGTGTCTTATGGATGTAGTGAGAGCATATTTATATGGGTCACTTGATATAAATATTTACATGAAAATTCCTAAAGAATTTAAAATGTCTAAAGCATATAAATCAAAAGCTAACAATGTTTATTCAATTAAGTTGCAAAAGTCTTTGTATAGATTAAAACAATCCAGGCGAACGTGGTATAATTGCCTTAGCGAATATTTGATAAATAAAGGATATATTAATAATCCTATATGTCTATATGTGTTCATAAAGAAATCAGAACCTGGATTTGCAATTGTGCAGTATATGTCGATAACATAAATTGAATTGGAACTTCTGAAGAGCTTCGAATAACTGTTGAATATTTGAAAAGAAAATTTGAGATAAAAGACTTAGAGTAAACAAAATATTGTCTCAGCCTGGAGATTGAGCATAAATCACATTGAATACTTATCCATCAAAGAGCATATATTGAAAAAAATCCTAAAACATTTCAACATGGATAAAGTTCATCCTTTAAGTACCTCTATGGTTGTTCGATCTCTTAATTCTAAAAATGATCCATTTCAACCTAAAAAATGTAACGAACAGATATTTGGTCCAAAAGTATCATATCTAAGTGTAATTTGTGTTTTATTGTATTTAGCACAATATATTAAACTTGATATTGCTTTTTTAGTTAATTTATTGATCAGGTTCAGCTCTAAACCAAGACGACGTTATTGGAATGAAATCAAATATATTTTTTGTTATCTTTGTAAAACAATAGATTTGGGGTTATTCTATTCAAGATATGCTAGTGGTGAGGTTTGATTAGTCATGCTAATGCTGAATATCTTTCAAATCCTCATAAGACTCATTCACAAACTGACTATCTTTTTATTTATAATGATACACTAATTTCATGGTGCTCCACAAAATAGACTTCTGTTGCTATATCATCCATCCATTCTGAAATTCTTGCACTTCATGAAGCAAGTCGAGAATGTAAATGATTGAGATCTATCAATCATATTCAAAATCTATGAGAACTACCTATTGTATCAAATTCCCCAACAATCAGATATGAAGATAATGTTGCATGCATAGCTCAAAAAAAAGGAGGATACATCAAGGGAGATAAAACTAAACATATCTCACCAAAGTTCTTTTATATTTATGAGCTCCAACAAAACCAGCAGATTGATGATAAATAAGTCCGCTCTACGTATAATCTTACAAACTTATTCACCAAAACATTACCAACATCAACATTTGAGAAATTGACTTATGATATAGGAACGCATCGATCATATAACCTATTGATGGCACGTAAATGGGGTCGAACCAATTGCAACTTTGATGCAAGTGGCAGAGGGCGTTGCGAAACTTAGACGTATAATTTATTCAAGGAACCAAGTGCATATGGGGCCGTGAAAGATCAAATGCACTTGTCAGCAAAGAAATATGCTCACGACACTTGGCTACAAACTTAGACGTATAATTTATTCAAGGAACCAAGTGTCACGAATTTGTGAATAATTATGGCTGAATCACTTTGCAAATGAAATAGATGATAAACACCTGTATTATATGGGTCATGCATGTCAAAGATACATTGATTACATCATTTACCCTTCAAAATAGGGTCTGAATCCCCCACCCCCGTCCAGTTATGCACAAAAATCCCAAATAGATGTAATAATATATTATTGTACATTGAACATATATTTGATTTGAACATTGGACGTCGTTCGTCTGGAAAATTCCCACGACCTCCTAACCTTTTATTTCTCTTACTAGAAATGTGATATTTCTCTGACGACCACTCAATTGAATCAATTCCACTACACTTCAGATAATTATTCGATCCTCTAGTTTAGTAGAGTTTATAAGTCCAAAATTTCTGCATCAAACACACCGTTAGTACAAGTTAACATATCATATTTAGGTTATATTATCCAAAAATCTATACAAATAATATATAAGTTAATTTGTAGTAACATTAATAGCAATACTAAATTATCCAAAATTTTATTCAAATATATTGTCTAAATGTTATGATAAATTAATTTATAATACCACCTCATCTCTACAGTCAATATATTTAGTGCACATCAACTTGTCATATCAACTTTTTGAACAATATAATATGATTCATATATTATTATAGAATAATTTAATGATGAAATAATAAAAATAAACTTATCATAATTATGCAAACACTTCTTGGAGCAATGCAACGTTACTCCTATATATTATTTCATACCATATAACATGATTTTAATACAAGCTTGATCATAACGAAAAATCTCATACGTTTTTGCATTAGATTTTCCACGTTTTTTATTGCAAAATGAATGGAGGAAAACAAAAAAAGAGAGAGAGAGAGAGAGAGAGAGAGAGAGAAAGGCACTACTAGCATGAAAAGATAAACAAATAAATAAACAAAAAAAAAAATCATAAATTATCATAAAGCCTCCGATATTTCACTTCTCAGAAGCTCTCTCAATTTTACAAGCCTGGAGTCCAATTTTCAATGCCTCAAAGCTAGGTGAAAAAATGTAAATTGATCAACAAAATACCAAAAAAAGGAATACAACTCCAAGCAACCCAGTGAAATACAAGAGCACACCAGTATCAGTAGCTATACGTGAATGAAACAACCGGCTCCTCAGTATCGGACCACATCCTGAAGGCAATCGTAAAAGTGTGAGATCTTAATCTTTTCTCTGCCGGAGTATATTGCCTCTGCATCTCCGCCTTGCTCTCCCTGAGCCGCCATCTCAATCAACATGTAGAGTTTCTTGATTGGCATCTATTGAGAAAACATCGACATGAAATTGACAATGGTAAGCACTTGTAGCCCCAGATACATGGAAAGACTACTAGAATGAAAATATGTAAATAAACGAACACAATGATGCTATTGCATGATTTGTAGCATGGATTTGAGCATCAATTGGAAATATTAGTTACTTCGTACAAGTAGGATGATCAACATACGTACAATTCCAATTTATGCAATGAAAATGAAAGCAGCAATTGTAACTGATACAATGTGATAATGTGAGCTCATGCGTAGGCCTAAAAGGGTCATACTAACTTATTAAAATAATAATGTTGTTGGACTAAATAACTGCATATGATTAGATGAAAGAAAATCCAACAATTTTAAGTTTTTACAACATCCATTGGATTTTCTTTCATCCAATCCAACGGCAATTATTCTGTCCAGCAACATTACTATTCCAACGAGATAGCCACATCCATACTTCGTTCTAAAAAAAAAATAAAAAATAATGTTGAAAGGAGCTCACTTCTCATTTTCCTCAACAAATAACAAAGGGAACTAATAACCGATATGAAAATTAACAAAGCCTCAATTTGAAATCAGGTAGCTATTAGATACACCTACAACAACGTAATATGTTTAAGGAGCAAAAGGGCAGTGTCCTGGCTAATTTCGTCATTAGGCTTTAAGAAATTCATTACTTGATAAAGGTAAAAGCGTTTAGACAGCATATTATACAGAAATAAACATCAAAACCAAGCCAATAGAGGGTAAATAAATCTGAACTCACATCATTTAGGGCCTCTGCAGCTTGATCGACATCTTCTTTGGCAAATACATCTAGTTGTCTTAGCACCTGAATAGAAAAAGAAAATTGAACATAAACTCACACTTCAAAAGTTAAATACTGCTACATAAATTTGCTTTCACAAATCATAACGTCTTTCAAATTGAAGTTAATTAATAGTAATGCTTAAAAATACCAGACAAGTTTGTCGGAAATAAAATGAGCTACAAGAAGGAGACATGTAAAAAAATTGACATGTTTTGGATTTGGGATTCACCATCATATTATTTAAGTTAACAATACGAAATTATGGCATGCAAAAACAATAATTGCAAGAAAGTCGATGATTGGTTATGCAAGAGGGGATGCTCCTTCATCCCAAATTTTGTACACTGACAAAATTATTTAAAAGCACTCCATTAGCGATAGATAATTCCACCAAACCATCAAATTGCAAAGACACCAAGATTGACACCATTCACACATCCACTCTCATAGTAATAGAAAATATAAAAAAAGAGCAGTCCAATCATTGTCCGCAAAAACATTTGCATCGCTTCTGTCACATGCAGCTTCGATGTTCACAATGATTGCATACAATAAGCTCCTGTCTCGTCTTCTAAATCTCCAAGTCATACAACAAATACTACATTGACATTTCCTACATTAAGGCAGATGATAATGATGCACCAATTTTAACACCATCAAATATGATGCATCGAGTGTATTTCTGTGCTTGCATGCATGATAAACAATGCAGCTAGCAAATCATTACGATTACCTTTTAGGCAAAATTCAAGTAGTTAAAGAAGTTTTTCAAACCTTTTGTATCTTCTTTTCTTTAATAAATTTCCTTTCAGTTGTTTAAAGAATCAAAAATACATAACCCAAACCCAATTTGCAAGTGAACAAAATTTATATCAATGACTACCATGCAATGATCATAGTCCAGACCTCAATTCATCTCACAACAGCAATACCAGAGGGAAGAACAAAAAGGCCTAATATTAATCGCCACATCTGGCTCCAGCAAAACAGTTATAATATTTTTAAAGTAACAAATTTTTATCATTTACAATACAAAATATGTATGCACTATGCTATTATCCCCTGCTTTCATGAAAAAGAAAGATACAATTTAAGAGTAACAAAATCATGTATTAAATAAATAAAATTAATTTAAAAAAAGATAACAATAAATGATGTAAATTATAATGTACAAAAGCCACTCGAATGTCATGCTTTGTAGTTTTCTCTTACTGTTACTTAAAACTTCATAGCATTACTAAATTAAATGATTGGACTCACCAAATGCAGCAAAACTACAAGACCAACACAAATTGCTGATCCAAAACAAGATGAATGACAACAGCAATAATTACCTTCTTTGCATCCTCTGTCTTCAATGTGGGAACATGATAAGTGACAGAGAAAGAATCACAGATACCAACTGATTCTAAGAAGGTCACTTCACTTGTTGTCCCTATAACCAAAAGTTTTTTGCCCTGAAAGCCAAATTAAAGTTTAAATATAATGAGAAATTGATAAAGGTGAACACTAACTAGAAATTTAGCTTGGATTGAGGAACCACAGACTATCATACATATGGTTCCAACCATATACAGAACCCAAGATATCAGAGATATACAGAACATAAAACAGTAAACAAATTCAGCAAAAACTCAAAGTAGGATTGTCAATGACAATGAAGTAAAAATTTTTGAATTGTTTGCAATTATGCATTCCACATCAGACAGTATTAGAGATTCAAGATTTCTTAAACAGATAAAAGTTTTGCATCAATAATTCCTCAAAGCAAATAAACCATTTATGTTCATTAACTTTCTATTATTACTATCCATCTTTTGATCAGAAAATCCATAATATTTTATCAACAGTTTTCGGGATGTCATCCATAATTTTTGTGTCCATCGAATTGAAATTTTAATATTTTATTCATAATTCAGATATGATGAATTAACCACTATCTTTCTTCTTGTGCTTAGCCTTGCTACTGTTACGTCAAAATATTAGTTCTTCTGCATTAAGAAAACAAATTGCAACCAATAAATACAAAGACAAAAGTCAAACCTTTGGCGGAAGCCTTTTAAGGAGGACCAACAAAGTCTGAGAAATTATATTTGAAAAACGAGGCCCAATTGCAACATACTCCAATAACCTGCAAGATGATTATGCAATAAAACACAGGTAAATAGATGTAACAGCAAATATCCCACCAGTAAAGCTAAGATGTCTGAAGGCAAAGCAGGACCTTTCAATGTCATCAAGGATAATGATGCTCAATGGCGACTTGTATGCATCCTCAAACACCTGTCAAAACATACCAATTGCCATAAACTTTGACCTTTTTCAAAAACAGCAAGTACACAAGCCACACGAAGTAAAAGAAATCTTCATAATTTTCAATATGCTATAGAACAATCAAACTATCGTCTCCAAGAGTAAGCACAAAATTGTTTTACATAAAGGTAGAAGTTCCAGATTAAACCAATATCTGATTCTTCCTCCAAGGAAGGATGAAAAAAATAAAAATATATATAAACAATAATCAGGGTCCAGAAATATTTGCATTCACAAACCTTGACAATCTGTGCACATTTGGTGCTCTCATGAAGACCAATCATTGATTCAGCTGAGATCTACCCGATAGGAAAATAGAAAGCATTAGACTTAGGTAGGAAATTCCGGAGAAGTAAAATGATATCAAATGGGAGATGAACTTACTATCTTCACATATGGGAAGTCACTGTCAATGCCAACAGTAGCTGCCAATGCAGTTTTGCCACTGTCCAAGGCAATTAACATTCAGATAACTTCCATTCAACAAAAACAAATATACAAGCGTAACATGCATACCTGCCACTGGGGCCTTCTAAAAGGCAAGTGACAAGAGGACTTCCTTTGCTCACTTTAACTTGCTCCACTAGTAGCATAGCTCTTTGATAGATGTGTTTATTTCGATCACCACAGTCGGCCATGCCATTAAGTCTGCGGATAATGTTACACAGAATAATTTAGATAATAATAATCAAGATGGAATCCAAAACTGAAAGTAAAACAGGCTCATTATTCAGCTGAAATTTTTTGTTCTAATAGGAAACAGAGGACTGTATTCAAACAGAAAAGAAGCACAACAGTGAACCGCAAGTCTACCAATACAACAACTTGAACAAAAAATATAAAAATTACAATAAATTGAGAAGGAATTTCTGGAAGGAAAAACTATTATGTCACTTTTCTTTTAAATTATTTTATTTTTCTTTCTGGTTCTTCTGGCCAGAATGCAGACTAGAGAAACGAAATAACTATTTGGATCCTTATGCTGTCTCAGCCTAGCCATACCACAGAACTCAATAATAAAAATCTTTCAACACTTGACAGCAAAGGAATTTATTATAAAAGTTTGATCAATTTTATCACAATGCTTACTGAGGACACCGCAAAACTTTTTTACTTGATGAACATTTAGAAAAAAATTATAACCCATACATTCACCACCTTCATAAAATGATATCATATATCAATATTTAAATAGATCTCAATTTGGGGCGCCCGTGGCGCCACCCCCACCCTCCCCTCCCCTCTCCCTCCAAAAACATATTTGGATCCTTATGCTGTCTCAGCCTAGCCATACCACAGAACTAAATAACAAAAATCTTTTAACACTTACAGCAAAGGAATTTATTATAAATGATCAATTTTATCACATTGCTTACTGAGGACACCACAAAACTTTTTTACTTAATAAACATTTAGAAACAAATTATAACTCATACATTCACCACCTTCATAAAATGATATCATATATCAATATTTAAATAGATCTCAATTTGGGGTGCCCGCGCGCCCCCGCCCCTCCCCCCAATATGCTCAAATATCTAGCACTTACCCTCTAAATAGCATTATGCTAGTCACGTATAATTTTCCAGTATAAAACATGATTATTGACATGCACACCAACCTATCCAAAACTTTGGAAGGATCCATATAAATTCTCAACATTTAACTCCATAAAATTTCACTATGCTGACATTTCACAGTTGATGACATACCTTCACTACACATCTTGACATCTACACATCTATCATGTATAAAAATTAATTCAACAAGACGTCAAAAGAGAAATTAATTCAACAAAAGCCTTGCCATTCAAAAGAAGTAAAAGCTGGAAAGGCCAAAATTAGGATTGAACTATTATGACTAAAACTAAAACCTTGCCAAGCCATATCTGGCATCCAAGAGATAATGCAAATGCATATAGAAGAGACTGCAATCATTACCTACAACGCTGGAGGTCATCAGTGGATGCTCCAAATGCAGGAACAACTTCATTAAGTGCATTAAGAAAGTCATCCATGGTAACTTTGATGCTCTCTTCGTCCACTGGCTTAGTAAGATCATCTAGACTTAGTTGTCTATTCAAAGCATAAGATACTGCACTTTTCACAACACCTTCAAGTTCGGCACCGCTGTAATTTTTTGTACGGGCAGCTGTGTACACAACATGAATGAGCAAAGTTCTTCACAGCCTAGTCAAATATTATATACATATTATGTATGCACGCATGCATACACGTAAAAAAATTTAAGTGTATGTTGCCCGCACAAAATTTTGTGGGGAACATATCTGTAATGTTTTTCAAGTTCACTAAAAGACAAAAAATCAATCGCTTAAATTATCTTGCAACGATTGATATATTACAAGTTCGTGAGTTCACATAGTACCGTGCACAATCCGTACATAATGGTGTGTGTGTGTGTGTGTATAGATGATCCTCTAGAACATTTTGAACTTGCTCCCTAAGAAAGAACATGTTTCTTTTGAAAAGAAAAGGGATTGACCTAGTTCAATTGATTCAAAATTTTTTGGCAATTCAAACATTCTATCATTGAAGTGGAGTGCAGGGCCAAAAGCCAAGAAGTTATAACATATTTTGGGCATTTCAGGCAATCGATCACAACAATCTGAATGAATACAGTTTTGTTGTTGGGTTTGGAAATCAAAAACAATTTTAAGAAAATAATTGGAAAGGTTGTCTCCTGAAGCATTTATATATATATGCACACTACTAGTGCACACATACCAAGCTCTTGAAGGTTTACATCAGGAGCCAGAAAAGAATTCTCTTTCATCTTGCTAGTATGAATTTGAAGAATCTGCAGACGACCGTTTTCATCTGGAAGGCTTATCTCAACTTGAACCTCCAAGCGACCTGGTCTATAAATATAAAAAAGAAAAGGTTTGTACTGCCTCAGTACTTTTAATTCTTATTCATCTCTCTAAGAATTGAGAGAGAAAAAGCAAACATTAAATAATTCATATAACTTATAATTTCCCTAAGTGTTCCATAGAAAATATTACAGATCTTTCTGCAAATGAATCTGTATTCCATATAAGGCAACAAAAGTACACTGAATACAACAAGAGGTAGACAGAGAAAAATACCTCAAAAGAGCTTCATCAAGCATATCCTTTCTGTTGGTCATTCCAATAAGCAAAACATTATTTAAAGATTCCACACCATCTATCTGATAAGCAAGTAGACCATTAGTCATAGATTAATATCAAAACCTTTTCAATGAAAGAGTATGCAGATGCACAAAGTCAAATGGCTAAGAAAAATAAAATTAATTTTTAAGGTAAAGAAATTAATTAGAAATCCTCACTAACCTTAGTAAGAAGTTGGTTAACGATGCTATCATGAACTCCGGTACCATCTCTAGTAGATCCTCTTGACTGAAATCGCAAAACAAGAAAAAAGCAAACATCAAGCATTTCTCTATTTTACTGAGAACTTCCATTATATTGTCCACATAGTAGTCTCTAATCAATGTAATTGAATAGTCGTGAGCATTGTTCCTTCAACAGATATAACTATCCCATCCATAGGTGGAAATACAATAAAGCCACTGTGCATACTTTAGGATCAAGAAGCTGCACTAACTTGAAACTCGGAACTATGTTTCTCATGAAACAAAGTACCCCAATGCACTCACCTAAACTAAAATAAAATATTCCATTGGTCACACAAACAATTTTGCTAGTGACCATAGGAAACGCATTGTTGCAAAAATCTTTACCTTGCAAATAGCATCAATTTCATCAAAAATTATAACATGCAAATCACTTTGGTCCCCTGAAAAAATAAAAAAAGGAGACAGCATCAGTATCTGACAGAATGACTACTCTAGCAGTAATCCAGTACATTAGTTTCCCTTACCACGAGTCCTCTGATCATTCTCAGCGTCAGCAAACAGGTCCCTGATATTCTTCTCCGTTTCACCAACAAATTTGCTTAGGACTTCAGGACCATTAACAATCTAGCAAGTTCACCCAAAAAGAAGTTAAGAAATATATAGCTTGAAAATATAATCAGTGACATGACATGAAAAATTAGTAACTAGTGTCTATTACAAACACATTCAGCAATCACTCAAACTCTAAATTTTCAAAATAAAATATCTAGTGTCAAAAAATGCATTAAGCACTATAGAGAAACTTTCACATAAAATCATAAGCTAGTAACAGAAAAGAAGAAGCATGGTTCACATTGACACTAAACAACCTTTAATCATTTCCAGTAAGGCTAAACAATCTTTTATTTATCTATCTAATTATTAAATTATATATTTAATTATTGTCTCTGTCATCATCATCATCATTTTTCTGATGATAGATTTTACTGATGATCAATGAGAGTAAAGGAGTTGACAATCAGATAGCCAAAAGCACGTTATCAAGAATATCACCACATTGCATTATGTAAATGATAATCTCAACTAAAAAAAAGCAACTTTATGAGTTTCTGCTTCAATTCCCCAGATTATATAGAAAAGTCATTTGATCTCTTCCAGTAGTCAATCAATTGTGAGGATTAGTTTGCATATATTACCGAAATATTGTCTAAACCTCTCCAAGTTTTTTGTCGATTCAACCAAAGTATTATTTGTTACACCACAAGTGTCTAATAACAACCAGAGCCATTAGTCCATAATAAATGCATCACTTACACATCTGATCATGGTAAGTAACAATTCTCAGACACTTATCAATTTGCAGACATTATTATCGACAGCTCTACCCTCAGACTCATTCCAGAACTTTCCTCTATTGCACCTAGCATCTTTTGATCAGAAAACAAAAGCGTACAAAAGGAAAACCAAATACAATGAGAAAGTGAACATGCAGTCCATAAAAATAAACCTCACAAAAAGCTACGGCCATCTGCCTCAAAACAAAAAGGCAACAGGAGGTCATTACAAGAATAGTCCTACAAAAGCAAAACTAGTTACAACTTCAGAATCCCTCGATAAGTAAAAACCCTCCCAAACAACAAAAAACAGCAAAAAATCAGAAATGACAGATGCTTACCATCCTTCACATTTCACCACTTGTTTCCAATTCTAAATAATCAAATAGGAAACTAGTGCTGCTTGAATTTGGAAACACCAAACCCAAAATGGAGCCTGTAACTTGACCATATTCTATAAAATTCAATATTTTCTCTATCTAAACTTCAACCACTATTCTGATTCCTTCACTCCAGACCGACCACCCAAAAGAACTTTATTGAACTAATTTCATACATTATGACATAAACATTCAGACACATTGTTTAAAACTCTACGCATTATTGATAACTATATGTCATGATTTTAAACAACTTCTGTTGACCCACGTCATCTAAGGGTTATAAACAATTTCATCAATTCCCTTAGCATCATAAAAAGGTGATTCTCAAATATTATGCCTAATATTAGCCAGTAATGAATGGTATATAGAAGAATTACAATATTCATCAACTATTAACTTCAGTAATGATATAACACAAGTACACAAATACTATCTAGATAAAGAATGAACAACCAGACAACATATCAGTCAGTCAGACGATGCTAGCACAAAACATGCATACATTTTTCCACTGATGATATAAACATTAAACTGCAGTTCCATGTTCAAACCTTTGGTTCTCTTCCATTTAACATTTTTCCAATTTGGCGAGCCATAAGAGTCTTGCCAGTACCAGGAGGCCCATGAAGCAGCATACCCTTCACATGCTTAATCCCCAATCTAGAACATTAAAACGCTATATAATTAGAAGCAGAAATATATTAATAAACATTATTAGGACTACCACCAGATGATGAATAAATTATATTACTTAGATGTCACATGAGGAGGAAAAACACGCGAAGCAAAAGCTCTTCTGAAGATGTCAGCAAACTCCGCACTTAGACCACCTATTCCCAGTGACTGAAGATTAAACTCCTTGTGCCTAAAGATGTTGCTACTGGCAGCTTCTCGCTGGTTGACAATCTGACATTTCAAAGCACAAGCTAATATATGAACAAATCTCCACCAAATTATTGAATAACAACTAAAATCAACCAAAAATTATCAAACATTTTCATCACTCAATAATTCAAAACATTCACCGAAATCAAATCAATCAAAACAAGACCTTTATTCCACTGGCATTCGGAGCCTCAAATACAAAGTATGTCTGATCGACAAGCATCCCTCTTTCAAGACCATTTGATTTCCCTTCATCCTCCACACTAGCTTGATTCACTGTAAAAATATAATTATTTCCATGATACTCAAATATAACTTTTTGCCCGATCGTCATAACCTGCAATAATTCACATTCAAAAAACAAAAAAAAATCCAATAACCACCATCAATCAAATAACAATACCATATTAACAATATCATAATATAAAACAATCAATATATAAATAATAAAATTCCCACCTGGTTAAGAAATCTCTTTCTCAGTTGATTAGCAAGAAGAACAGCATCAACCTAAGACAACCCAACAAAAACAACTTTCTTATCCAAAACAAAAAATAAACCATACTATAAAATATAATAATAATAAACGGGTAATGCTACTATTCTGTTTCAATATACGCTTAATCAGTAACTAAAGTTATTAAAACAAAAATCCAATTATTTAAAATATATATATACGGATTCTCTCATATACGAGCAATCTTAATACTATAAGTAGCTATTTCAGAAAAAGAAAAACACTATAAGTAGCAAACTCTGAATAACAAAATTAATATATATAGATATATATAAGCTTGATCAATAACTAAAGCTATTAATTTGAAACCTAATAATTCAAAACAATCAATACAGGTTCTCTAGTATATGAGCATACTTAACAATATATAGAGGTGCAATCCGAATTAAAAATTTTAAAAATTAAAAGTAAAAATTAATTCTCTTGATTAGTAACCCAAATTACTGTATTGAAATCTAATAATTCAAACAAATCAATGAAGGTTCCATAGTATTAAAAATTTTTAAAAAAAAAGAGACAAATCAATTCGCTTTATAAGTAATTTAAATTATTGAATTGAAATCTAATAATTCGAAAAAAAAAGTTACCTGTTCATTTTTAGTGCCCTTTTTAACGAATTCCAATTCAACTGTGAGCAATGCCAGGTTAAATTGCTCTGGAGGTATAAATCTACATCAACAAACCATACACAATCTTTAAATAATTAAAAAAACACAAATTAAAAACAATTATTTTAATTTTTGAAAAAATAAATAAATAAATAAAGACCTGGAGAGAGACACATTATCGCCACTGGAAACTCTAGCTTGACGACGCTGAATCGAATTCATGGCAATGTTGCCACTACTCACGCTTGGATGCGATGTGATTTTCAGTTAAAGATAACAAATTTTGAATTCACGCGTTTTCTTGTTATCATCATCATATCATCATCAGTGTAACATTAATAATATTAATAATAAATAAATCGACAAAACAGAAAAAGGATATGCGAGAGAGAGGACGAGGGAGTCGCCGCCGACGGAAGCCAGGAAGTGGTTGGAGCTGGGCACGCGGAAGGCGGGGAGATCGGACGGCGAGACGTAGGCCACGTTTGTCAGGGCGAGATCGGCGGCTGGCGTGTTGATGACGATCATCGTCGCCGATGTAGAGGCTTGTGACCCGAACCGACTCATTTCGGATCCTTTGTTTTCGAAATTGAAAATGCAAGAGAGCGAGCGTGTGTTTGATTGTGTGATCGATCACTTGACTTCTCTGCTAAGTAATGAAATGAAATTTCTTTTTTATTTTTTCTGGGGGGGGTGGTGTGTGGTTTTATTAATTTTGTGTTCGAGTAAACGGCGACGTCGTTGAGTGGTGCTTTGATTTGAATGATGAGAAAATTGACAAAAATCTCCCTGGTGTAACGTTTACGATAAGATGAAAGAGCAATGACATGCGTTTGCTGGTGAGTGGTTTGGTGATGGTGTTTGTTTTTGGTTCTTAGATTTAGATATACTTATTTTAATGAAGTATACTTGAATTAATATTTTAAGATATTTGAATTCAGTTGTTTCTTTTATAAATTTGAATTCTTTTAACTTAAATATTAACTACTTTTGTTATTATCATTATACCCCTAATCTTAATTATTTTATATTATTTTTTTGAGTTATTAAAGACTAAGTCATGAGACAATCAAAACTAAATTAATAGAACACTAATGGCATAGCTCTCTTAAAAATCTCACTTATTATTAATAAAAGTGAGGAAACCTCCACTTGAACCCAAAACTTGAGAGTCAAGGGTGAGGGTTGCCGCTTAGACTATTGCGGCAACCTCACTTTATGTTATTTTATACCCCTTATTTTAATTATTCTTTTACCTTCTTCTTCGTTTCTTTGTAGGGATAATTCAAAATTCCCTCGTTGTTTGATGTAATCACCAATGACCCCTATAGTTTATAAAAATCTCTTTTGACCCATTTTGTGATTCTGACATGCACAATAATGAAAAAGATCAAGAGATTTTTTGGATATTTTTTTAAACTATGAGGGGTTTTTGAATATTTTCTTGAACTATATGGGATATTTTATCTATTTAATCGAACGATAGAGAGATTATTAACTATTTTCCAAATTAATGATGAATTTTGGCTGTCTCGCCAAAATACAAGAGGAAAATAGGGTTATCCCTTCATTGTGTTTTCTTACGATGGAACTGTTTTCATCTGACATTGTAGCTTGAAACCCTTTTGTAAATGATTGATTTCGCGTGTGGGTCTCTTTCTCTTGCACTTAATTTATCACCTAGGTTCACCTTTAATGGTATGTAATATTTAGATTTCATTTCAGGTGAGATGTATTAACACCTTCATAAGAAAATTTCCTTGTTGTTTGTGCAATTATGTGTTTACATGCTAGATATTTATGGTGTTCAGATGTAGATTTATGGTTGGTTAAGATTATTTTTGTATTTGGTTAGTGGTATTGGAAATCTTAGATCAAGATTTCAAGACTGGTGGTACTAATGTGAAAGGACAAATGGTCCGTGCAGGTCTCAAATGAATCAGAAATTTATATCGATTTAGGATCTATTTTCTTGGATTCGGAACTCATCTGCCTGAAATCGATACTATTTACTAGAAATCAGGACCTATTTTCTAGGAATCTAGGCATGATTTCCTCATTTTGTGACATATAATTATTTAAATTCAAGATTTATTTTTATAAATTTGAGACACATTTACTTGAATTTAGGATTACGTTATATGAATTTGAGACCTAATTTTGTGGAAGAATTCAATGCCTAATTATTTTTGTATGCTTAAAATGCATACAAAATGTTGAAAGTAAATGCTAATTTAATGTTTGCACTGATTAATTGATTATTGTCGTGCAGTGAAATGTGTTAGGCTCTTGGTATCTGACAATTGACGATAGGAGAAAACAGCAAACAAAAGATATCTTTATCTTGGAGTGGATTCTAAACGGCTAATAATATCTAAAAATTTGGACCTATGAGGAGTTAGTGTGGCTTGTATAGTTTATTTGTTCCACACAATGCAAGTAAATATGATTTGGATCTTAGATCATTAGCCGTTGGCCAAACGACTAATTGAAAATTTGGGTCCAAGAGTTGGGGAACAAGATATCATTGCTAATATGGAAGAGATGTATGAATCCAAATATTGTATAACAAAAGCCACACAGCATTAAAGAATGCCTTGGAATCGATTTACGGTTGAGCCAATGATTCATACCAACCATTGTTGATCTATTGTTGGGCTTCAAAGGAAAATATTTCTGATACCATTGCCGAACATGAGGCATACTCATAAAATTTAAATACTTCTTTTATGGTCTCAAGGCCTACGTTGAGGGGATTCCGTAATTGTATGTGGCTGGTCATTGCGGTAGATGACACGCATCTAAAAGGACAGTTTAAAGGAATCATGTTCATCACTGCGTGTAAAGATGGTAATGAACAAACATACCCACTAGCATTTGGATATAAAAATCAAATGAAGGAGATGCAAAATCAAATGAAGGATGTTCATTCCATAACAGCTCAATATGTAAGCATTTCCATTGTGAAACATGCTGGAAAACAATGGATAGTAAACTTGCAAGCAAGGACATGCATTTGTAATGTCTTTGAAATGTCACTTTTACTATGCCTACATGCTCTTGCTACGGTTAGATATGTAATCAATCGCTATGCGCGCTTTCTATCTCCTTTTCTACCCTGTTTGACTGCTGATATATGCTTTTGTCATGATGTTGGATCCAGTAGGAGTCATGATTGGTGTAGTAGGAGTCAAGATTAGGAAAGCAGAATAGACAGATGCAGTTATCGCCTAAAGGACTGCAGACTAAGCAGTATGGCTGGGATTACTATATTGGACGCAGCTAAATGCACAATTGATGTTGCTTGAGCAATGGTCCCTCAGATACAACGAGCAGTATCCTAGAGAGTCTTATTAAACAAACTTAAGTAAGTTTGTGTTTAGGTAGTATATATTGCACAACTGGTGATCCAACAACATATACATAGTTGAAAAGGTGTGCCACCAAATGGAGTATCCCCAGCAAGAGTAACTAGTAGGCCAATCTGTTCGAAAATGGCACTTATCGATAAGAACTAGCACATTTACAAAAGTCCAATACCGATATCCAATCATGAAAATAGTTAATGCCTGGAAAAAAGAACCTTTCAGTGGAGTTTGGAATGGTGAAGCTGTAGCAAACTGCAACTATGTTAGCGATTAGAGCACAATCATGATGGTAGCGAACTGCTCATCTTGCTAGCGGTTAGATTTTTCCAACGCATCCATGACCCTCTACTTCGACTGTTGAATCTCCAACCGAATTCTCTCCATAGCATCACCAACTAGAATTGTGACATCAGGTTCAACACCAGAATGATGTCATGGTTGATCTAAGAGTTCCACCTCAGCAACTGTCGCAAGGAAAGCCTGTAAACAAAAAAATAGTAAATGCTCACATCATACAAAATAAAAAAATCTTTCAAAAAAAAAATTATCAACTTTCCTACTTGGTGTGCACCTTTCCTTTTCCCTTATGCTGACTGTATTGCCTCAACTTCTGTCTCCACCTTTGTATTTGCAACTCGCAGGTGTATTATTCAAGCTAACCAAAAACTTCCCACACCTGACAGATTGCCTTATACTTTGTTTAATTTATCATTTAAATACAAGATGAATATAATTGCATATTACATTAATGGGACTAATATATTGCATATATTATCATACAAGAGACAACAGTGAGGGAGAAAAAAAGAATACCTTTTAAGAGTTTATCCGGTTTATATAGGACAATAGTTGGGTTTTGATGAAATTCAATATGCTTGCTCCATCTCCATGCATAACAATCTTTCCGTGTTCCATATAGAAAGCGCCATCTGCAAACTCAAGTTCTTCTAAGCAATGGGTCACCCATAAGGCTGTAACTTCTCCAGCATCACCCAGCGAACTTCTGACTGCTTAAATCACACCAAACTGGTAAAAGAAATGGTAAACAATCTAGTTCAGAAAAGCTTGACATTGTCAACAAACTATAACTAAATAAACGCAGTAAATTTAGAACGAAACCACCCATTAGAGACACAGGTTTGCATGATTTGTTGCCTTCATAATAAGGCAAATGGACGATTTCAACATATAATGTTGAAGCCAAACAGCAAATACGTATAAACCTGCAAATTCTTTGGATAAATGTTGATATTCTTTTTCTCGCAAAAAAGTGTTTGTTTATGAGTATTATTCCTCCAAGAATGAATATTCATTCAAACATTAGCATGCAGTCTTATTACACCTTCTATGAATCTTTATGAAGACCACCATAAGGCCATGCCAAAATAAATAATACTTGTTTTTAGTGTTGTATCGCGATCGCCATGTGCAATATCAGGGGCCATAATTTAAAAACAATGTTAATAAAGTATAGTCATGACATAAATTCATCTTGTTAATAATTCTTCTACAGAAGAGTCTTGGTCAATTCATTATACCCTATTACACATACAACCATGCTGCAGATTTGTCTACAACAACAATATAACTAAGCATTAAACAAACTCCATTCATGCCTATCATTTCAATTACCTGATCACTTTTGTCTAAAAATGTTGTGAGGTCATCCAGAAATAACACTTTACAAGCTTCTGCTAAAGCACCATGCTATGGCAACCTGTTGTTTCTAACCACCACTGAGAGTTCGAACTGCTCTCTGGGAATAGGAGCAGAAGGTAAACCCTGTATATTCATGAGAGAATGTTTAGCAGATGCTCCAATTACCACAGCAACATAATTGCATAACGAACCTTCAGGTATTTAGACATGCCAACAGCATCCAAAGCTTTTGACACCCTGGTAATTCTGACTTCATCACCGGGCCAAATGCGACATCAGCTTCTAAAGTAGGCATAACTACCTGAGATGTATTTAAAATATTCCACCATAAAAAGATGTTCTTCAAAGGGCCAAGCTCAATGAATTCATTAAGTCATGAATTTCCAGGATATTTACAATTTTTCTTATTTTACACCCAATACTAATATAAAAGCCGGATAAATGACACATAATCATAATATAATCCAACCACAAACCTACAGAATGCTTTCTTTTTCATTTTTTTAATATGAAACAACAACTTTATTTGAACTGCTCAATTATACACTTGCTACTTTGTTTGTTAAAACTACGAACGATGTGTCTCACCACTTGTCACTCCATTCAGTCATATACCAGTACATCTTACTCTTCATGTGCTAATGATAAAACACCTATGAAAGGCCCACTCTGACCAGCGGCTGTGGCTTCTCTGTCTAAGAATACAAATGTGGCAAACAAGAGAAGATGATAACAATAAGCTGGAGCTGCACAGATTATTTGTTTTACATATATGTGCACAGCGCATACATATATGATATATATATTATCCAGTATGAATATCTTCTCTTGGGTTCATATCTGAACCTTCACTCTTGACGTTAAGAGTTTAAAGAAAAAATCACCCGATTCTTTGGTAACCAGCGAATGCATCGGATGGTCGAGTTTTGACATTTGAATGGAGCAAGTATGAACGTCCGTTGTAGACAACTATATGTTTATAAATAAAGGGTGTGTGGATGAGGTAGTCAGTGTTGCAACCAGACTAAATTTCATTCAAAGAGTATGTTAGAATGTTTTAAATTTGTTAAAAACTTTTATTTCCATTCTCTAGAGCAGTGGTACCTAATATATTAACTCAAGTTATAAAACAAGAATGGAAAAACCAACCTGATGGTCTGGATTTCGGAAAACATAACTCTTGATGGGCCTCTTGACATACATGGTTCCGTTTGTTGGTCTCAGAAGACCGGCCAAGATCTGTATTGAGTGCTGAAATTGGAAGCAAAGCATGAAAAGAAAGGTACCTTCAAAAGGGTAGATTTTCCACAACCATTAGGACCAAGAAGCACCCACAACTGACATCAAAAGGAAAAGCAATCAAAGTGTTTGAAGAAATGCCTAGCTGAACTGAACTTGGTTAGAGAGAACCTCGAGGTAAGTGCGTGGCGGGAGAAGACCAAATGTAGAGGCGATGGCACATTCATCTCTCTCCTTCACCACCCCTTCAAGGAATCCCAAAACGATACATTGATTGGTATCATCAAGCAATGTCCAAGTCAAAGCTACAAGAATTGTGTGGAAGCGAGGATTGTGAGGTGGGCGATCTCTGATGGACTCGTATTGGCAACCGCCACTTATTACGGCAACACAATTCTTGAAGCTTTGAACTGTACATTGCCTGCTGTATACAATTCTTGAAGCTTTGGACTGGTTGTGTTTTTTTTTTTAATGAGGGAGAGAGAGCGAGAGAGATTTTTGATTGTTTGTTTGTCTGTTTTTTTTTTTTTCGGAGAATATTGATTGTTTGGTTTTGGATGGTAAGTTGAACGTGAGTGAAGTGTTTTTTTTTTAACTGGAAGGCGAGTGAAGATTGGTTGAAACTTGAAACCAGTTCATAAATTGGGCAAATTGCACAAACTCCCTGAGATTTGCAATAATTGCACAAAATAACATTGTTTAGGAAACTCGCACTCATCTCCCCCGAGGTTCCAAATATTTAACACAAACATCTCCTGCAATGAGCCAACTGTTAATTAAGACAAATAGTCAAAGCCAATTTGAGCAAAAGTAACAAAAAACCCTACATAAATTAATATATTATTATTTAATTTTAAAAAATAATTAAAATATAAAATAATTGAAAATCATTTAAAAAAAAAAAAATCTTATCATCTTCTTCATCATCTCTATCAAACTTTCTTCATCATTTTTCATACCACCAATTCACAATCAATTTTCATCAAACTTTCTTCATCAATTTTCATACCATCAATTTATCATCATTTTTTATCCAATCAATTCATCACCAACATCATCGTTAGTTTAAACCCAAATAAATTTACATATTTATCCAACATTAACATAAATTCTTCTTCATCATCAGTACAAACATAACACCCATGTTTAGTCAACCTCACAACCCAAATCTTCAATAAATAAAAAACCCCCCACAGCCACATTTTCTCACCAACCAACAACTACAAGATCTCATCACAAATTCACTAAGGAAATTCAAAATAGATATTCAAAAAAAGGAAATTCAACCAGACCTACAAGGAAATTGAATCATAAATTCAAAAAAAAAAAAAACAAGGAAATTGAAAAAAAAAATGTTACGTTTTATGCCCTAAGAATTTGTAATTAGTAAACGTTCAAAATAAATAATAAATATATTCAATTTATGTTCATTTATGAAATATTTTGCTTCACATAAATACCATATAATATCCATAATTACTTATGTAATCTCAAACTAAATACTTAAGGATTATATACAAAATAATTTAGTTTGAGATCAATAATTTAAAAAGTTCGTAAAAAGTAAACAAAGTTAGGTACTTTATTTGTAGTAAATCTACAGTTGCGATCTATTTAATATTTGATACGATGATCTTATCTGAGATCGCTCATATGGTAACATGGAAATGGATGCACGTTATATAATAGAGATTATAGAGAACTAAATCACGATAAATATGAATTTCCTATTAATATCCGTTAAATAAAGAATTCATATTTATCGACCTGATGATCATATATAGATTAATCTTAATTTTGAGTGTATTATGAACTTCTATCTGTTGAGTTGTGTCTTTTGATTTACATGGATAAAACTATTATATATTTACAATCAATAAGTTTCATACTTTAGGGATATGATTTAAATAGGTGGCTGGGAACATTCTATATAATAATGGAATCCAATTTTTTTTATGAGAAGTAGATAAGTAGTTCCTTTAAGTGTTGATTCGAGTCTTGAACAATAAGAGATCTCGACTTTCTATTTGTAAGTAAATAGAAAAATAAAATTCATAAGTTGTTATGGATATATTGTTAATTAGAAAATCAATGATACTTAATATAACAAGATATAATTAGAGAGTTGTAACGGACTTTATGACCTAACTCTAACTATGAACTACTGATAAAGGATTGAACCATATGAAATTATTAGATTGATAGACACTGATAAATTCAGATCATGTAAAACATTTACAATTTTGAGAGTATAACTTAAGGTTTTTAGTAGAGTAACTCTAAGGTTAATAATAACGAATGATTTAACTAAAGAGTTTAATTAATCATTTTAATATTATTGGAGTTTAAGATTGTAGGTCCATTTGGTTCCCTTGCTAGCTCATGCTCACTATAAAAAAGCGAGAAAATAGAAGAATTAATTGAAGTGTCCAATTATGTGTTACACGTGTAGCACAAATACATTTACATGATTTAAATATTGTTGAATATTTGAAATAATAATTATGAATTATGAATTATTTAATTATATATCTCAACATGTTATAGGCTCAAATCCATGTGGTAATTAAAATAATTAATTTATTTAAATAGCCAAGGGATTTAAATAGTTAAAGTCAAATTAATGAAGTAAGTTGTTTCTTCATTAAAGTAAGAAAACTTAAGATTTAATATTCTAATTAATGAAATAAATTGTTTCTTCCTTGAATTAGAAAACTTCAAATTAATATTCTAATTAATGAAGTAAATTGTTTCTTCAGTGAATTAGAAAATTTTGAATTGAAAATGTAAGTTGTTCCGTCATTGAATTAGAAAACTTCAAATTGAATATTCTATTTAATAAGGAAAATTGTTTCTTTATTAAATTAGAAAACGTAAAATGTGTTTTATATTGGGAATCAACTTGACATGAGTGAATTTTTCCTTGCCCTAACTGTTCAACATATAAAAGAAAACAGAAAAACCTAAAAAGTTTAGGGTTGGTGGAACAACATCTAGAAAAGAGGAGGGTTGGTTGAATCCTCTATTGGTTGTTGCTTCACTGTTTGCTTTTGTTGTAGGTATTTTTTTGAGAAAAGAAAAGTGATCATGATTTTTCAAGAAAGTGTCCACACACAGTTTCTTGGTGCAGAGTCACAGTAAGGAAGATCAAATAGTGAAGAATCTGCAAATTAAAATGGATCAATCAATCTTTATACAATGTAAGATTCGATCTTACTAATTTTATCATTGAATTGTTAATACTAACATCAACCGGTAAGTTTTTTGGCTGGAAATATTTTTAAAATCCATGTTTCCGCATTAATTCAAAATCAATTTTTCCCTTTAGAAAAACATTGGGAAAGAAAAAAAAAAACAAAAACTAGGTCTCCAACGAAAAACGACGAGATGAAGACCCAAAACAGGGTCTCCAATAGGTGGTCTTCATGACCACTTGAGTCTATGGAGGCCTAGTTGGTCTCCATTGGAGACCACTTGGGTCTCCATCGGATAGTGGAAACCTAGTCGGTCTTTAAGGTGAGAGAAAATGAGAGAGGAAGAAAAAGACGAGAAAAAGATGATGATGAGAAAGGAAGAAGAAGACGAAAGAAAGAGAAGAATACGAGAGAGGAAGAAGAAGATGAGAGAGAGCTTGAAAATAGAGTTTTTTTTTTTGTTTTGTTTTGTTTTGTTTTTTCTTTTTTTTGAAATGAAAGTTTTTTGTTTTTATTTTTTAAAATTATAAATATGTTTTTAAAATAAATTAAATATATATTAATAGTAATTATTAAAAATTAGATGCTCATGGGATTTGTCATTTGACAATTTTACCCTTACCTAGTGACACTTAACGGCTACTCATCAACGGCTATTTGACGGTAAGGGAGGTTTGTATTGAGTTTTTGGAAGCTCATGGAACGTCAGTGCAAATCTCCAAAATATCGTTATTTTTGTGCAATTATACCAAACATCAGAGGAGGTTTGTACAATTTGCCCTTATAAATTTGATGGGGATAGGTGGATTTAAAAGCTAAGTGTGAGTTTGGTAAGGGCAAGTTGCTCCTTATATTATACATTATACATAGCGAACATCTAAAACGTGAGGTAGCAGGTAAGTGTATACGTTAGTTAAACTACGCTGATCTCGTGTTTTAGTGCTCAATTCTACAACTTATAACCTCTCTCTTACCAAATAATTATGTGTAGGGTTAGTCCTGACCACGTGTAGAAGGTGCGACCACCCCAAGTCTCCAAATTTTGGAACCCCAAATTTTGCAAATTTTCAAATTTTTTTTTCTATAATTAGTTTATAAGTTAATATATAAATAAGTTTCAAACCATGCACAATAACTGAGAGCAGCTTGTGTGGTAAAATGACGCGCTAGTGAGGATTCAAACCTTGGCTGGAGACCACTAACAAGCGCCCCCTTTTACTGCACAAGCTTCTCATAGATAATACTTGGCTATTAGTGACTTGGAATGCTTCTCACAGCTACCAAGCATGCTACTCAAAGTTGTTGATTTTTTCAATAAATTTTTCTAACATCTTAGTTTACCTTCAAAGTTAAAAATGGTTAGAAGTGATAGTTGACCTTGGTTGACCATATTAAAGACAAAAATAACCCTACTAACAATTGAAACTACTAAAATACCATTAATTAAAAAAATATAAAAATAATTAAAAATAATAAAGAAATATTTAAAAATCAATTGAAAAATCTAAAAAAACCAAAAAGAAAAAAAAAAAAAAACTAAGATACATATTAAATATATATATATTGGATGGAGATCCCACATCGGGTGTGATGGACAGTGGAGATCAATAAAGGGGCCCATTTTAATTTTTTGCACTAGACCTCTAAAATATTAGGGCCAACCTTCATTATATAGGTTGTCTCCCATCTTGTGTGGCTTCCCCCCTCACCTATATGTGGGGTTGTTCCCTTTCGTATAGAAGCTACTTTCAAGGTCGCGCTTCAGAGTCAATTTCCATTTGATCTCGATTGTTTCTTGAGCCTATACTAACCATAAAAAAATAAAAATAAAAATAAAACTTGAGTGCATAATCTTGAATAAAGTGAATATCTTTTTTTTTTTCTTTTTTTTCTTTTTCTTTTTTTAAAAAGAATACAATGAATATCCAACTCGATATGTTTTGTGCAAGAATGGAAAACCAGATTATAGGCAAGAGATGTGGCACCGAAACTTCTCAAACCAGATTATTAGGATACTAGCTGATAGCTGAACTTTCAACTGAGAGAGGAGAGATAATTTGTGAAGTTACCTTCACATTTTGTTATGAGAAGAATCTAGAATACATCTTAGATAAAAATGACAACTTACTTGTATAAGAATAATTATCATAAGAGGATCGGTAAATGGCATAGTTGGTGGAAGCCACTAACACTTGAGCCTTCAAGGCCCAAGTTCGACTCTCAATAAGGCAGTCTCTCCCGTCATATAAAAATATGTGAGTTTTTCTCTCATCTTGTGTGAGGACCTCACCTTGTATGAGTTGTTCCTTTTCGTATAGAAGATACTCCCTGAGCTGTGTCATATAGTTAAACCTTATTTGGTCCCAACTAATCTTTGGGGTTGGAAGATACTCCCTGAGCTGTGTCATATAGTTAAACCTTATTTGGTCCCAACTAATCTTTGGGGTTGTCCCAACCATAAAAAAAAAATAAAAAAGGAATAATAATAGTTTTCATAAGAAATACAAAAACAAATATTCTCTCAATCAAAGCTTCTCTGATTTCATGATATGAAATTGAAGTATCAGAATAACTTGATGGATATGGAAAGTCTTTTAGTTAATTTACTTAAAAAATGATTATTTATAATAGTCATTTTCTTCAAGTTTGTTGTCATAGTAATTTTTTTTTAATAAAATATGAATATATAAATAATATTTTTTTTTTGAAATTATATAAATAAAATAATTTTGGTGGCAATATCTCCACCCAATATTCTCTCATTACATTATTACCTACACACCTGAGCAAGCCCTAAAAATTCCAAAGACAATGCATATGCATGTCAGCTGTATGATTATATACCAATTGGCATCTAGATATAAACTTCCTCGTCAATGCATATTAGCAAACACCTACAAATTTTAATTCAAAAAGAGAGTAGCTTCAGTGCTTCGCGTTAGCATACCATCTCCATAAATGAAGTACTATCCATCTGCAAACCAAGAAAATAAAATTTTCTAGTATCCTTTTCGTGCTTTTTAAATCGATCCTCGTCGATAAGAAAAATTGATAGTAGAGAATTATTGATCATCTGTCCGAAGAATTAATCACGACAGGCAAGCAAACACGATTTTTATTTTTCTCCCATTGTCTTCCTCATTATCAATCGCATTAACTAGAAAAACATCTATTACAATATTTATGGTATGGTTATTTGATGGATTAGAAAATTGGAATAGGGAATGAGAATAATTGATGATGTTTATTTGCTCTAAAATCATTGGGAATAAAATTATGGGTCTCACATAAATTTGGGGTTATAGAATGAAAATCCTATTCCTCTCACCCACTTGGAAATCTTATTCTCATTCCCTTTTATAAGATAAAAAGTCTCCTATATCCTTCTTAAAAAAAAAAAAAATACAGATACACAATATATATTAAATCATGACTTTTTATATATAAAAAAATATATGTTTACAATAATATTATTGAGAAAGGTTTTTTTTTAGTCTATCATGACAAGTTACATGATAAAAAGATGACACTACATCTTAAAAATTTTTTTGCATATTGTAATTAATCCATACTAACAATGAGTGCGCGGGTTCCAATACCATATGTAGGAATGCTGATAATCACCACTTCACCCTCCTGTGTCTGGCCATATTATGTTTAAGTCACTTCAAAGTGGTAAGAGCGGTTTTTCCCTTAGAATAGGGGCCTTTGTAAAAAAGGTTGTGTTCCGGATTGTACTATAATATCCATCATAATGGTCCCGGTAATAATATATCACATGGAAATTAGGCCTTTTTATGGAATACGGTGGGCTTTGTGAGAGAAGTTCAGGTGTGAGACATCTTAGGTGAAATCAGGCCTTCTTATGGAATATGCATAGGGAAACAATAATAGCTCAACTAAAATAGTAATAGTCCACATTATTTTTACTATGCTTAAAATAAGGTATTCAAAGTCTTGACATTAACTAAGCAAACTTGACTAAAAATTACCTGTGTTTTGTTTATTGTACATCACTTGCTTGTTTCACCTTCTGCCCTTATAGATATATGAAATCCAAGTGAAAAGCAAATTGTTTCACTTTTGAATTACATTGGAAATTATACACTGTTTCACATGAATGATGCTAGTTTTGAGTTCCAAGAAAAGCTCTTTTTAAAAGGCTGGTTATTGAATTCTCTATTGTTAGCTTGTAAAGTTTGACCTCGAGTCCTTAGAAACTATATAAGCATGTGTCTCTAAAGCTCCTTCTATGTTCAATAAAGTGAAATCAATTTCTAACCATTGGCCTGATTTGATGAGATATATAATCAAACATATTATAGAAATGATCATCTTATGAATCACACATATACTAGTGTCAACATCAAGAATGAGAGAAAAAAATTTAGAATGATCATGTTGGTGGGGTGCTTCTGATGTATGACAAGATTAGGAAATAGAGTTCTTATAGGAATAGAATTTAAATTTTCTTAAGTTTAAGTTTTCTAATTTCAAATAATTTCAAATTAAGAAGTTAAGGTGGTGTTTGACACCGTTTTTGAAACCTAATTTTAATTTTAAAAACGAAAAACGCTAGAAAATGTGTCTGTTAATCATTTTTAAAAATACGTTTTCGGAAATAAAAAATATGTTTTCAAAAATGTATAGTAAAACTTAAGTTAAAAGTAAAAATGATTTTATTTTTTGTTTTTATCATTTAAAAAAATAATTTTCTTTTGTACAGTAAAACTCAAAAAAGTAAAAATACTCATATCTAACAGTCACATCGTTATTTTTAAAAACAGTTTCCATCCAAACATATTTTCAATTTTTATCTATTTTTAAAAATGATATTAAACAACTTTTTATTATTTTCGTTTTTGAAATGTATTTTAAAAAATGCTACCAAATACATTATTATTTTTCAAAACATGTTTTTCAAAACATGTTTTTCATTTTTAAAAATATTTTCCAAAAACACCATTTAAAAAATGTATCCAATGCATTCTAAAAGTCAATTAGGATTTCTATTTCTAATAGTTTTAGGATTAGATTCAATATAAAAAGGTTTGGTTAGTTTATGTTAATATGCTATTGATTATTTCTTGAATGATAATAAAGTTTATGTTTTAGTTGATGGACATAAGAAGATCGCTTGGGTTAAATGAGAGAACATTTATTAAACTAAAGAGTTGTGGATAAATGTGAACTTTACAATAACCTAAAGAATGATCATGGAAATTTTCAACTACAGGGATTTATTATTATTATTATTATTTTCTAATTTTTTTTTATAGCAACCGAAAATTATTTTATTTTTGAAATATAACCGAAATGACAAAAATGGATTTTTTTTTTTTAATTTCCTTTTTTTAAATTGTTGGTTGGGGGTTTTTATTTTTTTTTTTGAAAACGTTGGTTGGGGGGTTTTTAGTTGAACAACAAAAACACCCTAAAACCCTACCACACTAGAATGGCGACCGCCAGGCTCCTCCTCCTCTCTCTCACGCGCCGCTCTCCTCTCTCTCACGCGCCGTTTTTTCACGCCCTCCACTCTCCATTTCCCTCACCGCCTCGGCCCTCGCATCCCTCCCTCTTCGCACCACACCTCTTCCACTCTCGCTCCATCAACAACGACGACTCGGCCTCCGACTCAGTTCCGATTCCATCGGAGACGTTCAATTGGAGTGACAGAGTCACCGAAATCACCACCGGCGAAGACTCAATCCTTCCGGTTCGCACGCTGATTTCACTACTCGATGGTTTCCACGACCTCACCGGCCTCCCTTGGTATGGCAACAAATTGTTTTTCTAAATCTTTTTTTTTTTTTTGACAATTTTACCCTTCTAATCAATTAGATTCGTGTTTTGGTTTGAATTGTCAATTTGTCATGTATTCAGGTGGATGACGATCGCTTCTTCCGCAGTAGCGTTGAGGATTTTATTGTTTCCTGCAGTTGTTCTGCAAATGAGGAAGTTGAAACAGATCGCGGAGCTATTTCCTAAATGTAATCTCCTTCTCTTCTTCGCTTTATTGTTAATGTAGTTTGATTGTAGACTTTGAATTCGTGTTTTGGCGTTTGATTTCTCTACCG
Organism: Nephelium lappaceum; assembly: GCA_021234005.1. Lineage (NCBI taxonomy): Eukaryota > Viridiplantae > Streptophyta > Magnoliopsida > Sapindales > Sapindaceae > Nephelium > Nephelium lappaceum. The sequence goes on along the minus strand of CM037998.1, from coordinate 13,350,317 downwards.
GGATTTTTTTCATAGTTTGTGAATAAAGGCAATAGTTTGTGATAGTTCGGTAAAAAGGACAAAAGAAAGATAATACTTTGTGGTCTTTGTTTGCGAATTATAGTTTACGAACACTGATGGTGCTAAAAAAACGAAACTCAGTTCTTCGCTGCTAGTTAGTAAACTACTGTTTTTTTTTTTTTTTTTTGGTGTTATCTTGCATGGTTTTCTCTGACTTTATTGTATACAATTATATTTGTTTTGATGGATACTTGTGAAACTTACATCGGATGTATTGGTGAGCTTGTGTTGTTGTGATTATGACATGGATGGGGTTCATAGAAAGGTGATAGATTGTATTTTGGGGATTGTATTGTGTGTGAAATTTTTTGGGTTTATATAAGCTAGTCATGAAACACTAGTGATTTTTTATGTTTTTTTTTAAGAAAATAATTTTCGATGTTTTTAAAATGGAAGTTTTAGTAATGGTATCTTAAGTTGGAAAATAGTAGGAAATGAATTACGTTATTTGAAGCTGAATACTGAAGTTGAATTTTGTAGGGTATTCAAAATAAAATGAAGTCCAGTGGTGTTGATGTGTACACAAATGTCCATCTTGTGCTGGAATTAAGTTTGTTAGAAGTCATTGGCTTGATTGCTCACAATCTATGGTAGTTTATTGAAATGATGTACAAGGTAATTTTCTAACATGTGGTTCATAACTTGGTTCTTTCACTTGCATGAATTGAATATTTTGTCTTTTTGCTGCATTTGAAGGCAGAGGGTGTTCTTTTTCTAGAATTATATTATATTGTAATCTCTGAGCTAGTATCTGTCATAGTGAGCATAAAAGCATTAATGTAGAATACTCAATCTTGTTTGTGGAATTGTTTGAGAGAGATTTTATCGTTTTAGCCTTCTCATTGTAGTTAGGTGTTTAATTTACAATTAATTTTTGTTTGACTTTCATATGCATTTCTCATAGTGCCTCCTCCGTTACCACCACCTCTGTCAGGAAGGAGTTTCATTGACCAGATTTCACTTTTTCGGAGGGAAAGAAGAGCAATTGGTTGCCCCTCATTTCTTTGGTTCTTTGCAGCCTTCTCTATCCAGGTGATGCTGCTATGCTTTGTGTAAATAGTTTTCCTTTCATTGCCTACCCTTTAACATAGATGCAAACAACTGAGGAAATATTTTACATTTCCTATACTGAAAGAAACGGTTGAGTCAGACTCTGAATTAGAGGACAATGCTATGTTAGTTGCAGAACCATAGATTTTATCATGGTCTTTATCTGCTACTGCCTGTTAGAAGAGTGTTGATCTGTGAAGACATATTTGGCTTGTGTTTGTTTTGTAGATATATTTTTATTTTGTAAATTTATAATTGGGCTGCTCATGAGGTGATTGTATCAGCTGCTTTCTGGAAAGTCTTTGGGTTCTGGAATTGAACATCTGGATGCTCTCTGTAGACCTTGTTTGGTTAAGGAATTATTCATGTGTCGGTTTCCTCAAGAAATTTACAAGGGATTCTTCATAAAGAAAATTAAAATAGTCAGGATGATTAAAATTTATCATCACTAGAAACTCATTGTAGTAAATCTATAAGTAGAAATGTGGCATACCATGACTTGAAATGTGACATATGATGATTGCCATGTGGAATCTAGGGGTCAGTTTTTTTACTTTATTGTACAATGGGAGAGGCTGTAGAAAATGTAGATGGCTGATGGTGAGCTCTTTTGTTTCTTTTTTTGTGATTGATGTATGACTTATACGATACTTAATACTTAAAAAGACGATAATGAGACTAGCCATATGGTTGTTGGACTACGGATGCAGATTGCACTTATAAAATTTTATGTTTCTTATTAGAAAGAAAGAAAACTTGTGGGAGGGATAGCTAATTTGCCGTAATTATCACTAGTTCATATAAATCTTGTTTTGATATTGTCGGTCTACATTAAAAGACATAGTGTGATGAGGATATCAAAATCTTTTTGGTCCAGTTTGAGCAATGCTCTATTGTTTTTCTAGAGAAAACAGGCTACCTCGGCTACCCCACACTTCTGTTTTGATGCCCTTTAACCATAGGATGGTGTCAAAAAAATCTTTAAGGATGTGTTCAATAGTGGTAACTTTTAACTTTCTATAGTGTTATTACTGTCTGGAAGAGAAGGAAGCGGAAGAAAAGCTTTCTTTGAACTTTTTCTATTTTCCTTAATTTAATTGGTATTTGATTTCTTTGTCTTCTGTATCTTTAAACAATCCTAGAACAGTGCTTGCTGGTGAATATGTTTTTGACTTATTTATCTTGCCATGTTTTTATCTCTATGTAGGTCCCCTGCTTTCTCTTATTTGTGACCAGTATTCGCAGAATGTCACTGGATGGCCATCCTGGTTTTGATTGTGTAAGGCACTTACATGCTTGGTTAGCTTCACATGCACACACACACACGAGCACTTAGGTACTTTACTAGCTTCACACGCTCACAGGCACTTAAATGCTTAACAAGCTCCATGCACATGCTATGTCTCTAATGATGTTAGTGATGTTGGCATCATCAATATCTATTCAATAATTTATAATGTTGATGACCTCATATGAGAGAGGAGACTCGTGCAAATTATAGTTCTGATGTCACTTTTGTTCTTTTATCTTCATTACCTATAATTACTTTGCTATGTTCTTCTTTGGACCATTATTTTAATAATTTATGCGAGTACTGCACTGTAGAAGACATCCAATTGAAAGATGAGTAAAGCTTCATATAATTGAATCGAGTGTGTGATTGATGAGATCTAGTTAAAATTTGTTATATTTTCAAGTTACTAGAAATAAAGAGAGATTGATTTGAGGAAGGTCTAGTAATTTTGTATTTTTTTTATTATATTGTTTTATTTTGCATGTTCTAAAAGCTCATAAAAATTTATAGATGCAATATTTAATACAAACCAATACGTTATGAACTATCTGTACTATGAGGTGAAGGAAATCTTTTGTATTTCTCTTCTGTTTATTCTCAAACACCACTCTTTTTCCTCATCCCCCACCAACAGAAGATAGCCACAGTTTCGTTGAATCTAATGTTTGTGTTAGATTTCTAGTATGATATTTTTAAATATGTGATGCTGTTTCGATTGAATTTATTGCAGGGTGGGGCTTTGTGGTTCCAGAATTTGACAGAAACTCCTCATGGTGTTATAGGTGCAGGCTCAATCTTTCCAATATTGATAGCTTCTCTGCATTACATTAATGTTCAGGTATCAAAGCTTTAAGATCAAGTTGTCAGACATTATGCTTTTCCTTGGGGTGATGGTTCAGTTCTTAATGATATCTTTGTTTATAATTTGACTTTTTTGATTATCTAGCATACAAGTGACTTACATAAGAAATAGTCTCTATAATTTAGCAGAAATTTGAAGTCAAATACACCTAAATAATTCCAAGTAATAATTTCTTGTATTTTATTTATCCTTAACAAGTTCCATGGCATCACATTCTTGTAAAAAGTTGCATTGTAGTTGTATTTGCTCTAGTATCATATATGTACTTTCAACTTTGTTTATATGGTGCCTGAAGTATTTTTTTGTTTGGTGATCACATCTAGCCTCGGTTTGACTTGGGCATTTGTTTGATTGATATGCCTGAGGTGTATCAGTTTTGGCGGAAAATGAACTACCAATCACATTTGGTTGTTGTTTATACTTTGCAATTTCCATAATAAAAATGATTTTCATTATCAGTTCAGCAGTACGAGTTTGGACTATTCACTTTAGATCATGCTAAAATATAAAATTCTTTTTGGCAATGCTTTCATTGAACCAAACATACAGATATTATTATTACGATAGTTAGCTCAAATGCTATTTCTCTGACCTAATATGTTCTTCCTTTGTACACATCATGACAATGCCAAGTTACCAAGTCTAAACTAAGAGTGATAATATCAACTTTCACAAAAAAAAGAAAAAAGATAGTGATAATATTAGAAATAAAATTCTTGCTTCTGTTTGTACCATTTCACTGCACTGGAAGCAAGAATTTTCCGCCAGGATGAGATCATTGTATACTTTAACTTTGGGGGCAATAACACATTCACCTGTTTCTTTTTTATCTTGAATGGTACTTTGTTAGACTGCCTAAGTCATAACATTAAATGAATGAGGCTCATACTGTCGTTTGAAAATACATGTTTGAGATACTGAACATAACATGTAAACATACCTTAAAACAAGGGTGTTATTTTAAGAAGAAACAGGTGATATGTCGGACATAAAAATTTCATTATTATTATTATTTTTTTGAAATATTACAATTAATTCAAGACTTAGGGGAGGGAGACATGACTTGAACCCACGACCTTATGGCGTAGGTGTGAAAGGTGTACTGGTGGGCCAACCTCATCTTGTTAAATTTTCTTTATTCTTAAAAAGCTTGCAACATATTTTGGAAATTGTCAACTAATTGTAGCATATGGTAGCGATTATCAGGGTCATATTTTTTGAATGTATGTTGATTCGTGCTTAATTGATTTATCAGATTTCTTTCAGGAAATCTTCACTTGGAAAAGATAGCGGCATGTGGGGCTTGTTGGCAAAGGTCAGTATGAAGTAATTGTGTTTTAAGTTCCATGAGTGCTACTCGTTATGGTGTAAATTTAGGTCTCCTGTGTTTCATTAACGCTAATTCATTTTGGTGTTAAATTTTGGTCTTCTAGGTTTAAAGTACGTGGTATTAAATGGTGAAAAAATTAGCAAAATTTACTTTTTATTGTGTACCATTTTACTAATACAAATTCATTTCTTTCTTTTTGCAGTATTACAAAACGTATTTGGATATTTTGACACTTCCTTTATTGGTTACTGGTTACTGCATTCCACAGGTAATTTGATATTCTACAAGTATTTTTCTTTTAGCGTTATTGTTATAGTACAGATAGGATTTCTTTTTCCTAATTTTACCTCCTGGAAATTTCTTTATGGTTTTTTGAGATTCTTATTGAAATTTATTTCTCTTTCTTTTATTTGTAAAGCCGTTAATGATCTCTATCTAATTTCAATAAGACTCTCGATATAGTCACACACTGAAACCTCACCTGACATTCTTACCTTAAGAAACTGCGGATTCACTGCATTATCTATTGAGGAGTGCTAAATATAGTTAAGTGACTGTAATACTCACCACTTTTAGTGACAATTCATGTAAATAAACTAAAAAACCATGGGTCATATTTAATGAGGACTGGCAATTTTGTAATAAGAGGACTTATGTTAGAAGCACATGGGTGAGTGTGTCACTCGCAACTACCTTAAGCTTTTCTCCTTTCTATAAGTTTTAATAAACCTTAGCTGAATAATTAGTTTAGTTAGAAGCTGTTGTGTACAGAAGTTGAGTACTAATGTGGTGCCAAAACAAAAGATACTTCAATGTGATTTCCCCTTATGCCCTCTTTAAATGTGAGCAGCAGAATCTCATGCTGCACACTTCATATCTGAGTTTTACAACTACCTTCTCTGCACTTTGGCTGAAAACTAGTGTTAATGACCAGGGAATGGAGCCACCTGACTCAAAGGTTTCCTAACAAAACAAGGGACAGTGAAGAAACCTATGAATCATTAGAATATATAACATTGTTTTGATGGGAAACAAAAAGCTCTATTAAGTGCAAAAGAGAGGGAAAAGGACAAGCTGAACACATAGCAAAGGCAAATAAAAAAGGTATACGTATGTATGGACAGCTATTAGAAAGTAGAGAGCATGCTAACAAAATTAGTCCTGAAGAGAAACAAAGAACACCAATGAAACCCCAAAATTTTTCTAATTTGCCCCAATCAATTAGAATAAAGAAAGTAGGAACTTATATTAATTCTACTGAAACTGAAGCTCATAGGGAACATAAAATTTTGATTTTATCCTACGGTCTCTGTTTCTTCACCCTTTAGTTTTCAAAATTCCATACAACTCGAAAGAAAACCAATATTGTTTGATCCCAAAGGATTTTATTTTATTTTATTTTTTCTACTACCACTAAAACTGAAACATTTCTGTGACGACACAGAACTGGATGAAGTGGGGGCTACCCAACAAAGACTAGCTGCCTGAAGAATATGCATCCATATTTTCAAGCTAATGAGCAATGTTCAAAATAGGTGCTCAGAACTTTCCTGGCTCTTCTTACACTTGATACGCCATTGTGGCAATGAGGCCATTTTTGGCTTCTTTTGTAAAAGATCATCAATACTTACTCTGTTCCTGGCAATGGAGCATGCTAGGTCTCTTAACTTTGGGAGGGACTTCCAAATTCCAAATCAGTTGTTAAAATAATAATAATAATAATAATATAAAAACAGGGAATATCATGATCGTTGGTCAATAATAGAAAAAGAAAAGTTAACTAAACCTTGAAGCAGCAAACTGTTCAGCAAAGCAACAGTAAAAAAAGTAAAATTTATGAAACCCTAAATCAGTGTACTACTGATGAGAGGGGTTTCCTGAAATGAAAAGGAGTGAAACTTTGGTAACAACATTCTAGATCATTGAAGCTGAGCTTGCCTACTTTGACTGTTGAAATTGAACTTGGAATTTTAAGCAACAATACTAGAGTATTAGTATCAGATTTAGGTTGGGGAAGGGGTAGAGAAGGTAGTGATGAGTGGGCTACAAGGAGATGTGCGAGGAGGCAATTAGAAGAGAGAGAACAGAATTGAAGATTGATTTAAGTGTGGAAGCAGATTTTTTCTTGCCATTAGGGGTCTTCATTTTATTTTCTGTGGGAGAATATATGGGATTTTCTAATATTATGAAGGCTGATGGGCAGACAATATTAGACTGGATGATTAATTCTGTAAAAGAGAGCTAATTTTGTTTTGATAACAGAAGTTGACATTTACATTGTAAAATTATCTCTGTCAAGTTCATTTTATTTTATTTTTCCTATTGTCCTTTATTCTTCCATGTTAAATATTATTAGTTGACATCAAAGCTCTCGTCACCAAGCAGGATCTCTAATTTGTTTACTTAAATTTGCAGGGAAGTCTGGTATATTGGGTCACCAATAGCTCATTAAGTGTCATCCAGGTATTTATTTCAACTTTCTTTTGTGGATAAGGGTTTGTTTCTATATAGGAATTTAGTTTATTTATATTCTTAATCATGTTTTTGATAGTCCAAGAAGGACCTGTGTGATGCTCAAAAAATGCTGTGTATTATTGTTTGTTTATGATTTTTTGAATATATTTCTTCAAAATTTCAGAATACAGTAGATTTATCTGGTTAGATTTCAGTTGCTCAAAACCGCTGGATGGTCATTTAAAAGTAAAACCATGAGGTTTTGTTGGCATTGAAGCCTTGTTATTATCAATTCATGGGTCGCAACATGTTTGTTGGTCACCCTTAGTGAAAAAAATGAGAAATATGCTTCTCCACTGATTTTTTTTTTCCCATATCTGATTGCTTGGTCTTTAGTGCACTTAATTAATTTTTTTAAAAAATTTATAGGATCTGATTCAATTATTTATGTACGTTCTTTGAAATTTCTGTTTTCCAATATTTAAATTCTTTAGTCAGAAGTCATCAGTTTTTAGAAGTTTACAAGATCATAACATGTAAAAAGACCTGTTGTTTCACAAATCACACTCAACTTTGCAGAATTTATCCCTCCAACATCCTGCCATCCGGTCAAAGTTGGGTTTACCAGACAAAGTTGCACCAAAAGCAGCTGCAAAATCGGGAGAAAGTGATGTTACTGAGATAACAATTTTGGATTCTTCTAAAAGGCAACGCAAAGTTGCTGTTAAAGACCTAAAGCCAAAAGAATTGCTTGCTGTGAGTGGCTAAATGACGTTATTAATGATTTAAATTGTAGAGTTGTCTTACATTTTGTCTCATATCTCCTTCATTGGGATTCTGGACAGGTTTCCGTTCGTCTCATGTCCAAAGACCAGAAAGAACAAGCAATTTCTTTGTTACAGTAATCTGCACTTCTTGCTAGTCTTTTTATCTTTGCACTTTCTTTTTACGTTTAATTAATCACCTTGCCTTACAGTTGTTTTACTCAACATTTCAGACTGGCACTCAACAAGGACCCTGATTTCATACAGGCTTTGATTGTCATGGGGCAAATACAAGTTCAGAAAGGACTGGTAGCAGAGGCTATTGAAAGTTTGGAGCGTGCTATCTTCAAGGTTTGATATCCAATTTGATTTATTTACCATCACCTTTTCCTATTCATATGGCTAGTGATTACAGTGGGTTTATACAGGCGTTAAACTTGCTTTATATATTATTTATGATCATCACAGAATTTGGAATAACAGCATTACATCATGTCTTGGCAGAACATATCAAACCTTCATACAAATGTGCTTTAACTTCAGTCACATTTGCTTTATACCAACATAATTCTATTTTTCCAATTTTGCTAGTGATTTCTGGGTCTTGCACATTTTCTTTTTCTGTTTCATTAATGAGAAGCTGTTCTTTTACTTCTTGTCAGCTCTGTTCTGCTGGTCATCCAACAGAAGATGAACATATTGATCTTCTAATTGTTGCTTCTCAGGGAGCAGGTCTTGCCTATATGCAACAGGTGAAACTCAGTATTGCTTTTTAAATGCTGTTCTGCTATAAAATTAAAGCAATGAGTATGTAACATTTTTTATAATTAAATTTTAAGTAAATCTTTAAATTTAACTAAGGGCCGCAATAAAATTTGAGTTGTGTCGGCAGGCTTAAAAAACAAATCACTTACTGAGAGGAAGCATCATTGTTTTTCTAATATTTTATGTGGCAGGGCAAAATGGCAGAAGGAATTGTGCACCTGGAAAGAATTGGGATTATGCAAGAGCCAGAGGAACCAAAGACCAAAGCCCATTATTTTGATGGACTGGTGTTGCTATCAAGGTATGATTTTAGCATTCATTATTTTATCTGTTATTTCCTGATATTGGTACAGGATCATCAACCATTTTCTTTTTATTATATGCAAATTCTAACTTAGTTTATAGACCATCAGATTTGTGCACTTTCAATGCTTGATATTGTGTATGACTTGTTATTAAACCTCACAACAAACAGTCAATAGCATCTTTTAGATATAATATGTGTCATTGAAAGTCTGTTTCCTTTAATGATCCAAAAGTTGTGTTAGAATTTATGGGAAGTAGAAGGCAGTTGAGTCTTTATCTTAACTCGTGATTTATTAGCATCATTGAGTGACATTTGTGTCCATTTTCTTAAGCCCTAATTTTTTAAACCCTGGCTTTTTCAGTGCTTTATTAAACGTGGGTCGCAAGGCTGAAGCCACAAAGTATCTGCGTTTGGCTGCTGCTTATAATCCTGGTTACAATAGTTTACTGGAACAGTGTAAAAATGATGAGGGCGATTTCGCTGATGATCTTGTGAACAGCAGAAGGAAGGACTACTGACTTATTCATCATTGGCACACAATTAACAAAACAAGGTATTATTTATATTCACCTCTCCTTGGCTCATTTTGCCATTGGATTGTATCTATTGACTAAATAAAGGTTTAGTAACCAATTTGTATAGAAAATTTTGTATATTTTTTGAGTTAGTATGAGGGGAATCCTAAATTTTGTATGTTTAAGCATCATTAGATTAATTTTTCATTGAAGTTTTGGATATCTAGAGTACACTATTGAGAAGAGCCATACAAAATTATCTTTGGACCACTGTACAAAACAAAAACAAATTGGAGAACCATAGAATTCTATGGAAACAAGATGATCTTCTACTACTTGTACCGGATTACGGTTGTAGCAAACTTCTTCATAAGAGTGATAGATACATCTTTACCTGTACAAGTTCTAGGTCTAGCGGTAAATGCTGTGAACTTGCATGAGGGTATTCACGTTCTTGTCTCAAAATCTTTCTTTCCTTTGATCTATTATAAGTATGCTTTGAAAGAACATGTTAAGGATCTCAAAAGTGAATAAAATTTAATATTTGTTCTTCAAGATCGACGGAAACATTTGATAGCTTTGGATGAATAAAATGAGTGTTCCATACATCAACATAGTTTTGTAATTGTAATTAGTTTCATTTCTTGCACTCTTCCCGCAATCTCGCTGCTTAAGTCTTAGAAAACAAAACTTAATTCAAGTAATGATTGAAAACTCTATGAATGACAATTTCTCATTTTATCAAATCCAATGTTGTAAAAGGCGTCAAGCGGCTGCCTAGGCGGTTGAAATCTCAACAACAATAAGACCGTGATTATGTAAAAAGTTGAAGGTGTTTCAGTGAAAAATGGATTTTATAATATTTAATAAATATCAATAAGCCTAAAAATCATATAAACAATATTAATAACTCAAAAACCCTAATCGCTCCTCTCAGCTCTCTCAGCTCTTATCTCTTTTATCTTTCTTTGGCTCCCCTTTCACTTCTTTGATTTCTCTCATCCTTTAGCTCTCTCCCCCCTCTTTTCTCTCTCTCACATTGCTCATCTCCTTTAAGCCAATCTCTCCAAAATTGTCTCATTTGGTGATGGTGAGGATGAGTGGCGGTTGTGGATGACCTCTTCTGGCGATAGATAAGTGATGAACTGGTGTAGGGTTGGGTTTTGGTGTGGTGTGGTGACTAGTGTGAAGAATTAAGGATGAAGTCTCTCGACCAAGGAATGGCGACTAGTGTGTGACTAGAGTGTCGGGGTTGGGGTTTGGTGTGGTAAGTGGTGATTGGTGTGAGACTATGATGTGAAGGATGAAGTTTGGTGTGAGGAGGAGTGATTGTGGTTGGGGTTAGGGTTTGGTGTGGTGAGTGGTGATTGTTGTGTGAACTTTAAGGAGTGATTAAACACCAAAACGACGATCGTTTTAGCTAGTTCAAAATGGCATCGTTTGGACAAAACCTTGAAAAAAAGAAAAATTGGTTAGATGCCATGGAGATGAGTGCATGAATGGAATTTCAATTTTGTTCTAGAGTTTTGTAAGGGTAGGATTGGAAATAAAAAAATTCATTAAGCTTGGCAATCACTTCTTTTCTTTTACACAAAAGCTTCCAAGAGAAGCTGGGTGCAATTCTGAGAGTGCACCCAAATATTCTCAAAAGCAACTTCTAACTTTCAAAAGCCAAAAACTAGCTTTTGGAAGTCATGCCAAAAAGAACCTTAAAATTCTAACCAATGAAGGTCAATATAAATATATATATATATATATATATTTTACAACCAATGGGATGTGAGAGAGAACTTTTCTTTTGAAAAAAGAGAAAGAGAACATTCATGCCTAACCCCAATGCAAGAAATAATTACATAATTTCAGATTTAAGCCTTGCACAACTGATGTATTGTGTACAATATGATTATTTTTATCAGTAATGTGTAATTAAAATATATATTAATATTTTTAATTAACAATTAAAAGAAACTTATTTTCAAATAAAAAGTTCAAATTAAATCTAGATGACGTTTGATTAAATATATGGGAGTGTTTTACTTATTGAAAATCGTTATGAGGGAATAAAAACTCAATTTCTTATTTGTGTTACAATGTGTACATAATACTATTATAAATAAGATTATGTAGTTCTCACACAGAAATTAGGATCATGCAAAGATTATGAATATGAATACTATGGGTGGGCATGGTTTAGGTTGGGTCTGTTTTGGGCAAAATCGATAAAAACTGACTATGTTCAATTTTTCAAAATGCAAACAACTGACTCGATTTAGATTGAAAACTGTCATGGACTAATTAAGGTTGTCTTGTCTTGGTCCGATCAGTTTAGGTCGGTTTTCGACCAAAACTTTCAATAGTTCATCGTTAAGACAAACCCATTACACCAATAAACTAAAAAGCCAACCAAATCTAACATAAATTACACAAATCTTTAAGTTCACCTTCAATAATAATTAAAAAAAAAAAAAAAAAAACTAATTTTTGGACAAAACAAAGAATTAAAACCTCTATGAGGAAAAAGCAACAATGGAGAGCACGTAACAAAGTAACAAAAAAGGGAGTTGGAGAGAAATCAGAGGCAAGACTGGTGTAGGAGATTGGTCTGTGAAAAAGGGCATAGAAGAAGCAAGAGAGGTACGAGCTTAGAAAGCGGAAAAGAAGGCTCTAGTGAAGGAGGAAAAGAAGAGAGAGTCGAAGAGGAAGCAAAAGGAGTGGGAGGAGAAGTTGGTGGGAGCGACGAAGAAGGAGAGTGGCAGATAGCGATCAACGGGTGGCGATTAGAGATTTGTGATGTGAATTGGTAGGGGTTGGAAAGAGTGAAGGCTAGGGTTTGTGAACTGGTGGAGCTGTGTTGTGTTGGAGGTTTATGTGTGCGCGCGTGTGTGTATATATAGTGTAAATTGGTTTTGGGTTAGGTCAGTTTAACTGACCCAAAAACCAACCCGAAATCGACTCTGGTCAGTATTTATATATTAAAATCGATCTGATTTGAATTTAAAATGAAAACCGACTTTTTCGATATTGGTTTGGTTGAGGTCAATCTTGGTTTTTTGTCTGCCCCTAAATTGAATACTATTTTGTTTTGTAATCACATACAGTGGTCCATGATGCTCTCTTATTGCATTTTTAGTGAATTAGACACTTGATTCCTTACATAGCTTTCTACTTGTTTGTAATCTATTAATGTGGGTTAGGGTTTTCATTCAAACTTCTAACATATCTATGGAGTTACTCATTACCATGTCATTGGAACCTTACAAACTCAAATCATTTCATCATCCAGTCTTCAATTCAAGGGGGTTGTGAAGGAATCCTGGAATTATTGTGCATGTCAAAGATATTATTACTCCACATATCAAATCTGAGGATTAAGTTGGAGGAGATATCTTCACAAAAGAGAAATTTTCTTTATCTATGATTGAACATTGAAAATATCTATGCTCCAGTTTAAGGGAGAATTAAACTAGAATTTTTTTTTTCTTATTATGTCCTTAAGGATTGTAATAATTTTTTTTTCTTTTCTTTTAAAAAGTTGTGGAGAAGCTATGTGTATACATATATATATATATATATATATCAATTCAAATAATTATGCATTTATTAATGATAAAATAACATTCAACATAAATCACTCTCGGTTTTCATAGTTCTCTTAGTTTGTTATTATAAACAAAATAACCCAACATATCAATTATCTACAATTCATACATCAGGACCGTTGGTGTTGAGTGGTTCGGACGAGAATTTAATTTCTTTGAATTATATGTTAGTTTGGTAATTAAGATCAGTAAGGTTATGTATGTATCAATTTTCTTTTTCCAAAGACAAATTTATTAACTGAAAAAACAGGGCATAATTCTTGAAGGTACATACAAAGTTAAATTAACGAAGAAGATGTTAACGATAAAAAAAAATTTGTAAGTTGTTATTCATGACTCTATTCTCTACAGATGGTTGGATTTGTGTTTGTTATGAACTTTATAGAAGTTAAATTACAGAATAAAGCAATAGCTTGTACTTTCTAGAAGTACAAACTAGCTGTCAATATTTTTACCATAGCTACAAGCATCACGTATGGTGATTCCCTTTTGGATTTGAGTCCCAAACAATTTGCACAAACATGATTGCTATTATCTCATATATGTAGAAACTAGAGATGACTAGGAAAGTTAAGAATTGAAGTACATGGTATGAGACATACCATTTACTTGTAAAGATGATCCAGGAAAATGGACTAATTGAAGTCGTTTTATTTATAACTCTAAAATTGTGAAACAACTGAAGTTTAATATGATTATGCAATATCTAATACTTCACGAAAGATTATTATAGTATGTTTCTTTCTTCAAAGGCTGAACGAAAGATGGTTACATTAATCACAAGTTGAAACAACAACACACTAACATCTTATTTATAAATCAACAACTATTATTTAGTTATTACCGGATGATGTTCTAGGCAGTGGGGCAAGGAGGAATGGAAATGTCAGTAATTCCTTCCAACATCATGACTACACTCTTCATGGATGGACGAAGTGCTGGTTCGTCCTGCACACACCACAGTCCCACCTTCACCATGTTCTCCAACGTCTTTTTTTCAGCATCCTGGCCACGCACAAGCTTGTTCAGCTCTCGTTCTATGAAGCACTTGTAAACCCAGTTTGTCATAACCATTTCATCTGGTTTTGATGTATCAATCTCCAAGTTTCGCCTGCAGCACACAAGTTCGAGGAGTACTACTCCATAGCTGTAAATATCCGCTTTCACTGATATTGGGATGTTCTTGCACCATTCTGGAGCCAAATACCCTCTTGTCCCTCTGATCAATGTGAAAGTCCTTGTTTGATCTGGCATCAGTAGTTTGGCCAGCCCAAAATCAGAGATTTTAGCTGTCCAATCATCATCCATTAGGATGTTTTGAGGCTTTATATCGCAATGAATGATGGGTGCTTCACATTCATCGTGGAGATAGAGAATTCCTTTTGCAACATCTAACGCAATTCTTACTCTTTCATTCCAAGCAGGGAAGTTTTTGGAGCTGAAGATCAGGTCTGCAAGGGAGCCATTGCTCATATATTCGTACACAAGAAGCCTCTTGGAGTCCTCAGCACAGTAACCAAGCAACCGAACCAAGTTCTTGTGATGTGTTCGACCAATTGCAAGCATCTCGGCTTGGAATTGCTTTTCGCCTTCTTTCACTATCTTCTCCAACCTCTTGACCGCGACAGGCTTTTCTCCTTTTCGAAAAGCACCTTGTAAACAGCACCAAAAGAGCCATTGCCCAACAATTCTTTGAAACCACTGGTGGCCTTCTTCAGCTCAGTGTAAGAAAATGAGCGCAGGGTAAGTTCATCATTTGAGCCAAAGTAATTCCCGGTTTCCAGCAGTCGCTTGTATTTAAGCACCCGATACTTAAACATGAAATAACCAGAGGTTGCAAGGAAAACACAGGAGCAAGCAGTGAAGCCTAATGTGATGACCATAATTATTATGATTGCCTTCTTGCCTGTGCTTGTTAGCTCATTTGCTGTGGGATGGGAACCATTATCAATTTCGATACTTTTGAGACCTGTCTTGAAGTAAGCTGCATAGGACTTACTAGATTGTCCTTGAATTCTCTTAGCAGATTTCAGAGGAAGCTTGTGTTTCGCACAATATCCTCGTCTGTACAACACAGCATCACAACTACAGTCCTCCAAACAAGATGTCTTGCAATCTTCTTCTTGAAGATCTTCAATGAGATAAGCATAATCATCCCATGTCATCTTATCCAAGGAAGTCATGTTATAAGTTCCACCACTTCCTTTGCACCCTTGATCAGTGAAGTTTCTTTCACATCCAGCACGCATTTGATCAATAGGATCAGTACCAGGAAGACAACGGCATATGGGTTGATCGTCATACAATGTGCAGTAGCTATTTAAACCACAGAAAGTCTTCACATCACACATGTCCGTGGGGACTTGGTACACGATGGATATGTTGTACTCACCTTCATGGGATATATTTTGAGAATACAACCGAAAAATTCCGTCATGGCCTAGTTTGGCACGGTAGCTGATTGAGTCACTGTAGGAAGATGAATAAGACAATGTTTTGATTGTAGACATATTAGAGTCGAAGATAGCTAGCTTGCCGGTGTTATTCAGATATAGGCGTCCCGGGTTGTATCTATTAGTGCCACTGGACCAATAAGCCTCTGTGTGCTTATCTATGGTGTTTATGGGATACAGAACAAGATTCCCATCGCCTTGCATTTTCAGACGAAACCTTCCAGATGAGCTACTAAATTCAGATGCACTGGAAACCAGTTCAGACCCCGCGTTTAGATATTGGTTTCCCAAGATGGTATCAGTGGGAGAGTCAAAACTTGACCAAATGATACCAAAGGTTTCATTATAGAGCACAAAATTACCGGAATCAAGCATGGAAGCAGAAGTGGCAGACTCTGAGGTATTAGCAATGAGTTTTTCCTCCTTATCAGTACTGATAATGAGCTTGCCTTCCCTAGTTAGTCTAAGCATAGCATTTGATGGCAAGGGTGGATCATCTCGATTAGCTGTCCAAACAACAGTAATCTCTGGAGTGGTGACTAACCAGATTCCCACTTGAAAGCCACTGCCTTGTTGGTAGAACCCGAACGCATATCTGCCAGAAGGTGAGATCCATGAATGGGGTTTGTTGGCGGGGGACAGTGAAGAATCTGAGCTTATATTTGATTGGTGTTGTAGTGCAGCATTAGATTTAGCTTTAAGAATGAATATGAAGAGCAATAAAACAACATGAGCAGAAGCCATGACTGGGAATGAGAGAAATCTTTGATAGTATTGTCCTCAATTATTAAGCTTCTCACTAAAGACGGTGAAAACTTTAACAAAACGTGGGTTCATTCAATAAATTTCAATAATTCATACGTAAACTATACGAGTTTAAAGTCAAAAATGATAATTAATAATGGTAAGTCAATAAGTATACTTTATGGAACCAATTACAGCTTGTGTGGCTGGTACTTTCCTAAAAATTCTGCTTCATGTAAAAAGCAAAACTTTCAAACAAAAAGGTCATATTGTTACAGCTTGGAAATCAAGCTCCTGAGAATGTCTTCATAAAGTGGAGAACTTTTATTTCTTTAAAATCTCTCTCAGATGGCTTCTACACAAGTTATCATGTGGTTATCAGTTTTTGTGGTTTCTCAACTGATGACACTGATAGCTCAACCAGAAAGCACAAGCTTGATAAAAAGAGGATCGTCACTCCAACCCAACACTAAGAGCAGTTATTGGCTCTCCCCTTCAGGCCGTTTTGCATTTGGTTTCTATCGAGAAGGCAATGAATTTGCAGTTGGAATTTGGTTGGTTAACAGTACTAATCCTCATAATATCACTGTGGTCTGGACTGCTTATCAAGACGACCCATCAGTCTCCTCAAATTCTACAATTCAATTCACCAGTGATGGACGGCTCGTTCTTCAAACAAGCCAATATCAGGAGACGAAGAACATTACTGAAATATCTGGTGGTGTTTCAGCTTCCATGTTGGATTCTGGTAATTTCGTAATCTACAACAAAGATTCTAAAGTCATCTGGGAAAGCTTCAGTCGTCCAACGGACACCTTGTTAAGCGGCCAAAGCCTGTCCTGGGGGACTGCATTGACTTCAAGTCGATCAACATCAAGTAAGACGGTATTGACTTCAAGTCGATCAACATCTGACCACTCCAGCGGACGATTTCGAATCCAGATTAGAGGGGGAGAGCTGGTAGCCTACCCTGCCAATCACTCTGGTATCGTTGAAGAATCCTACTGGAGAGTCACAGTTGCAGATGGAAGCTATCGCAATCTTCCAGATGGCATTTTGCCGTCAACTACAGCGAATTCGATTACAAGCGTTAGCGTAGCGAATATCTCTTACGATGCAGTCAGGAACGAGACTGTGATTCTTCGAGCAACACTTGATGCTGATGGGATTTTTAGGCTTTACTTGCATCGCTTCAAGACTGATAGTAGCTCTGACGTGTTCACCCGCTGGTCTGCATTGGATAACCGATGCAAAGTGAATGGTTTCTGTGGGTTTAATAGTTTCTGTGATAATGGCAGCACCTTAGCTGATTGTTTCTGCTTTCCTGGATTTGATTTTATCAACCCACATGACAGATACCTGGGCTGCTCAAGAAGCTTAATTGACGAACAAGGTTGTAAAGAAAGGAGCCAAGTCTGGTTTACAATGTCGAGGTTTTGGAGCATACCAAGTTGGGAGGGTTGCCTTATGCACTGCTGTCACTGCATAAGAACGCTTGCAGCAAGTCATGCCTAGAAGACTGTTACTGCGGAGCTGCCTTTTATGTGAAGGGAACTTGCAGCAAACTCAAACTTCCACTCATGTTCGCCATGAAAGACAAAAATGAATTAGGTACTGTGTTTGTCAAGAGTTTGAGAAATGCTAGTGATGGTATTTCAGGAGGTTCTAGTCCAATTGTACCTGAACATGAAAGGGAAATGACTGAAAGCAAGAAAAAACTTACCACAATTCTTGCTGCAAGTTTGGGTTCTATAACATTCTTGTGTTTCCTCATTGCAATATACAGCTTCCTTGTATACAAATTTCGAGTTGATAATACAGAAAGCTTCCTGTAAACTCAAATGTGGGACTAACACAAGAATTCACTCTTCAATCGTTTTCTTATAACGAGCTCTGGCAAGCCACAGATGGATTCAAGGAAAAACTGGGAAGGGGTATCTTTGGAACAGTCTATAAAGGGTTTATATCCGACGGTCAAAAAATTGTTGCTATAAAGCGATTAGAGAATCCAGGGGAAGAAGAGGAAAAAAAGTTTCGAGCTGAAATGGCCATTGTTCGACAAACTCATCACAGGAATTTGGTTCGTCTGCTTGGATTTTGCATGGAAGGCTCCGAGAAGCTCCTTGTTTATGAATATATGAGTAGAGGTACTCTTGCAGATCTCTTGTTTAATGTTGAAAGGCGTCCTCTCTGGAAAGAAAGAATGAGAATTTTAATAGACGTGGCTAAAGCAATCTTTTACCTTCACGAAGAGTGTGAAGTGCAAATAATTCATTGCAATATTAAGCCCAAAAACATATTTCTTGATGATTTTGGGACTGCTAAAATCTCTAATTTTAGTTTCGCTAATCTTTTATTGCCAAATCAAACTGAAACCATTTCTGGCGTAAAAGGAACTAGAGGTTACATGGCACCTGAAAGG
This sequence comes from Nephelium lappaceum, assembly GCA_021234005.1. Classification (NCBI taxonomy): domain Eukaryota; kingdom Viridiplantae; phylum Streptophyta; class Magnoliopsida; order Sapindales; family Sapindaceae; genus Nephelium; species Nephelium lappaceum. Next base: position 13,331,698 of record CM037998.1, on the reverse strand, counting down.
CAAAAGAATGTTTTTATAACTACAAAATCAGATGTTTATAGTTTTGGAATTGTTCTTTTGGAGATTATATGTTGTAGAAGCAATATAGAAGTGAACGTTGCTACATCAGATGAAGTCCTACTGTCTACTTGGGTGTACAGGTGCTTTGCAGCAGGAGAGTTGAATAAACTTGTTCAAGGGGAAGAAGTAGATGCAAGAAGTCTCGAAAGGATCGTGAAGGTTGGATTGTTGTGTATTCAGGATGATCAAAGTCTCCGTCCTTCCATGAAAAGTGTGATCTTGATGTTAGAAGGAATCATGGATGTACCTCTGCCACCATTTCCCGCTACTCTTGTTGCTACCTAATAGATCAATGACTTTCATGGAAAGAAATGGATTTCATTAGTTACGGTTCGCAAGTATACTTACATATGTTCATTTCATGTTTTTGGCTCTCTATAAACATGGATAGTATGTGTTTTATTCTGCATTGGTCTAATATGTATAATAAGAAATGTTTGTTTTTTTCTGAAATACTTCCTTTTGAATTATGTTGATATAATTAGTAAATTATTTCACATAGATGTCTTCTGGATTCTCTAAATTGTGTTCTACGGCCCTGTTTGACACACAAGTTGGATTGCATTATTTTCATAGGTAAATTAGTATTGTAATGTAATGGTGCAGTATAAGATTAAATAAATTAGTATTGTCATATGTTTGGTACAATATGAAATTGATAAAATTAATTTTAAATAATTAAATTATTTTAAAAAATGAACAAATCTATTTTCAAATATTTTTAAATCTAAAATGCAATTTTTTAATTAATACTAAAAAGATTTTTCATAAACATATTAAATTAATTTTAAATAAAATAAATATATCATATACCAAAAATATTTAAATTAATTTGAAAAATAATATAAAATATAAAATTATATTTTATAAATAAAAATAACTATATAAAATCAATTTTCGAGAAATAATATTCATTTTATAATTAATTTAAAAGAATATTATATTTTAGAACTTTTTAATAAATATATTAACTTTATTGAAAAAAGCAAGGGACAAATCCCTTGCCTTTTATTCCAACTCACCACAGTAGCATAAAAAAATAGAGATAAGATTGGTTTTTCTAATCTCATGCTCTTATTAAACATGAGTTCGGATTGACAATTATCTAAATCCAATTTAAATCTATGCAACAAACAAGGCTTAAGGCCTAAGGGGCTGTTTAGCAGCCGGGTTGGTCAGGATTGGACTATAAATAGTCCAATTTTGTTGCCAATCTTTCCATTGTTTGGCATTCGTTGGGATTGGACAATATGACTATTTAGTTCTACCACTTTGCACGGGAGAACTTTGTCTAACAAAGTTTATTCATAAATAATTTTAAAATTTTTAGTATAAATATATTAATTTAAATTAAATAAACTTATTTGCAAGTATTAAAATCATTGTTTTACTTTAACTAACTGTAATTTGATTAACAAAATATTTAAAATAAACTTAAATTATTTAAAAATTAATTTAAATTTTTTTATCCTGAATTATACCAAATACAGGATATCATTATTTTATTCGAGTATCATACCACACTAAAGACATTATAGTAATAATTTAATTTTGTTCAATTTATCTAATCACATATTTTAAAAATAATTCAATCAAATCATGGGTACCAAACACACCCTAAAAATATGTATTATTAAGAGTTTAAAAAGTGAATAAAGAATTATTAATTATTCTTTCATTATATTAGTGCATCATTTTGAAAGAATAAATTTGATATCTTTTTTTTAAAAAAAAAAAAAAATGAATAAATTTGACATCTTACATGCATTAAAACAATTATTTTTAAATGTTGAAGATTTAATTCTTACAAAATGCATTTTTAAAGCTTATATATATAGTCTTCTCTTCTTGTGTGGGAGTACTTGTCCCTCGTTTATAAAAATAAATATTCAGATGCCACAAGTAGTATTTAATCTCAGTAAAAGTCAAGTAGATTTCTAACTCGTTCAATATCAACTTTAAAAAAGCACATATTTTAGTTGTAGTTGGGTTCATTTCTCGTCTAATTCCTGCGATCAAGTTTGATTCTGAAACCTTATTTTTAGGCAAGGACTACAAACTATATTAAATTGATAAAAAATAGTTCTGAATGTAAAACTTTAATCTTTAATCTATACAGAATGAAAATAATAAGAAAAAAATAGACACCTAATTAATATTGCAAAGTCATTTTAAGATAAAAATCAATTCTCAACTTGTTAGAGTATACAAGCCAAATTGTAAAGAAAATAAAGAGACAAATGACGACGTGGCATTAACAAGAATGCATAGAGTAATACTATATATCCAACTTATATTTCAAATTTGATTTTAACTCATGATTTATCAACTCATGAATAATTACTTGTTAATAATGATTTATTTTCATTTAAAATCCATGTAATATTCGTGAGTCGATACGTATGAATTGGGATACCAAAAAGACTATGACTTGGTTTTTTCTTTTTCGTTTTTCCAAAGGTTTTTGCTTTTGTGCCTTTTCCAAAGTGATTTTTTTTTTCTACATTAAAGTAAGACAACTAGTGGCTATGGCCCCCACACCTATTACTTAGAAGTTAGTACAAATTTTTCCAATGATAACAAATGTGAGAGCAATTCTACAAGAGTCCTAAGAAATAAAACAGGTGCGTGGAATTTTAAAGTATGACATAGGAGTTGGTACAAATTTTTCAAATGATAATAACTGTGACAGCAATTCTACATTTCTACTAGAGTCCTAAGGAATAAAGAAAGTGTGTGAAATTTTAAAGTCGATGATGTTCTTTCCATCTTGCAACTTGCGCACTGTGGTGCTGCACAGCACTGCCAATCTAATCAACTACCCGACTTTAGATTGAGACATTTCAAAGATATAATTGCATTATACAATCAATCCTACAACAGTCCTAAGAAATAATTTGATTATAAAACATTTAAAATAAATTTGAATCATTTAAAAATTTATTTATTATGCCAAACTCGGGATATCACTACTTTAGTCTAATATCATACTACATTGAATACATCACACTATTAATTTAATATTATCTAATCAATCCAATATTATTGCTTAAAAATAGTTTAATCCAATCATGCTCACCAAATGCACCCTAAAAATATATATTAGTTAAGAATTTAAAAAGTGAATAAAGAATTATTATTTATTGTTTCATTATATTAATGTATCATTTTGAAAGAATAAATTTGATAACAACTTATTTTTAGCATATCAACTTTTAGTAGACCTGAACTTGATGGGCTGCTGTGATGGTTGTGCGCATTTGCCCATGTTATCAAGGGCAAGGTTCAAATTCATGTAACCACGAAAATGTGCCAATTTTTCACAAATTTATGAACAGATTTATCCTGATTGTAGGAGTAGATTTTCGAATCGTTATTAATAAAATATATATCTGTAGGTCCCAATACATATCTGTTCTAATGTCTAGAGATATATATATATATATATATATATAACTCTTAGTAGCTCTTGCCATTTTTATAAAGATGTCAGGGGTTTAATTCTCACAAAGTGTATTTTTATAAAGTTTTCTTTCCTTGTGTCGGAGTATTTATCTCCTATTTATGAAAGTAATAGTAGTTAATCTTAGTAAGCATTAGTAAATCTCTGACTTGTTTGTTATTAACTTTAAAAAAATACTTATTTTTGTTGCAATTGGTTTCATTTCTTCTCCGGTTTTGTGATTAACTTTAATTTCTGAAACCATGCAAAGGCAAGGACTAAAAATTGAATGTGAAACTTTAATCTTTAATCAATATGGAATGAAAATAATAGGGGGCAAAAAAAAAAAAAAAAAACAGACGCCAATTAAGATTGAAAAGTTAATTTAAGATAAAAAACAATTCTCGATTTGTGAGAGCCTATAAACCCAATTGCAAAATAATAATAATAATACTAATATATATACAGTAATGCCACACATTCTACTACGTGTTTTAATTTTGATTTTGACTTATGATATGTTGACTCATAAATAAATAATTATTTATTTTTATTTAATAAATACATCCATTCATGAATTGGTATATTATGGGTTGTAGTAAAAAAACTATAATGTTTAATATTATTATAATGTATAACCCCACAGCCTCTGAGCATTACCGGGTCAAACAAACAATAAAGCTAACCCGACAATAGAAAAAGACTTCATCATTGCCATGTTAGTTGGTTAAATGTCTGCAAGGACCCAAGAAGACTTTGACTTGGTTTTTTTCTTTTGCGCTTTTGGAAAATAACTTGGTTTTTAGTTATCCACATTTTACGTAAGACAACTAGTTGATATAACATCTGTTCCATCATGTCACGCGACATGAGATAACTTGGACAAACACATTAGTCCAGTCAAAGTTTTTTGTCCTTTTCATGACTTTGAAAATTCTAACCAATAAATATCGACGTACATTATTTTATACTAATAAGAAGGGAGAAGCATCTTCCTCAATAAAAAAATAATGAACTAAGCTTACATGTTACATAGGTCTAGACCTAGCACAATTGAAATTTTGTACAGCATCGTTATCTTATATAAAAAATTACGTTCACTACCCTTTTTAAATTTTAAAAAAAAATAATATATATATATAGCAACAACTAATAGTTAATTGTTTATGCTCACACTGGATTTTAAAAATTTCATTTACCATTTTATTTATTATTTGTGCTGTAGTTATATTTTACACTATATAAAATAAGTGTATGTCACACAATGTAAACAATTAACAAAGTGTGAAGTATTTATCTTAAACTTGAAACATTAAAAATTTTTATAAAACCTGAGATAGGTGTTCATCAACCATTTATTTCACACTACATATATATTTTACACAATGTGAAATACATATATTTTATACAATGTGAAGTATTAATATTTTTTATAGTGTGAAATACCGATATCCTTCACAATATGAAATACAAATATTTGATGAAAAGAGATTTTTAGAATATCAATTTCATAAGATGTTTGATGAAAAGAGTTTCAGAAATGATATGATATTATTTATAAACAGATTTTTGAAGTAATGAGTTACTAGGTTTATGTTTACTAAATATTTTATTGTAGTGTATTATCATATTTAATAGTTTTCTAGTTTATGTTTATAAAGCAGAAAAAAAAATTATTATCTTAGTTGGATGGAGATTGGAGACCCACACACATGTATAAGAGATATAAGTACATGAACAGGGGTCTAATGGAGGCTTGAAGCGTAATGGTCAAACCAGAGAAGTATGTGTCATTACTCGAAAGAGATTTTAGAGAAGTTTATACAAAATTATAATTGCAGACTATTCATACAAATGTTTACAGTTTTATTATGATATGAGATTTGAATTCAGTTTTATTGTTCGAATATGGAATTTGTACGAATCAATGAGAATTATCTATTATTACCAAAAATATGTTATGTTTTATTTAAAATATTTTTAGAAAAATTATATCCATTCATTGGGCGTTAGCGTTCACTTTTTTATAAAAATCATTTTTTCAGGTATCTGTCATATGTTTGTGCAGATTATTACATATTGTAAGAAGGGTCATATGGTGTGACAAAATGAATTATTACTTAGATTATTTTAAATAGAAATAGTTTGCATTAGTGTACATTAATTTTAATTAACCAGATTTCTTAGATATATTTCAAGAATACTTTTACAAACGAAATATCTTTTCTAGATATTTCATAATTATTTTATATATTTGGTAAGGGATCCAACATGAGAAATGTATTGATTTTCAATTTGTTCATATTAAGTTTTATAAGGGAATCATGAGATTTATGAGAATTTTTCTAAAAGGTTTTTTAGTTAATTTAGATTTCAATTAAATGATCATAGTTTTTACGACATCCTCTTGTACTAAAGAAATGAGTCGGGATGGGTTTCGTTAGTTTCACTGATTTTTTTTGAATTTAAGAGAGGAGTCGGGATGGATCTCGTCAATTGAGCTATATATATCTATACAGTACTTTTATAATCAGTACCTCTTAACTTTAAAAAAATTAGGACGAACCAATCAAATTCATCAATTGTATTTGAATTAAATAGGAGAGAGAATTTGTTTTAGAAGCAAGAATACAATAAATGAATTTGATTGGTTTGTCCTAATTTATTAAAGTTAGTAGGCACTAACTATGAATTACTATATAGTATACAAAACTTCTATAGTCAGTGCCTCCTAACTTCTTAAAAGTAAGACAAATCAATCAAATTCATCCATTGCATTATCTTTTGTAAAACAAATTCTTTTTCTTATTTAATTCAAATACAATAGATGAATTTGATTGTTATGAGACACTGATTATAAAACTTATATATATATGTGTGTGTCTATATATATATAATATAACGCCAAGAAAATTGCATTATACAATCAATTTCATCTACCTCCAATTTATTTACTTTTTCCTTCTTTGAATTAAGTAAAAATAAATGAATCGATGTCCAAGTCACAAACATAAGTCAAAGTTATAAATTAATATAGTTTTACCTATTATATATTTATAAGGTCCCTACTATTTTAAGTTGGATAAAAATATCAAATTATATATTTCACTAAGTTTCGTGTTAATACACAAGAGCATTCTGATTTTCAACTTGGTAATTTAAAGCGTTCCAAATGATACTATTTGGACTGCTACAATCCACAAGAGAGGAGAGAAATAGCGAAGATGTAAAATTAGTAATATAAAATTTTTCTAGTTAGCGATAAGTTTTTCAAAACTTGCAACTTAGGCCTTATTTTATTGTTTTCAAGAAATTAAATTTAATTTATTTAACAATTTTGACAAGAAAGATATAATTGGTAAAATTGTTAAAAACGATTATTTTATATCGAAAGTTATTTTAGCAATTGAAATAAAAACTATAAGCAGGTGGAATGGTGCTTTTTGTAAAGTTATTTTAAGAGTTGTTATCATTTTTTCTCTGATGATCGATGAATTATCATTTTTTTTCCTAATGATTTTAAAAAAGTCATAAAATAGTGTTATTCAAGTAAGACAAAAATGGTAAAATGATGTTTCTTAAATCAGTAGGAAAAAAAATAACGATTAATTAAACATCAGGAGGGAAAATGATAATAACTCTTATTTTTAAAATAATCTAATAATCTATAATATTATCATAAAAACACTTAGATCTCAATCTTAATTAAATAAAAATATTTTATTACAATTTGTTTATTAAATTCTGAGATTTAAAGGTATCAAATCTTTATATTTTAAGTTAAATATTAAAAAAAAAAAAATTGTTAAGAACCTTTAGAGGACTAGAATACAAAACTAAAAGTAAGAAAGGAAACTAGTAAATATGCCTTTTTATTTAAGAGATACTTGTTACAGTGTCCCTCCTGTGAGTTTATAAAAGTGGATATGGCCCTCAAACTTATCACGTTTTAATGTGAGACAAAGTAGTACTGGTACACATACAAGCATTGAAAAGCCTCCAAACCTACTACTTTGGAGTTAGTACAAATTTTTCAACAGCTATTCTACTTAAGAGACCTAAGAAATAAAGAAAGTGTGTGGAATTTTAAAGTCAATGATGATGTTCTTTCCATCCTGCAACTTGCGCAGCTCCACGGCACTGCCAATCTAATCAATTGTTCTACGCGACTTAGATTCCGACATTTTCGGAAAAAATTGCGTTATACAGTAAATGCTACGAAAGCCCTCAGAGATAAAGGTGCGTGGAATTTTGATAGTTTATAGTCAATGGTGGTGTTTTTTCCATGCAATTTACGCGCAATCTAATCAACTATCCAACTTAGACTGATCATGGAAACTGCAATCTAATCAACCACAACTTAGATTGATCATAAAGACTGTTAGTCATTGTAATACCCAAAAAACCTTAAGCTAAAGATGATAAAAAATAATTCAATTATAATATTTAAGATTTGAAGTTGATACGTAACATGCTCTTTATGTATAATATAAATAGATAATAGATATTGAACATATACTAAACAATTACTCTGTTATAACATGTGTTATAAGAATTCGAGATAAAGAAAAAAAAGAAAGTTTGAACAAGAGATTTTTAAGTTTTGATGTTATGTTAGTTATCATCAGATCTAAAAATTTAAACTAATAAAAAAGAGTCAAATTATAATATTTAAAATTTGAGATTGACGTACGACGAAAAATATTTTTGAAAAAGTTACATCGTACAATGAATGCTACAATTGTTGTGAGAAATAATGGTGTGTGGAATTTTAATTGTATAGTCAATGATGATGTTTTTTTCCACGCAATTTACGCACAATCTAATCAACTACCCAACTTAGATTGATCATTGAGACATTCTTGAAAAAATTGTATTCTACAATCAACTTTACAAGAGTCAAGAAATAGAGGTGTGTGGAATTTTAATTGTGGAAACCTTATCCCAATCTCTCGTCATTTGTCTCCATAAATTTTTTTATTTTCGTAGGATAAATAACATCCTTGAGATTTGAACCAAGTCCTTTGATTTTATACTTTACAAACCTTTTACTATTATGGTCAGAGGTTTATAATCAAAATATATTTAAGGTCCATAGTCAAACCTTCAAGATGCTAACTATCCTTACAATGATAAAATGGTCAAAATCCTACGGGAACAAATTAGAGATTGGACTAAGATCCCAACAATAGTCAATGATGATGGTTTTTCCATACTTGCAACTTATTTCCAAAAAACTTGCATTACACAATCCATTTAATGTGAAATTTAAGATAGAGATAATTTCACCATTGTTTCTATTATATAAATAACTATCAGTTTAGTTCTCACGGTTTTTTTTTTTTTTTTCGTGAAAATGGTCATTGTTTGCACTTAACTATGAATGAAAGTTTAAAATAACTTATTATTTTTTTTTTAAAAAAAATTGTCACTATGATATTTTTCATTATTTTAGTGTTAATGAATGAGGTTTATTATTATTATTTTAACTTGTTTAATTCAAACTAGTGATGGTATAGATAAGATCTAAATTGTCCAAGTTTTTTTTTTTTTTTTTTTTTTTTTTTTTTGTAGATTTTTCAAATATTTGGACTTTTATTTGGACTAAATTAAGATCGAATTTTTTCAAAAAGAAACAAAAAAAAAACCAAAAAAAAAAAAAAAACGTATTTGATCGGAATAATCAATGTAGATTCAAAGTCGTTGTTTTCGGACTCTAAATTATCCAAATATTTGAAGTTTTTTGTTCTTTTGCAATTTGTTTAAAAAAAGTCTTTAACGTAATTATTTGTAGTGAAATCAAACTGTAGTGAAATATTTTTTTTTATTTGATAATTGATATTGGACCATTTTCACATGTTAATATGTTTACTTTACAAAGCTATTTTTACCTATTATTCTTTTTAATAGTAGTTCGTCTTTCTTCACGTGTTGACATGTTTATTTAGATATTTTTTTCTTCAAAATTAATGTTTCATTATTTCATTAATATAGTTTTCGAATTTATCAATGAATTTTGAAAAAGCTTTAACCATGGAATTATATCTCTATACATAATTAATGGTTTAATAGTGCTCTTAAATCTTAATGGAAGATTAAGAAAATAAATGATGATAGAGAATCTTTACTCTCTTAAAAGATGACTGCAAAGTAGTTTAGTGCTTTTTCAAACGCCGAAATAGTTTTGTGCCGTATTAAAAAAAAATAATAAATTTTGAAAACTGTTTTACTATAAAATGTAGCCAACATTTTTTTTTTTAATTTTTGAAAAGAACAAAAATTTTAATTAATCTCCTTATTTGTCGTATTTGTATACGTTAAATTCTATTTTAAAAAGTTTTTAAAACAAGAGTCCAAAGGCTAATAATTTGTCATTATTAATTACTAGTCTTTACTTGAGGCCCACGTCCACCAGAAAATCTAATGTAATAATTTTTTTTTTTTATTTTAATTTGACGATTATATATCGAACTGCTTTCATGTGTTGACGTGTTTATTGGTGTAAACATTGATTTGACGTGTTGCCTTTGATTTGATAATTGAAAAATTAAAAGTTAGGCTAGTTAGTATGATACAAAGTTAAACCGGTGAATCTAGTGTAACATTTGTTTTTTTGACTTTGATTTGACCAATATTGCTTTCACGTATCGACATCATCATCATACTTTTTTTTTTTCAAAAAGATTTGTTGCCTATCATTCTTTTTCATACTATTTCATCTTTGTCCACATGTTCTTCTCTCTTTCTTTTTCTTTCTTTTTTTTTTTTCTTTTAAATTGTTTCTGTTTTTTTTTTAATATTATTAGAAATTAATTTTTTTTATATTTTTCTGATACATACTTTTTCTATTCCTAATATTTTTTCTACTAATAATTAAATATTTTCTTTATGTTCTTCTAATTAATTAATATTTTTGTTTCTAATTTTTTTTAGTAAGACACGTACTTCTTCTATACAAATACTATTCACTATACTTTTTGTGTGCCACACAACTCTATTAGCAATTTA